>OY970823.1:13030250-13405250 GCA_963853835.1 Calendula officinalis
AAAATGGATTACCAATACTTAATGATTCCAAACAAAAGTTATTGTTTTACGTAATAAAGATTTCTTCTAAATGGTAATCCGAATGCGTTTGAATATGCTAATGAAGCTTCAACTTTCATTTCCTGAGAAAACATATTAGAAAAAGTGTCAACACAAAGGTTAGTGAGTTCACAGGTTTTATGACTCTATAAATCGTTGATTTATTCCAAAATGTTTGTCAGTACAACTCATGTACTCAAATAATCGTTGAAAACCGTTTCAAAACCCTGAAACCAAATTTACACATGTTGTAACACCGCATTTTTTTTAAATATCTAATTTAGCATTAACTAAGGTTACGGAAGCATTTAGTCCAATTCCTAATTACGTTAGTTTTACAAACCATGGTCCCACAAAATAATACAAACCAAGAGTTAGTTAAAAAGACGGTATTACTAAACACGACTCATTTAACAAAACATAAATTTAAGCATGGTCAAACTTCCCGTCCTAGCCCGACCCGTTCAAGCATTCCAACCTGAAATGTGTCAAAGAGGGAGGGATTAGCACAAAAGCTAAGTGAATGAATTCCTAACACTATCAACTACACTAATCACTTAAACACGGAAGTTATAAAAACATCTCCGGTTGGGTAGTCACTTAAACGCGGAAGTTATAAAAACATCTCCGGTTGGGTAATCACTTAGAGGATCGGCGGCTTTGCGGGCCTTAAACCATGGTCGGCCAAAACCACGGTAACCGATAGCGTTTCGTATCCAACACCCGGGCAACTCCCTCTCCTTAACCATGCAACAAATACAGGTAAGGTCGGATACCCTATTAGTCGATACCCTGTGCCCAGCCGTTCTCCTTCCGACACTAACCTCATCCCGAATGTGCACATAGTCATGTATGGTATTCCCTAACACTAGGCATACATAACAAGTAGACTAGCTACGATAAACACCGTGAAAAACATCACGACAGAGTTCCCAATCGCAAACTCTAGTTCACGATCGCGAACTAAAGTTCGCGTCGGGAACTCCAGTCGTGAACTACTTCGCGACTAACCACCAACTTAGCTGGACCAACTTCACGATCATTAAGTGGAGTTCATGCCGTGAACTCCTCTTGTCTGGTAATTTCCTGTGATTTTCTTTATAATACCAATACCAAACAAAAAACCGAAACCCGAGTTGTAGGTTGAATCCACTCACCTTTCAACTTCCGATCCTTAACTCAGTGAGCTAGTATCACTGAGTATCCTTCCCAGTTCTTCTAAGCTTCTTCTATCACAAAAACACCACAAGATTTCGAGATTATGCAAGGATTCACCAACTTTGAGCTCAAGAACATAGAGAGTATTTGGAGGAAGAAGAAAGCAATGAAATAGTAATTGAGGATAATGTTCAAAAATGTGAGACAAAAGAAAAGAGAGGGTGTTCCATCTCTCCTTCCCATATCCGGCCAAAACAAGGGGTTGGGGCCCCCTTGTGGCTTTTTCCCTTTTTAACAGTATATGTCTGAAAAGTCCCTTTCGAAATTAATTTATTTAAAATAGCAAACGGACTCCAATTTTAAAAACGAAAGCATTTCCGGAAACGATATTTAACAAAGAATCCAAAGATATAAAAATCACGTTTTCATTCCAAATATATCACAAGTCGGGTATTTTAACCCCTTGGTTAAAATACCGTAAAAGACAGCGGGCTAATTAAATTAACTAAGCATTTAATCAGATAATCATTTAATAAGATACCTTAAGGTCAATAAACTACTAGGCCGGGTTTTTGGGATGTTACACATGTTCAGTGCTTAAAATTCGTTTGTATAATGTTTTAACTCTATAAAATATAATTTGCATATGGTCGGTGCGTAAAACCATTTCAACATGATTTTAGAAAGGTAAGTCGTTTAGTACAAATCTATGTACATTCAAGTTCACTCGTTTCAAATTCATGAAACATAATTGTATAAGTTTTAGTGCGTAATCCCTTATAAGCTAGCTAGGCATACAAGTTAAAGTATAAGTTCATGAGCCTGTAATCAAACATAAATCCGCCTTTACCTAGGCATGTCGAGTCCACGACGTTTTAATAGAATATATATATCTCGTATGTTACACGGCTAGAGCGACTAGCCATGAGCGGGGGATCAATCCCGAATAGTACTACTCATATATTCGTTGGCTAACTATAGTTGATGATTATAGTAATGTTAGATCTAAACGATCTGGCGATAGGGTACGTCGTCTATCAACTCACGGTTATACATAGATTAGTGTCGCAAAATATAGTTTTTCATACAAGTCTTAATAATGACTTTTTCCGTAAAAATACTTGTTTGAGTATGTCTTTTCAGTGACCAGTTATCTCAAAAGGATAGTTTATCCAAGTTTTCACAAAGATTGGTTGTATCAACATATTGTTCGTAAGTGTCTTTCAAAACAAACTGTCATGGCAAAACAAACTGACAGTGGAAATTGACGTCTATTCATCTTTAATGGTAGTCTCTTGTCAGAATGGCTCAATTTCATACGTGGTATTAAAGTTTCATGCCCAATATTTGTTCCTTTTATTATTTGTGCTTTAATTACATGCTGACCGAGACTAAGAACTCTCAATCTTGTTCCATTACATAGTCCAACTGTTTGGTCAATATTTCGTAGAAGCATAACAGGTGCACCGACTTTAAGTCTTAACATATGGTTGGGAATCCCTGATAGTTTAAGACTATTTAACATTTCAGGTGAGTAGTAAGAATCAGTGTAATTATCATCCAGTCCTTCGGATTCACATATACTATCTGAACTAAAATAATTCGTGTGCTCACCAGGAATCTTTGACAATAAATACTCATTAATAAGTTCTACTACTTCGTGCGTCGGAGCAAGAATCGCCCTTTCCTGAAAATATGCCGGAACAGTTAAATTTCGAAGAAACGCCGGATAAACAAATTCCACGAGAGCCTCAATAGGATTAACAACATCGGTTATAAGTAAATCATTTGGAATCTCGATTGTGGCCTCACCATCATTTGGACCACCTAAAAGACCATCACCTATTTTCAAAATCCAATCCCCAAATTCTTTAATTTCTTCGACATTAGTCTCCTCAGAACCCTGTCTAAGCCGCATGTTAGTGGTTAATTCAAGAACAGTACAATCATCCCATATACAAGATGAATTAAGTGAGGCATGTACAATCTCCTGTCTGCTTCCTGCAGGAATAACTGGGAGTATTCTCCTGAAATCACCTCCAAAGACAATCACTTTACCCCCAAATGGAAGATTATTTGCATTAGGGATAGAACATCCAATGATATCCCTTAATGATCTATCTAGGGCTTCAAAACAATGCCTATGCATTATAGGTGCTTCGTCCCATATTATTAAGGTTGTCTTAATAAGTAAACCGGCAAGATCAGTACCTGATATTATCAAACGTAAGTATTATCGGTTACAAACTTAAATACGATAATAACGTAAGTAAAAAACCATACCTGATGTTATTGAACATAATGAGTCTTTGTTTACATTTATAGGGATTCCAAATCTGGAGTGTGCGATTCTACCACCAGCCAATAGCAAAGCTGCAATACCGCCTGATGTGACATTTAAACATATTTCCTGTTTACTCCTGATAGCTGCTGATAGGGTTTTCCATATATACGTCTTACTGGTACCACCATATCCATAAAGAAAGAAGACACCTCCTTTTTTTTTCAACCGCAGACATATGTAGGGTTTCATATGCATCTTAGCAACTGATCGACCACTTGGGTCAGCCACCTAGTACACTTGGTTCGACCATACTGATCAAGAACATGAACTTGTTCTTGGCCGGTTAAAACCAACTAGCTGATTTAATCCCTAAAAGCGGAACTGGGATTAAACCTAATCCTTAAACCCTAAAGGATTGGGATGTTGGAAATCTTGATTAGATTAACAAGAAAGAAACCTTGTACGAAGAACTCGAACACACACATTGCTTGTGTGGTTCGTTCGACCATCAACCAAAGACCCCTAGGGTTCTTTGGTCGAATTTGTCCAAGAGGGGGAGAAGGGAGAAAAGGTTTTCCCAAAACATACCTTGTTGATTGCTTAAGATAGATCCACTGATGATGAACAAATCGGGCGATCTTCTAGTTGATCTAAGCAATGAACTTGTTCTTCAATACTTGAAGAACATGAAGAATACAAAGGCTTGTGTTGTGTGTGTGTTTCGACCAAAGCCAAGGAGGGAGGAGGGGGAAGATTTCATGTGAATGTCTAAGGGGTTTTAGGGTCACCCTAAGCCTCTAATTTATATACAAATAAGTTACGCTTAGAACCCTTTAAGTTTAATTAATATTAGATTTTTAATTAAACTTCCTTTTAACACTTCCATCCCTTATAGTTTAACTAGTTTATTATTGTTGCACTTAACTATTAAATATCTAGTATTAATACACTAATAATTCGGTACCCATATACACGAATTATATACTTGTATTTATACTTTTAATAATTGATTATATAATAACCTTTATATAATTTATACAACAATATTATCCAATTACTATATGATTTAAAAGCTTTAAATCATATCATGGATAATCTATAATTAACACATTGTATATTTACTCAACTAGTAAATGTACAAACACTTGTATTAATTAGTTAGTTAAACTAATCTAGTGATAAGTTAAACTTAACTTAATACTTAACTGATTCATAATGACTATTATGAATCATTCCTCTTCGTAGTATCATTGCTTATCTTGCTCGTATTACATGCACTCACCGGTGTGACCCTTAAGTGTTTCGTAGGCATGGATGTATCATCATAGGTTGACTAACCGTGCACATAAATCCTTCAGACTCCCACTTGTGCAAGTTCGTAACCTTTGTCTTAATGATATGAGCTACATTGGCCTTCTAGATGGGCATGTAGGTAACCAACCCTATAAAAACAGCTTACGTAACCCAGATATAGTTTATGAAAAACTCTTTAATAGCGTCTCCAAGTAAAGAACACTTTGTCTCTACTTCTTGGGCAAATATGTTAGGCTTATCCCTTGCAGCACGATATTTGTGACAACGAATACGAGCATGGTAGAAAATTATCAACTCTTGTATTCGAAATCATTTTATGACTTCTTGATTCAAACTGTTGTGTTAAACGACAAAGAACAAATCAGTTCGTTTGGGCACGGTCGTGCACTTGTCAGTTTCTCATCATGTCAAAGGACCTATAAATATTTCTCCTAAAAAGGAGGTGCAATTACCATTTTGTTATATTTCAATTTAAAATACAACTTCCTTTGTACCCAGTATCGCCTCGTATGACAAACATTTTTCAGAATTGTCTAAGATGAACCAAAGTACATTAGTCATTGTATCCTAAACCAAATACCTCAGGCTTAAGGACAATCCTAGTGAACAATACTTTTGAACTTTTTAACTACGAAGTATTGTCACGGTGGTCGATCCAATATTCGTTGAGCCTCCAACAGAATATCACCGATATTTGGTTTACACAAAACTTGTGTAGCTATCTTCGAAGAACTTCGAATCTTCCACCAAATACCGCGATGACGTTAACGTCCCATCAAGGTTCCCACCAAGACGAGTAGTCACGGATTTATATCTTTTTGAATAAATAGACTTTTATTCGTGGATGTTGTAAAACATACAAAGTCTGAATAAAAATGATACTAACTCATGTATTATTCCTCACTGGACATAGATACTGAATTATTACTGGATCATTACTTATTCCTTTCGTTTGTGTTGATTACTTAATGATTCTTACAACTTTAATTGTAAATTTATCACTAAACCAATCATTTCTATTAAACTAAAGACATAAGACGAGTATTTAGGAATACTATTACTTTTGTCTTTGCTAGATATTGTTCTTGCAACGATCTAGAACATATTCTAGTCTTGCCTTTTATGCAATTCTGTAACATAGGAGGATTGGAAAGCTAACTCCTTAGTTTCTTGAATTCATAAAATTCTCCTTGTAACTAAAACCTCTTTTAGTTACTTGATTTGTAGATATTCTTACTAGTTAAAGAAAATTTCCTTAAATGATTATGTTATCCACTGAAGGGTTAACAACCTATTAGATATGCAATAATTAATCACAAGACTTGTGATCACGCTATTAGGTTTGCAATTATCTAATTAATGATCATTTATTATTTCTCTTAACTCTTTGACTTACGACTTGGTAAAACTTTGTTGTTAATGTCTTACTAACTCACTAAATTCATTAACATCTTTAATGAATTATGTTAGTCTTAGCTCCCACTTACTTTTATGGAATTTAAGCATTTCTTAAACTACTACTTTGACCTAGTCAATAACTTGTAGTTTAATCTTTTAAGAATTCTATCAATAGTTAAGATCATCCTTTGGATTTGCGAATATCCAACATCCCTGTCAAGGGAATTATGACCTTTATTGAAAACTGTATCTAACAAGTATAAAACACTTGAAATGATACTTTCAATTCTAAAAACATATTAGTATTCTTTAAGAACTTTATTTAATGTCAAAGTCATTTCATGGATTTCTCAAATATCCATTATTCCTATTAAGGAATTATGACTTGATTAAATATTGTATTTATTACAAGTATAAACGTTACAAGTTTATTATAAAATATACATATATACGAATACATTAAAATAAAAGATAAAAAGGAACAATTAAAAAGGGGTAATGTTATTTTGATCTTTAAAGGATAATATTATAATTAGTTATTGTATAAGTTATAATATAATTGAAACTAGAAAGTACAAAGTTATGATTTCATTATAACTAGAAATTGTACAAGTTGAAATTATATGATTAACTAGAAATATACAAAGTTATATATATTAAGATGTATGAAGTTATAAATTATTATAACTAGGTAATTATACAAGTATAATATAAGTATTTTACAAGTCATGTAATACAATAGATTAATGATCAAGTAAAAATAACAAGAACCTATATTTAACTAGTTCAAGTTAAATATAAGAAAGGTTTAAACAAACTAAAGAATTATTATATATAGTCTTTATATAATAAGTTTATTGGTTTCACCAAGTATAAACCGGTGATTGTGTTAGCTTAAGTTTCATCATGGTTGTTAAAGCTAGTGGGAGCTACACAAGAAAATCACAAAGTTTATAAGTGTGTCATTAAGACATAAGTTTTGGTTGAATCTAATAAGTCAAAAGAAATGTTTAATTTCATTATTAGAGATATGAAGAACTAGGTATGTTAAACTAGGTTTATGTTTCAAGTTCATGAATCATAAAAGATTTAAAAGTTTAACATAAGTTTATAAGTTTTTCAAGTAAGATAAAACAAGTAAGTTTTATTCTAGATAAGATTTTTCACAAAATCTAGTAGAACGTTTTGTACACCTCGTTTTAGGTATACATGTAAGATCGTGCAAATTCTTGAAACTATAAGTTTTAAAGAATTGTTCTTGAGTTTTAAAAAGGTGTCTTGTAGAACTCTTCAATTCACAAGTCAGACATTTTAAACAAGGATTAAGATTGGAATAAATGTTTAAGTTTAGTTTAAGACTTAAACAAACCCAAGAAAATCTTAGATCTAAGTACTATCCACCTAATGGAACACCTCACTTGTTAAACGATATTCATATTGTAAGGATAAAGAACCTTAGATATGGATTCAAATCATTGCGAGTGTTAGGGTGCGTAAGGTTCTGTGATAATCGGGAGTCCCGGCGCAGAGCATCGCACTGTCTTAGATGGTCTGATCTATTTTGGTGATAATCGGGAGTCCCGGCCCAAAAAGTACTTGGGTAGAATAAACATACTAGACTTTATTACTAACTTAGAAATGTACAATTATATTGTACAAGGTTGTAATAAGTTATAAGTCTAAAGATTCTACGACCCCTAGGAATCGTGTCAAGTCTTGATACGATCGGTAAGGAAGTTACCTACCAGAAATAGCATGTTTCGTCGGGAAGTGCCCAAACCTTGCGGCGAGTGTGTGATATATGGATCCTAGGCTTAAAATATTAATTATGGGTTTATAATATATTTTAGAGAATTTTTATTGATGATTACTAATTAAACTGGGTTTGATTTGTAGATGGCAGCAACAAACACAATGATAACCTACAACAAACTCTCACAACGTTTCTTCCTAGGAAAGAAAGAAAAGACTGGGTCAAATTTCCTCAATTGGAAGTGTGATTTTAAGATCATGCTCAGACAAGAGAGGGAAAGGATTGACCGAGAAAGAAACGTATTGAGAACCCCTGCCAAGGATGAAGAAAACGAACCAGGACAAGCATTTTACGCTTGTAAGGCGTTCGCTTCTTGCAAAATGGCTAAGGGAGCATCAGTAGGTGCACACGTCATGAGAATGAAAGTGCATGTTGATCACCTTACTAGACTTGGTCAACACATGCCATTGCAGTTTGCAATTGACATGATACTCAACTCATTGTCCGATGACTACAAATTCTTTGTAACCAAGTACAGCAAACGTGATATGGATAATTCCATTCCCGAGCTACAATCTATGCTCGAGGCTGTTGAGTTGAATATTGAGACCAATTCTAAAAGGGGTCGCACAACTGATGGCAGCGATGAGAATGGGCATGGTGGTAAAGGAAAGGGTAAAACCTATCCTAACCAAGGAGTGCCAAATGGTAAATGTGTCAATCAAAAGGTCAAGAAGGTTAAGCCTAACACTGCGAGGACCGAGAACCGGTGTGTTAGTCCCAAGACTAAGTAAATAAGATTTGATGCTCGATAGCCAAGAAGAATAAACAACAGCTGAAGTATGTATCTCAGCTGAAGCAAGTATATACAATAAACCTTCAGCTGAGTACGTACTTAGCTTTAGGATACAAGTCAAATCAGCAGCTATTAACGAGAGTTCATTCGAAGTCTATGACCAAAGGACAAAGACAAGAAGAAGACTATCCAGCTGATTGTGGAATCAGCTGATAGTACCTGCTGCAGATGAAGACTTAAAGGAAATGTTCATTGACACCTTGAACATTTCCCTTTCCCGCTCAAAGAAGAAGAAAACGATGAATATCTTCTATTTTGGAATAGAAGATAATGACAGTACAACTTTATCATTTGTCCCTCGAACATGTAAAGAGAAAGTCAACAACTTCTGTACTTGTGTAGTACACCTTTCACTGTGCGTCAGAAAAGGTACCGGAAGAAGTGGACACAAAGTACACTCGGGACAATAACTTGTGCAATAGCATTTAATGATCCATGGCAAGTCTACATCGACGAATAATATGTTTACACGTCGTCAAACTTGTGGACTAAGGAACATGGATCTTGGGCTATAAATATAGACGTAAATGCTTGCATTTAAACAACCTTTAGAATACCCTAGAAATCATAAGCACAAGAACATTCTCTGAGAGTTAGTTATTGTCTAAGTATTAACTCCTCCATAGTTATTACTAAGGCATTAATATCAGTTGTTAGTATCAGCTGATATAACTCTCATTGTATACTCTTCTAGTTTGAGCGGTCTAAAGTGTCAACTCAAGTATAGAGTTTTAGGTAGTGTGTACTATCTATTTCCGCAAACTTTGTATTGTATTAAGCTGTTTTTAATAAAACTCTTAATCATTGAAATCTTGTTGTTATTTACCTATCGTATCTTCGTTACTCAGTCATAACGCAACACGGTTGTGATGTTGGGATCCAACAACTGGTATCAGAGTGGGTGTCAAAATTGTTTTTCCATCAATTTTGAGCATCTGTTATGGCTGAACATACATCATCAGATCTTCCATCATCTGGAAAACCTCCCAAACTAACTCAAACCAACTATCCCATGTGGAAAATGCATGTGTTCTCCCACATGGTTACCTATTACCCAAAACTTCAAGATAATATAATGATAGGAAAATACGTTCCCAAAACCCTTATTCCTGGAACTCCTGAAGTCCCAGAACACTATGTTGTGAAATCTGAGGCTCAATGGACAGACGCTGAAAAACGTCTTGTTCATCTTGAGAATAAAGGAAGGGACATGCTTTTTCAAGCAATTGGTGATGAACTGTATCACAATATACAATTCTGTGATTCAGTTAAAGAAATGTGGGAGAGGCTGGCTGAAGTTTATGAAGGCACATCTGTTGTGCGTGAACATAACAAAAATATGCTCATACATGATTATAAACTCATTAAAGCCAAGCCTAGTGAGACTATCGCTCAAACAGTTAATCGTTATAATATTCTGTTAAACGAGCTGAAGTCTCATGGGGTTGATAAGGACGATATGTCCAAAATGTGTAAGTTTATGGCTGCCTTACCTTCTAAATGGGCTACCATCATAACTTGCATGAGTACGTCTCCTACTTTGAAAGATTATACTCTTTCCTCTCTCTATGGTATGTTTCTAAGCCATGAGAGAACTGTACTCAACAAATTTCAACCTCCAAAGGACTCTAAGGTGAGTCCCTCACGATCTTCGACCGCTCTTGTTTCTCTAAACAAGCCCAGCAGAATCGAATATCCTCCATCAGATGATGAAGCTGACAATGCTTCAGCTGCTGGTTTGTTCAGCATGCCTGAAGTCAGCATTGAAGAAGTTGATGAAGACGAAGACAACGAAGCCCTTATAACTGAGCTAGCCTTACTTGTTAAAAATAGAAAATTCTTCAAAAACAAGTCTGGCTCCTCAGCTAGAGGCTCGAGTAGCAGATCTATCTCATCAAATGTGTCTTCCAGACCCTCTGGAAGTACACCTGACATCTCTGAGATAACTTGCTACAACTGCAACAAGAAGGGACACTATGCTAACGACTGCAAGCAGACGAAAGCTAGTTCATCATCTTCAACTGGTGAGTCCATTGAAGAAAAATACAAAAAGCTATAAGCCTTCACCAAAAAGATTTTAGAAGAAAAGAAGGCACTTGAAGGCAAAGCTGCTGACAAGGGTCTTGTAGCTGAAACTCATGATTGGGCTGACTCTGGTGACAGCTCATCTGATGACGATGAACAGATGGCCACAATGTGTTTGATGGCTCGTGCTGATGATGATGAAAGTATTATAGCTGATGATGTTAGTTCCTATAAATGGGTCAACATTGTTCACAAAAAGGTAACCTCTCTAATCTCCGCTGAGGCTACTAAATCTAAAGAAATTGTTGACTCTATTATTTTTGACTTGCACTTCATTGATCAGCTGAAAGGTGAATGTTTGGATAAACATAATGCTATTCTACGTGAAAATGCATTTTTAAAAGAACGCTTAATTGACCACAAAACCTTAAAATAAGAACTTTCTGAAACGAAATGTATTAACTCAGTTCTTCAACATGATCTAAGTGAAAAAGTTAAAGAACTTGAAGCAATTAAAAAGATTTGTGAATCATGGTCTCGTTCATCCAAACGTGTGAGTGAATGTGTTAACTCACAAATCCCCAGTCAAGTACAAGCTGTACTAGGAGGAGATTTACTAGCTGCAGCCGCTGTACCTGATAGAAGTACAGATGATCTGTACTATTCATCAGCTGATGCTTCTGTGCCAGCTGAAGAATTGGTTTTTGGTTCCTTTGTTAGGTCTACCAAAACCTATGCTACTGAGATGTCCTCAGAAGATCCTTTTGTGGCTACTGGTGAAGAGTCATCAACTGACTCCTCTGCCATGGTAGTTAGGACACCCACTGTAGTCATTGTTGAACCTAGAAAATCTGTCTTGGGTTCAGCACCTGCTGCATCTTCTGCTAGATCTCAGCAGAAGACTAGAAGAACAGCAGGAAAGAAAACTGTTCTTACACCCTCCAAGGGTGAGCCAGCTGGAGTTCGCACTCGAGCTGCAAAGAACAAAGGTAAGAGTATTCCTAAGAATACTCCAAGTCCTTCTTCAGCTGTGTCTGTCAGACGGCTGAAAGGAAAGGTCAGCAAGCTGACATCACTCGTTCAAACTCTGACTATCTCTGATAATCAGAAAATGAAGGGTATTTTGGGTCCAGTTCCCAATCCTACTGCCTCGCCCTCTACTCCACTGCAAAGAAACAGAAAATGCTATAAGTGTGGAGATCGTGGGCACATGACAAGTGAGTGTGACAGCACATGCTTGAGACCTTCCCTAACTTCAGTATGTGAGCCTACTGAAAAGCCAACTTCTGTGAATCCCAGCGAGAAGTCACAAGGACCCACCGAGGTGTGGGTTCCCAAAAAGAACTAACTCTTTTATCTTATGTGCAGGGTGATGAAAGCAAACATGTCTGGTACCTAGACAGTGGTTGCTCAAGACACATGACTGGTTACAAATCCCTGCTGGAAGAGTTTGAAGTTTGTGATGGCCCCTCAGTAGTTTTTGGTGATAATGGTAGAGGCTCAACTGAAGGTTATGGAACCATCTCTAATGGATCCATAAAAATCACAAGAGTTGGTTATGTAAATGGGCTGAAACATAATCTTATCAGCATTAGCCAACTTTGTGATGCAAAGTTCTCAGTGAACTTTAACGAATACAGAGGAACGGTGACAGATAAGAATGGAAAGGTAGTATTAGTTGCTCCCAGAACCAAGAATGTCTATACATTTGACACGAATCCTCAAAATCAAGAAGTCTGTCTATTCTCTCACTCTACTGAAGCGCTGACTTGGCTGTGGCACAAAAGACTATCTCACCTGAACTTCAAAAATATATCGAAGCTGGCGCGAGGTCAGCTGGTGAATGGTCTACCACAAATCAAATATGAAAAGGATAAGCTTTGTTCTGCATGTGAACAAGGTAAACAACATAAAAGCTCCTTCAAATCAAAGCAATGTTTTTCCATCAACAACTGCCTTCACATGCTCCATATGGATCTTTTTGGTCCCATGAGCACTGAAAGTCTAGGTGGAAAGAAGTATACACTTGTTATCGTTGATGAATACTCACGATATACTTGGGTTATATTTTTACGCCACAAAAGTGATGCAGCTGATGAAATTATCAAGTTCATCAAAAGGATGGAACTTCTAAACGGGTCTAGAGTCAAGATGCTGAGATCAGACAACGGTACTGAATTCAGAAACAAGACTTTGGAAGATTTTTGTTCAGACGTTGGGATCTCCCAAAACTTTTCAGCTCCAAGAACACCTCAACAGAATGGTGTTGCTGAAAGAAGGAATAGAACTCTTATAGAAGCTGCAAGAACAATGTTTGCTGAGTCAAACATGCCTAAGCAATTTTGGGCAGAGGCTGTTAACACAACTTGTTTTACTCAGAATAGGTCTCTCTATGTGAAGAGACACAAAAAGACTTCTTATGAGATTTTCCGTCAGAGGAAACCTTTCATCGGTTTCTTTCACGTGTTTGGCTGTGTGTGTTTTGTGTTAAACACAAGAGATCAGCTGAGTAAATTTGACTCTAAAGCCGATGAATCCATTTTCTTGGGATACTCCACTCTATCCAAAGCATATAGAGTTTTCAACAAAAGAAGACAAACATTGGAAGAGTCCATAAATGTTACTTTTGAAGAACACTCAAAAGCTTTAAACCCCTCCTCTGCTGACTCGTCTGATGCATTTTAGAGATCAGCTGAATCATCCCCTGATGATACAACTGAAGCATTCTCTGATGCTTTAAATCTCTTTGATGTTCCCGTAAATGAATCAGATGAGACATTCCATGATGCTCCTACATATCTTGTGGACATTGCAACTGTTCAATAAGAGATTCCAACAGTTAGAGCATCATCCAAGGCTACTTCTAAGCCACCTCTTCATACTTCAAGAATATCAGTTCAAAATGAAGTAATTCATCCTGCTGAGAAGTCAGCCGCTCAACAAGGATCTAATTCTGCTGAATCTTCCTCTTCTACTGCTGCTCCTCAATCTAAGTGGACCTCAGAACATCCAATTGAGTTAATCATTGGAGATCCACAGCAGGGAGTAGTCACTAGAAGTAAAGCATCATGCAATCTTTGCTTATGGTCTTGTTTTCTAGCAACTGAAGAACCGAAAAATATTAAGGCTGCTGTAGAAGACTCAAGCTGGATTCAGGCGATGCAGGAAGAACTTAACCAATTCGAGGTAAACAAAGTATGGCAGTTGGTGCCTCCACCAGCTGGAAAGACAATAACTGGTACTAAATGGGTATTTAGGAATACAATGGATGAAGAAGGTGTAGTTATTCGCAACAAAGCTAGACTTGTTGCACAAGGATACAGACAAGAGGAAGGAATCGATTTCGATGAAACATTTGCTCCAGTAGCTAGGCTTGGGGCTATTAGAATATTTCACAGTTTTTCAGATGGACGTGAAGAGTGCTTTCTTAAATGGGAAACTGCAAGAGGAAGTGTATGTTAAACAACCACCAGGGTTTGAAAATCCTAAGTATTTAGACTATGTGTTTAAACTGAATAAAGCGCTTTATGGGTTGAAACAAGCTCCTCGTGCATGGTATGATACACTCTCCATGTTCCTTATAGCAAATGATTTCACCAGGGGAAAGATTGATAAAACCTTATTCATTCGCAAAATCAAAGGTGATATCATTCTTGTTCAAATTTATGTGGAGGACATAATTTTTGGTGCTACTGATGAAAAACTTTGTAGACGTTTTTCAAAACTTATGTCTACAAAGTATGAGATGAGTATGATGGGTGAATTGACATATTTTCTTGGCTTACAAGTTAAGCAATCTAAAAATGGAATTTTTATAAATCAAGAAAAATATATCAAAGATCTTTTAACGAAATTCGATATGAATTCATCATCATCCATGAAAACACCAATGGCTCCTCCAAACAATTTATATGCTGACATCACTGGTAAGTCAGTGGATGTCACATTCTATAGAGGAATCATTGGATCATTACTCTATCTCACCGCCAGCAGACCAGATATTATGTTTGCTACTTGCATGTGTGCTAGGTATCAAGCTGATCCTAGAGAATCTCACTTAATAGCTGCAAAAAGAATTTTGAGGTACCTTAAGGGTACTCCAAGCCTAGGTCTTTGGTATGCCAAAGACTCCGGGTTTGATCTAATTGGCTATTCAGATTCAGACTTTGCAGGTTGCAAAATGGATAGAAAGAGCACCACTGGAGGATGTCAGCTGCTTGGTGGAAAGCTAGTCAGCTGGACAAGCAAGAAACAAAGCACTGTTTCTACCTCCACAGCTGAAGCAGAATATGTTGCTGCTGGAAGCTGTTGTGCTCAAGTCCTTTGGATGAAGAATCAGGTTGTTGATTTTGATATGAACTTCTGCAAAGTTCCTATCTATTGCGATAACACGAGTGCTATTGCAATCAGCAACAATCCAGTTCTTGATTCTAGAACCAAACATATCGACATAAGGTATCATTTTATTAGAGATCACATTGAACAAGGTGACGTGGAACTCCACTTCATTTCAACTGACCTTCAGCTGGCTGATCTATTCACTAAGCCTTTAGATGAAAAACGATTCAACTTTTTGATCAGCGAGTTAGGTATGTTGAATTCTTGAATCAACTGCTGAAGTACTATCAGCAGCTGATAAGATTCACCTTGTTACTTAGTACATTCAGCTGACTAAAACCTTTTGAATTTATCAGTCAGCCGAATAAAATCTCTTAAATGATAACTTATCATGTTTTATAAGTTAAAACGTTTGGTTCTTCCATAAAAAGGCATCTTTCAACCCTATCCACACGTTCTCTGTGGCAAATATTTCCACTCAAGTGAAAATATTTGGCATTGATGAGGGACAAGACACCCTGACACAGAGACGGCTCCACTACCCTGACACAGAAACCGCTCCACTACCTCACCCTGTCACATCCAACCTCCTTTGCACGATAACCAACGTGTCTCTAGTTGGTTTATAACTATCCATTTATGACCCGGTTCAAATTAAAATCTTTACCTAAACCGACCCATAAATCCCTATAAATACCCATCCTTTCTCCACTCCTCATCATCTCTCCCACGATTCTTTCTCCAAAAACCCTCTAATTCTAAACCTTTATCTTTCTTCTCTCTCTCCTAAAATGCCGAAGAAAGCCCCAAAGGTTTCTCTTACTAGGGCTGCTATTGAGTTCTATCAGAACTCAAACCTAGTAGGCAACTTTTCCCCACCGGATGATCTTGTCGATATTTATCGACCAGTTGTGACGTTTGTGCGTCACTGCCCCATCCATGGTGCTTTTACCAGAGTCACCAAGAGTAACATTGAGCTCTTGCGTGATTTCTGGATGTCCGCCTCCGCTCCTGGAGACGACATTACTGCGCAGGTTGGAGATAATCAAATCACCATTTCTCTTGATGATTTCCGAGTTGCCTGCGGATTCGATTATCTGCAACCTGGTGAAGAATATCAGTAGACTAAATCTGTTGATGAAGCTAAAGCGAGTCTAATCCGTATCACTGGATACAGATTAGAACACGAAGAAGACAAGGTGCCGATCTTCAAGAAGTCTCAGCTGTCGAGACCCTGGGCCTATTTCTTTACCCACATCATTCAGGGTATCAGAGGCAATTCCGGGTCTCTCAACCAGTGCAACTCCAACATGCAAGTCTTTGCTGAAGCCCTAGTCACTGGTCAGCGGATCGACTACGGGAAACTGGTGTACGAGGAGGTCAAGACGAAGTTGAAAAGCAAGGGAAATCACATTTCCTATCTTCGCTTTTTGACATTGTGCATCGCACATGTGATGGTTGAAAAGCTGGAGATCAGTTATGAAGACCTTCCAGGGGAATCTGTGATGGTTCGTTCCATCGCTAGCATCATCTTCCAAAGGAAGGAAGATGAAAGAGAATTTCCTCTCACCTCGTACATGCTGAAGATCATAGATGATCGAGTCAGATCCAAAAGGGATCGAAAGAAGGGTGCAACAACGAAGAAATCTGCCCTCCAAGAAGGTAAGTCCTCTTCTCATCTGAAGCGTTTTCCCTCAACTGGGCGACCATCCCCAGCTGCTGATGGGAAAACCACCACCTCAACAGGGATCTCAATCCCTGAAAATGAGGATTCTGCTGATGCAGATGACTCTCCTCTGGTGGTGAAGAAGCGAGTTAAGCGACCCTCTAATCGCCCTCCTTCTTCTTCATTCTTTTTATCATCTTCTTCTGCCACCAGTACTTCTGTCTCCCCTCTGCTGGAGGTAAGAAGGATTTCTTCTTTTGGTGCAGAGAAGATGATTGCAGATGCTGAACTTGAAAAAGATTCAGCATCTGGACTCAGCCGGGGTCCTAGAGAAGATCACTTACGATCAGAGGTTTCATCAGCTTCTGATTTTTGTTCTTCTCATTTTCAGATTGGCAGTGTTTATCAAGGAACTCCACCAATATTCGGAGTTCCTAATCGAACACTCTCGGCTATTTCATCTTCTTTCCCTTTCATCCACTCTCTCTCTGCTGATTTCTCAACAAGTCAGCAGACTTCAAAACGGCAATTTCGTTCTTTAGGAGTTAGTGCCGGCTCCATCCTTTTGCGTAGCTCCTCGACCGATTCATTATCTGTCGTTGTAACAAGGGAACAAACTCCACAAGCAACCTCAGTCTCTTAACAGACTGCTGGTGAAGTTTTCGGCTCAACCCAAGCCACCCGAGTGTCAGCTGTACACACACCACCCCCAACTTCTTCATCACTCCCTGAGTCATCAGCTGATGATAGATTGACTGGAAACCAAGTCAATCTTGAAGCTGTTCTTTCTGTTTCCCACAACGTCACCGGCTTAAACCAGCAAGTGATCAAGGAAACCACCACCGCCAATGAAGAGACAACTCTAGACCGAGTTGTTACTGAGGCAACTACCCAAGCTGCCAGTGATCGCGAACGTATTCGCCAACCGAGCTGTGAGGCAGCTAACCCACCACCCAGAGGAATTCTTCCTCCAGCCTCCATAACAGTTTCGCCGGCTGTTGAGACCGAAGCACCAGATTCTCAAACAGCATTTCATATGATGTTTGATTCTGCTGATATCCCCATTCAGCAGTACACCTTTTCAGATGATGAAGAGATGTATGAATCTGGGCTTCAAACTGTTTTGACAACTGAAGTAGGCACTTCTGCTTTAACCCCAGAAGTTTCAGTTGGACCCATCTCACCCCCCATAGTTTCTGAGGAACCCATAGGAACTCGTCTTCCTACCTCGGGAACACCTTCTTCCACAGCTGAGGTTACCCCTCAAGCTGGAGACATGTCGGACCCCCTCCCCAAAAGCGTCCAAGTGTCCCATGCAAAATCCAGCAAAGCTGGAGGAAGCATTCCCATCAGAGCCGCTGCTGCTCTGATGTCTAGTGTTGTTACATCCCAGATTCGACCTGGGATGGCCAAGCTGAGTAAGCAGATGGACACCCTTCGTAGGGATGTTCCAACGAAGTTTGCTGCTAGTGCTGACAAACTCTCTTCCAGCATAACTTCTCTGCACACTGAGGTTCACAATCAGATTCCTCAGCTGGCTCTTCTTACTGAGCAGATTCACGGCACCTCCAAAGGGTTCACCTCCCTCAAAGAATATCTTCAGCAAGAGGTGAACTCCATTCGCGAATCTGCCAGTGTCGAAAAAGACATGCTTCTCTCCGAAGCTCGAGCCACAGAAGCTAAATTTGATCGACAGATGGATACCTTGACTTCCAAGGTGTCTCCCTCTTCTTACATCTGTCAATCAACTGACCACTGCTCATAGTCACCTTTCTACGGCTATTGAGGGGTCTGCTTTTGTTGTGTCCACAAGGATGGACAGGTTGGAGATTGAAGTCAGCTCGCTGACTTCTCAAGTCGTTGGTCTCCAAGGCACCCTCGACATCATTCTTGCCAAGCTAAATGAGGGTGCCGCTGCTGCTCGTCCTGCTTCAGCACCAGAGAGTACCCCTCTTCTTCGAGCACTCTCTGAGGGGGGAAAAAGAGGCCACTTCAGCAGGTGAACAACATGGTGAACGAGAAATTTCACAACTCATAATCACCTCTGCTGTTGGAGCCAATACTGAAGATGTTCCAGCAGGTGACAACTCAAGAAATCCACCTATCACCTCTGCTGGAACATTAGAAGAAGAAGCTGAAACCTGAACTGGTTTTACTAAAATCGTTGATTCCTTTGAATCAATTGAGGTCCCAAAAGTCCAAGCCCCGCAAATCCAAAACCCTTAGCCTATTTCACAGGAGATTCCTCATCCTGCTGAGGGGGAGCCTACATCAGCTGTGGTTGAGAACCTCATTTAAATGAAGTTGGATCCGCTGCTGATCTTGATACAGCCTTAGCCCTTCAAAGAAAAACTCATGAAGATCTGCATCGAAGAGCTGAAACACAAAGAGCTGAGAACATTAAGTTGTTCAACAAAGTTCTTGATCAGCGTAGGCAGGAAGCAAAGATCACCAGCGTAAGGGCCCCCAAATTCGATCCCAGCTGCCCTGATGAAATTGTAATAACAAGGACTGGGAGTGCGGTGCTCCATGAAAAGTTTCCTCTGAACAAGATCAGCCTCATTCTCAACTACGATGAATGGAAAGAGGCTGAAGCAGCTGCCAGAACTGCGAAACCATCACAGATTATCACAGATCTGGAAAATGAGATTCAATTCGCAATCTACTCCTTTAAGACTTTATGCGATGAAATTAGGAAACATGCTCCTGAATTGGTATATCGCATACCTCCTGAATTGTATGAATCTCAAGCTGTTGATGTCAGAAAGACTGCTGGTGAAAGTTCCTCAGCGAGAGGGGAGAAACGTAAGTCCGTTCTCCTTGAGCCTCTTGCTGACTTCAGACCACTGCATATTGGGTCGTCAATCATATTTGCTAAACGACCAAAACCCAATATCACAAAAGCCGTTCCCACGGGAGTTAACTTTGTCCCTGGGCTGATCGTGAAAGAACCAATTCATGGCTTTTGCTATCTGGAGAAGAAGGTGCAATGCTTCCAGCGGGCAGATGAGTTGGAAATGTGTGATGTGGATCAACTCATGACCTATCACAAGCTGCTGAGTTCCTCTACTGAAGAGGGAAGAGAAATGAAGAACCTAATAGACTCAGCCTTCCGCTCACTGTGTCGCAATGTCGTTGGATAAGCTATATCCAAGGCATTATTTTTTTTGATTTTCCTTGTATTTAAATGTCATTATCAATAGAAAATCAAAACTTTGTAATATACTTGTAAAAATTGTAAAAAGATAAACATATACAAAAGAACCCTAAGGGTCAAAGTACATAAGTATTCAGCTGACTTCTTTCAGCTGAATCATTACAGGGTTACACTTATACGGCTATTCCACTGCATCAAATAGGGGGAGATTGTTAGTCCTAAGACTAAGTAAATACGATTTGATGCTCGATAGCCAAGAAGAATAAACAATAGATGAAGTATGTATCTCAGCTGAAGCAAGTATATACAATAAACATTCAGCTGAGTACGTACTTAGCTTTAGGATACAAGTCAAATCAGCAGCTATTAACGAGAGTTCATTCGAAGTCTATGACCAATGGACAAAGACAAGAAGAAGACTATCCAGCTGATTATGGAATCAGCTGATAGTACCTGCTGCAGATGAAGACTTAAAGGAAATGTTCATTGACACCTTGAACATTTCCCTTTCCCGCTCAAAGAAGAAGAAAACGATGAAGATCTTCTATTTTGGAATAGAAGATAATGACAGTACAACTTCATCGTTTGTCCCTCGAACATGTAAAGAGAAAGTCAGCAACTTCTGTACTTGTGTACTACACCTTTCACTGTGCGTCAGAAAAGGTACCGGAAGAAGTGGACACAAAGTACACTCGGGACAATAACTTGTGCAATAGCATTTAACGATCCATGGCAAGTCTACATCGACGAATAATATGTTTGCACGTCGTCAAACTTGTGGACTAAGGAACATGGATCTTGGGCTATAAATATAGACGTAAATGCTTGCATTTAAACAACCTTTAGAATACCCTAGAAATCATAAGCACAAGAACATTCTCTGAGAGTTAGTTATTGTCTAAGTATTAACTCCTCCATAGTTATTACTAAGGCATTAATATCAGCTGTTAGTATCAGCTGATATAACTCTCAGTGTATACTCTTCTAGTTTGAGCGGTCTAAAGTGTCAACTCAAGTATAGAGTTTTAGGTAGTGTGTACTATCTATTTCTGCAAACTTTGTATTGTATTAAGCTGTTTTTAATAAAAATCTTAACCATTGAAATCTTGTTGTTATTTACCTATCGTATCTTCGTTACTCAGTCATAACGCAACACGGTTGTGTTGTTGGGATCCAACACGGTGCTTCAAGTGTGGTGAGGCTGGGCATTGGAAAAGGAATTGTCCAAAAGGTGCAAGTGGTAGTGGAGGAAACGCAAGTTCCTCAGGTAACACAACCACACTTCTTAATCACTTTAAGATGCTTGTAAAGTACATTACGAGTAATCTAACTTTTGCAATCGTTTATTGTAGGAGGAGATGGAAAGTGATAGTGACCGGCATGAGATGGTGATGATCCCACGAGCACCAAGTTTTTATAATTCAGTAATTTATGGATTCTTTTTTAAAACAATTTTACTTTATTGTTTGGATACTTTTATTTTTGTTAAAACAAGTTTTATTTTTGGTTTTAATTAATCTCGAATCCATGGTTGAATTATATTGTGTGCATGTGTGATAATTACACTAGTCAAGATTTATGACTAGATTGTAAGTCAAGTTTTGATAAAAATAGAAACTAAATACTAAATAAAGGCGCATACGCGGGAAGGGGGCCTTACTACTTCTTCATTCAAGGGTTATATTTCATGTTTATATGTATTTGTTTGATTGTTGTATAAATAATGTCTTGATAGCTCAAGGTATTTAGATACTAGTAATTAGAAAGTTTTTCTAATGAAAGTATTTAAGAGTTTTATGGAAGCATAAGGTTCAAGAGTTATTGAACTTAGTTAAAACATCTTAAGTAATAGTCATTACTTATGATAGAAAGTTTTAAAGTATTAGTATTAATATAGCATGATTATATTGGATATAATCAAGATAGACTTTAAGAGTATTATTACAAGTCTTTTATAATTGTAGTAAAGGTTTTAATGAAGTCATAATTCGCTAATAGGAATAAATTAGATATTCGTATAATCCAAGTAAAATGACTTAGACATCAAACGACTCTTAAAAGGGGACAAACTATATTAAAGTATTTAAGAATTAAAAGGTATTACTGCAAGTCTTTTATACTTGTAATAAATACAATATTTAATCAAGTCATAATTCTTTAATAGGAATAATGGATATTTGACAAATCCAAGTGATGACTTTGGCATTAAATAAAGTTCTTAAAGAATACTAATGTATTTAAGAATTGGAAGTATCGTTTCAAGTGTTTTATACTTGTTGGACACGATAATCAATAAAGATCATAATTCCCGAAACATGAATGTTGGATATTCGCAAATCCAAAGGATGATCTTAATTATTGATAGAATTCTTAAAATGATTAAACTACAAGTTATTGACTAGGTCAAAGTAGTTTAAGAGATGCTCAAGTTCCATAAAAGTAAGTGGGAGCTAAGACTAACGTAATTCATTAAAGATGTTAGTGAATTTAGTAAGTTAGTAAGACATTAACAACAAGGTTTTACCAAGTTTTTAGCCAAAAAGTTAAGAGAAATAATAAATGATCGTTAATTAGATTATTGCAAACCTAATAGCGTGATCACAAGTCTTGTGATTAATTATTGCATATCTAATAGTTGTTAACCCTTCAGTGGATAACATAGTCATTTAAGGAAATTTCAGTAAGAATATCTACAAGGAGAATTTTATTAATTCAAGAAACTAAGGAGTTAATTTCAAATCCTCCTATGTTTACCGAATTACAGAAAAGGTAAGACTAGAATATGTTCCAGATTGTTGCAAGAACAATATCTAGCAAAGGCAAAAGTAATAGTATTCTAAATACTCGTCTTATTCCTTTAGTTTAATAGAAATGATTGGTTTAGTGATAAGGTTACAATTAAGGTTGTAAGAATCATTAAGTAATCAACACAAACGAAAGGAATAAGTAAATGATCCAGTAATAATTCAGTATCTATGTCCATTGAGGAATAGTACATGAGTTAGTATCATTTTTATTCAGACTTTGTATGTTTTACATCATCCATGAATAAAATTCTATTTATTCAAAAAGATACAAAATCCGTGACTACTCGTCTAGGTGCGAACCTTGATGAGACGTTAACGTCATCGCGGTAGCTGGTGGTAGATTCGAAGTTCTTCGAAGATAGCTACACAAGTTTTGTGTGAACCAAATATCGGTGATATTCTGTTGGAGGCTCAACGAATATTGGATTGACCACCGTGACAATACTTCGTGGTTGAAAAGTTCAAAAGTATTGTTCACTAGGATTGTCCTTAAGCCTGCGGTATTTGGTTTAGGATACAATGACTAATGTGCTTTGGTTCAACTCAGACCATTCTGAAATACGTTTGTCATACGAGGCGATACTGGGTACAAAGGAAGTTGTATTTTAAATCAAAATATAACAAGATGGTAATTGCACCTCCTCTTTAGGAGAGATATTTATAGGTCCTTTGACTTGATAAGAAATTGGCAAGTGCACGGCCGTGCCCAAACGAACTGATCTGTTCTTTGTCGTTTATCACAGCAGTTTGAATCAAGAAGTCATAAAATGATTTCGAATACAGGAGTTGATAATTTCTACCATGGTCGTATTCGTTATCACAAATATCGTGCTGCAAGGGATAAGCCTAACAACGTTACCCAAGAAGTAAAGACAGAGTGTTCTTTACTAGGAGACGCTATTAAAAGTTTTTCATGAAACTATACCAAGGGTTACATAAGCTGTTTTTATGGGGTTGGTTACCTACATGCCCATCTAGAAAGGCCACTATAGCTCGTATCATTAAGACAAAGGTTACAAACTTGCACAAGTGGGAGTCTGAAGGAATTATGTGCACAGTTAGTCAACATATGATGATACATCCATGCCTACGAAACACTTAAGGGTCACACCGGTGAGTACATGTAATACGAGCAAGTTATGCAACGATACTACGAAGAGGAATGATTCATAATAGTCATTATGAATCAGTTAAGTATTAAGTTAAGTTTAACTTATTACTTGATTAGTTCAACTAACTAATTAATACAAGTAGCTGTACATTTACTAGTTGAGTAAATATACAATGTGTTAATTAAAGGTTATCCATGATATGATTTAAAGCTATTAAATCATATAGTAATTGGATAATATTATTGTGTAAATTATATAAAGGTTATTATATAATTAACTATTAAAAGTATAAATACAAGTATATATAGTTCGTGTATATGGGTACCGAATTATTAGTGTGTTAATACTAGACATTTAATAGTTAAGTGCAACAATAATAAACTAGTTAAACTATAAGGGATGGAAGTGTAAAAGGATAAGTTTAATTAAGAGATTAATCTTAATTAAACTAGGAGGGACCTAAGTGAAAGTCCATCTATTATAAATAGAGGGCTTAGGCATCACTTATTAGGTTACACCTAAAAAGCCGAAACCCTTGCCCCCTTTACCCTATTCGGCCGAACCAAGAACACCATCACTTGGTGTTCTTCGTTCTTCGTGTTCTTCATTCGTTCTTCGTGTTCTTCAAGTCTTGAAGATCCAAGTTCGTTGCAAGTGATCATCTAGAGGATCGTTCTTCGTGTTCATCATCAGTGGACTTATCTTAAGCATTAACCTAAGGTATGATTCATGGAACACTCTTCCTCCTTCTCCTCTTGTGCGACGGACGAGAACACCGGGTTCTTGGTGAGTGTTTGACGAACACACCTTCAATGTGTGTGTTCGAGTTTTTCGTACAAGGTTTCTTTCTTGTTAACCTAATCTAGAACTCCAACATCCCAATCCTTTAGGGTTTAAGGATTAGGTTTAATCCCAGTTCCGCATTTAGGGATTAAATCAGCTAGTTGGTTTTAACCGGTCAAGAACAAGATCATGTTCTTGGTCAGTCATGGTTCGAACCAAGTACACTAGGAGGTCGACCCAAGTGGTTGATCTGTGGCATGGTGCGTAGTGAAATCCTACACATCTGTCCATTGATCTTTGGGTTTGGGTTCTTCAACATTAGACAGATCTTCTTCTTCTTCGTCTTCATCTTCATCATCTCCTTCTTTCTTCTTTTTCTTTGAAATAGTTGTGCTTGGAACGAACATTTTTGGAATCTATGGACCATTGATAAGAATATCTGGTCCAATATCATTTTGATGTTCAAGATATCCCAGAAAATGAATTTTCCACATACCAAAATCATCATTGGTAAACACATGGGCATTTGTTTTTGAACCAAGGTTAATATGTGATAGCTTTTCAACCATTTTGTTCAGTAAGTAAGCAGATCAACAGTTATGAATTAATTGTCCTGCTCTGATACCAATTGTTAGTCGGGATAAGTGAAATAATGCACTTGTACGCTTTCACTGACCAAATAAAAATTAAGGCAACACTCAACACTTTTTAAACTTTTCTTTATTAATCAATAATGATATAACAAAGCAGCAAGTAGTTTGCGGAATAGCCAAGAACAAATCCTAACTAAATTACTTACAGGTTATAGACAATAACATATACTATCTAAGACAAGTTCTGATCAACAAATGATCATGCACTAGACCAGATACCTTCATTACAGAGATTTAATTCTCAAATCAAGTAACTAAGGCATTACTGGTTGTTTACACACTGCTCAAAGAATAAAGGTCTGGAGTAATTTTAGCAGCGTGTAGACTTGTTGGGTGCACACCGAATTCGATCGCTAAGTCCTCAATTTATAACATTTGGGAAATTTGGTGCCAAAGGAATGATCGATCAAATCACGTGTGAGAATTCCGTTGGTGCAGAGGATATTTCATGCGACGAGCACGACTAACGGAATTCTGACAGTACTTTCTGTCATCTTGTGATCGCCAATATCTTCTAGAAGATTTGCAAGATATTCCCTTTATCATCGATACACTAACTTGTGCTTTACTTGTGTCTTTCGGTGACACTGAAACTTCAGGCCTTTATACGCTTCAGATGGCTACGAGTCTTCAGATACTCATGCTTCTTCAGATGACATTCAGATTCAGTGACCTTCACTAAGAGTTTTGCTTAGAGAGGTATATGTTCATATGGTTCAGCGTTATTGTCAAGTGTGCGCTGAACCTGCTACAACTATCTGATCTGTTGAGCAGTATCTGATTTCGCACGGGGAACTGATCGTTGTTTGCGATGGTTGATCAGATAGTGTAGTTGGGTAACTGAAATCCGAATTGATCAGATTCAGTTACCCACAATATGAGGAACTGATCATCAGACTGTCTTCTAACTATTTGTCTTTTGTATTCATTAAATTCCTTCAGTGGGGATGCTTTTCAGCGACCCAACACATATGGAAAAGTCAAAGGATTGAATTATCAATGATAATGATGGATTATTACATTGTTTGAACATTCTACAGATTATCAAATTTGTAAATAATTAAATTAAACTTTTTGATATACTCAGGGGAGATGCCTATTATTTTTATACATCAGATAGTGGTAGATTATTGATTAACTGAAAGTATCTACTAAACTATTCGAAATTAATGACAAACAACCGTTAGAAGACACTTCGAAAGTTTCAGATTCTAAATGAACACACTCATGACTTCCAATATTTAGTGTCACAATTGATCATCTCACTACACTATCATGAACACATAAATTTCAAGTATCATATTCCAAGTGTAATCAAAGTTCAGATAGTAGTAGCAAGTCCATTGTATACTTGACAAAAATCATCTCTAATGAGAATCAACTCAAGAAGCCTATGACTATCTTGAACCTTACAAACAAATATGATTGTAAAACTTATAATTAACAAAAATAATTTTCACAATTATGAATTTTAAATCCAAAAATGTTTTAAACAATATACCAAGTTATTTAAAATCAAACTTTAAAAACTTGATATAATAAACTTTAAATCCAAAAATTTTATTTAACAATTTATAATAAACTTAACCAAACATCTTGTTTTACATAAACATTTCAATCAAAACTTTTTCCGAATCAATGCTATTAGAAAGCAAAAATCGAAAAAAATATATGTATTTTCCAACCGGTATTAGCAAGAGAGGAAAAAATCTATTTTAAGTTTGTAGGAGCTAATACCAATTTTCATTAAATAAAATACAATACAATTGGGAAATGACTAAAACAAATACAAGATTGAAACAAGAATATCTAGAAACAAAGAAAAAACAAATTTTGGTTGAGTCTCGTGAAATTCACGATCCTCTTAAAATAGATTCTTCGTCTATCTCTCAGGGTAAAACAACTGAGTAGTTTTACACTACCGAATATAATCCAAGCCAAAACACTTATCGAAAGTTCTTGTGTTTAAGGATCACTAAACTTGGAGAGAGCAAATGTGTGATACTTGTAAGTGAATGTATGGAAGTATGAGAATGTGTGTTTTCCAATGAACCACACATCTTCTATTTACTAGCAGGGTACCCGCGGAATGCGACGGCGGGTACCCAGAAACCATATTTCGTGGCGAGCAAGTGTTGTTCGTTTACACGGTAATAATTGTTGCTAGAAATAAATAATTAAACGGAAATGTGGATCTTGGTAAGAGTTGATGATTTACAGCGTCGTATATTTAATGTTATTGGGTAAAATGGTTTTCGAGTAACAGACTTTTGTTATTAAGTGTGGGTGGTGTTACCAAAGTGTAATGTATAGCAAGTGGTTAAAACATAGTGATAAGTTAGGAGAGGTCTTGGGTTCGAATCTTATTAGCCGCGTTTTTTTTTAAGGTAGAGAACTAACTAACAAAAGTGGAAAGGTCCTTAAAATCAAGTTTAAGGAACTCCTTAAACTTGCCTAATGGGGTAGGCCTAAATCTCCCACCTATATATGGAGCAAGGATTTGAATTGATTTTGATGACATGTCTTGCCCACCCAATCTGATCACTCCTTAATGATGAGTCATACGCTGACTCAAAGGGTAACAAGGTAATTTCACAATACACCATGTACATCTCACGAACGATTCATTCTAGGGTTTTTTCACCGCACACTCACACATTCTCTCCCCACCGGTTCCATCCTCATCCTCCATACCCTTGCCCCACATCCAAACAGCGATCTCAACGTATGGGTTCACACCATCGAACAATCATAGCAGCGTGAAGAATCAAGGCAAGCGATACAACCAGAAATGAAATCGGCGCAAGGCCTGCTTCGATGGTGTTCCGATCGCTGCTCGCAAAAGAAAAACCTTGCCTTCAATCCACAATTGTTATGGATTCTTAGGTTAATTAAACCGTCTTTGATTTTGATTTTAAATTCAATAATGTTTTTTATTTTGATTTTGATTTTAAATTCCAGGCGGCGGCTACAACCATACGATGAGATTGGAAGAATTCATAATCGTGTATAGGTAGGTGATGATTTTTGGTAGTTCAATTGATTCGGTTATGTGGATGCAATTCATCTATTATTTTCTCGATTTGATGTTTATGCATTTGTCATACGATTTTTTTCCGTTTATATTATTCAAAGTCGTATAATTCACAATTAACAGTTTTAGGGTTTATGGCTTCTAAAGGAAAAAAGTACAGATGTTTGGGCCTTTGATCGAAATTATTTATACATCAGGGGGCGATTGGTGGTGTTGGACCAAAATCAGGATTTAGAACTTTAGTGAGAAGAAAAAGGGTTGATTCGATTCACTCAAATTCTTCAAGTTCAGAGCATCATCAATTGGCTAAGGAATTATCAGTTCTTCATCTCATTGCCATAGGTAAACAAACAAAAAAACAGAGAATTCTATATAGTATATTTTTTTATTTAATATTTTTGAGTTGATATCTCTTGATTTGCATGATTTTATGATTTTTATCTGTTTAAATTCATATTTTATAAATAGATTTAATACTGTAAACATGGATAATTGTATTATGTGTTGTTAAATGATATGGATCTGTGTAAAATGACCAAGTACTAACTACTAACACATAAAAAAATGAAATCTTTGAAATAACTGTCAGCTCAATTGCCTTGAAAAACTGCACAATAATCCTGGTTTAATTTGGGAATTATGAAACTTTCTAGGTGTTGGTTCAACAATTGGAGCTGGAGTTTATATTCTTGTGGGAACCGTTGCCCGAGAGCATTATGGGCCCGCTTTGGCCTTTTCTTTCTTAATAGCTGGAATTGCAGCTGCTCTTCCTGCATTCTGTTATGCTGAACTGGCAAGTCGATGTCCTTCAGCTGGAAGTGCATATCATTATTCCTACTTACGTGTTGGTGAAGGGTAAGTTAATAATAAAATGATAGTTTTTAATTTTAAAAAAATAACATTTTTGGATTTGAATTGATACAAATTGTAAAATTTTCAGTCTTGCTTGGATAATTGGGTGGGCTTTGATTTTGGAATACACGATTGGCGGATCTACAGTTGCTCGTGGCATTTCCCCGAATCTGGTGCATGCATTTTTCAAAATATAGATCATGAATATTTTTAGTTATTTAATAACAATTATAATGAAATTAAATATTTATATTCTTATTTTAGGCATTGCTTTTTGGAGGCCCGAATAGTCTTCCAACTTTTCTGGCCCGCCATACTATTCCTGGGCTTGGTATCGTGGTCGACCCGTGTGCAGCCCTTTTGGTGTTATGTGTTACTGCTTTATTATGTGTGGGAATCAAGGAGGTAGTCATTATAGTTTTATATTAATTTATTTTAATTTTTTAATTTTAAACTTATTTCTTTTATGTGGCAGAGTACGTTCGTGCAATCAGTTGTGACAGTTGCAAACATATGTGCCATGATTTTTGTGATTCTAGCTGGTGGATATCTAGGGTTCAAAAGTGGATGGGTTGGATATAAACTTTCTGTTGGGTAATTAACATTTACCTTTATACCCGTATATATAAATTATATATTCACACCAGCATTAATTTTCTTATTAATATTTTTTATTAAATTATAGATACTTCCCATTTGGAGTAGATGGGATGCTTGCTGGTGCTTCAACAGTCTTTTTCTCATACATAGGGTTCGATTCAGTTGCAAGTACAGCAGAAGAGGTACATAAATTAAATATGTTCAACAATCTTTTTCTCATACATAGGGTTCGACCAGTTTCTCTAGGTGCGAACAATTAGTCCACCATATTAATTATACATTTGTGAATAACATATTTATACAAGATGCCTTTTTACTATTACAATAAGCTTTTAGAAAAGATCTTTTATACTATTACAATAAGCTTTTAAAAAAACGTTTATAATTCCATATATTTATGGAAATAAAAAATGAACATATTTAATATAAAACCGTTTTACTTTTAATTTTTCAATAATTATGGTATTATTAATTCGTATATTTAATATAATAAAAAGATTCTGAATATTATGACACATTTCCATAATTACAGATTCAATCATTAATAAGAATCATTAATAGTGGAAATAACATAATTTGATTCAAAAATAATTTTCAAACTTGATAATTGTGGAAATAACATAATTTGACTCTTAAATAATTTTCAAACGTGAGGAAAAATATGGAAACACACGAATTAATAAGACCAAGTTGACTGCTTCTCATTCAATTCAGAATCTTTTTATTATTTTAAATTTACGAATTAATAATACCATAATTATTGAAAATATTAAAAGTAAAAATGTTTTCTAGGTGCGACCAATTAGTCCACCATATTCTCATGAAAAATTTATGAATAACAAATTTATAAATAATTTCCATATTTGCGTTTATAATTCCATATATTTATGTAAAAAAAAACTGAACATATACTATTATCATATTGATAAAACCTTTTTAATTTTAATTTTTTCAATAAATATGGTATTATTAATTCGTATATTTACAATAATAAAAAGATTCTGAAATGAATGAGAAGCAGTCAAATTGAATGAGGTGTCTTACACCACTGATTTCTTGAATAGTATAAATATGTCTGGTGTACCGCATCATAGGTTGAAGTTAAAGATAGGCACTCCTGTGATGTGTATGAGGAACATTGATCAGAAGGCAGGGTTATGCAACGGAACTAGACTTCAAATATTACAAATGGGAGGTAATGTAATTGAAGGTAAGATCATATCGGGTGGCAATGTTGGCACAATTTGCGCTATCCTGCGTATGGTCATTAGTCCGTCCGACAAAAAGATGCCGTTCAAATTGAATCGAAGACAGTTTCCGGTCCAAGTCTGTTTCGCCATGACAATTAATAAAAGCCAAGGACAGACTTTGTCACAGGTTGGTTTGTTCCTCAAAAAACCGGTATTCTCACACGGTCAACTAGGGGTGTGCAGCAAGACCGAAAAACCGGGACCGAACCGGGACCGAACCGGGACCGGAACCGAGCCGACCCGGAACCGGCTTAGGCGGTCCGGTTTCCGGTTCCTATATTTAGTCCAAAAATGATACCCGGGTTTACCGGTCCCGGGCCGGATCGGTCCCGGGCTTTAAGGGTTTAGAACCGGTTTTAAATATGGGAGGGTTTTAAATTTGGTGGGGATATGGACGGTTTTTTGTGATATATTATCCTTCCATAACAACTTCCTTAAACCACGTAACAAAACCCGTATTATTCATCATCAATTATCACGGTTCGTATTCTTCATCATCAAAAGCCGTATTCTTCATCATCCATTGAACGTATTCTTCCATAACAACTTCAATGGAGAATTGGCAAAATACACAAGAAACGCAAGTAAGTGTTTAGAAATTAAAGTTGATTACCGAATATAATTGCATGTTTAAAGGATTAATTGGCGCAAGTGACGATATGATTTGGCGAGAATTGATGCCATCAAAGTCTCTTTGATATACACCTTACGTACTTCATTGCCTCATTGGAATATTTAACCATGAAAGCTGAAGCAAATGTTTTTTTTTAAGTAACTAAATTATTATAACTTATAAGTATTATAAGTATTAGATGAAAATCATTATTAGGTATCGGTAAAAGAAGATTTTAGTTAAGACTATAATAAATAATACTTTGTCAGCCATATTAATAAAAGTTATGTGTTATTTATTAATAAATATAATTTATGTATCATTTATGAATAAATATTTTTATGTTATTGATAATTCCATTGTGATTAGAACCATATGAGTTTAGTAAGACTATGAGCCTATATTGATTAGTCTATTTCTACATCTTCTTATAGTTCTTAACTTCTCATTCACCCTACACATGTATGTTTTGCAATATAAGCCCTTAGACCACCAATTTGCGCAGAATTATTCTGCTGAAAACTGCCCGAAATTGCACTGTTTTGAGCCACAAACTGCGCAGAATTATCATGCTTAAAACTGCCCGAGTCTGCACAGTTTTGACCACCAAACTGTGCAGTTTTATCCTTCACAACACTGCCCAAAACAGCATCCCCAAACACTGGATTCTGGACAGAATTCTGGTCCAAAAACAGCTGAAACTGCATCACAAAAACTGTTATACTGTGCAGCTGTAAACTGCACAGTTTCGGCTAAAACTGGCACACCAAAACTGCAATTCTGTGCAGAATTATTCTGCACAGTTTTACCCAAAACTGCCCGAAACTGCAGCATTTTGACCACCAATCTGCACAGAATTATTCTGCTCAAAACTGCCCTAAATTGCACTGTTTTGAGCCACAAACTGTGCAGAATTATCATGCTTAAAACTGCCCGAGTCTGCACAGTTTTGACCACCAAACTGTGCAGTTTTATCCTTCAAAACACTGCCCAAAACAGTATCCCCAAACACTAGATTCTGGACAGAATTCTGGTCCAAAAACAGCTGAAACTGCATGTTTTGACCACCAAACTGTTTTGACCACCAAACTGTTTTGACCACCAAACTGTCCAAAAATAGAATTCTGTGCAGAATTATTCTGCACAGTTTTGACCACCAAACTGTGCAGTTTTATATGGCTTGATGTATAAACTAATTTAAGTGCACATGTTTTTTTTGTATTTTCAGATGGATGATGATGATGAGTTCATTCCAAACACTTTTGAAGAATTACCTCAACAACAAAATACTCAAGAAGGAATACACAATTTTGATGATGATGACGAAGATAGCAGTGATGAAATTGACGAAGGACTACCAAATAATAAGAAAAGAAAGAAAAAAGGGAAAGAAACAGCTCCTTGTTGGAAAAAGTTTAAACGGATTTTTATTAGAGACGAGAATGGAATAAAGATCAAGCATGGGAGGTGCTTATTTTGTTACTCGGTTATCAAAGCCGACCCAAATAAAAATGGTACGTCTACATTAAATAGACATATACCTATATGTAAAAGTAACCCGGAAAACATGAAAAAACAAACCATGTTACAATTAAATAAAGATGGGAAAGGGGAGGGAAGTGTTACTAGTTGGAAACATGATGATATTAGAATTAGAAAAGCTTTGTTAAATTTGTTTATAGTGGGTGAACTACCCTTTAAGTTTGTCGAAAACGAAGCTTTTATTGAGTACACTAGTGCATTAAACTGTAAGGTACGTTTGCCATGCCGAACTACCATCTCAAAAGAAGTTGCAAAGTATTATATTGATGAAAGGGAGAAGTTGTTAACATTTTTAAGTAATCCCCTAAATACCGTTCATTTGACCACTGACACATGGACTAGCTCATGTCAGAGGGTGAATTATATGGTGGTCACGGCACATTTCATTGATGAAAACTGGACAATGCATAAGAGAATCATTAACTTTAGACCTATAGATAGTCATAGGGGGGAGGATATCGGGAGAGAAATTTTAGAATGCATACAAGGTTGGGGTATAAAAAATGTAATGACAATAACGGTAGATAATGCTACCTCAAATGACAAAGCAATGGAATTTTTAGTTAAGGTTTTACCAACTATGTATGCCGGTGGCAAACACTTTCACATAAGGTGTATGGCACATATTCTTAATCTGATTGTAAAAGATGGGTTGAATGAAAACGAGGCAAGTGTTAAATGTTTGCAAAAAGCCGTACGGTACATAAGAAATTCAACACAAAGGATTACACGGTTTAAAGACTGTATGAAAGAACTTGGAGTGCAATCAAAGAAGTTTTTGTGCAACGATTGTCCCACTCGATGGAACTCAACTTATGAGTTATTGAAAATTGCCGTTGATTTGGAAGATGTTTTCCTCAAGTACCGTGTCGTAGGTAATTTACCATATATTTTTTAATCTATTTACTAGTAATTCATTCATTTATTTAATTTATTATTCATTAAATAATATTTAATTTATTATTCATTTTTTGTGATAGATCCTTCATTTGCAAGAGATATTAAAGCCCCCGACCATGAGGATTTTGTTGTTTGCAAAGGCATGGTCGACTTTCTTGATAAATTCAAGACCAAAACGGTCTTAGTGTCGTCGACTTCTAAACCTTTAGCACATAGATTTTTTACTGAAATATGTGATGTTGACAAACATATACGTGAATGGTCGGCAAGTCCTCAATTTTATATGATTGGCATCGAAATGCAAAGCAAATTTAACAAGTATTGGGGAAAAATTGAAAACCTCAATGACTATATGTACTTTGCGGTTTTATTGGATCCACGAATGAAGATGATATTTCTAAAAAATGCGTTTGAAAGGTTGTTAGCAATTAATAATCGTATACCAAACGTGGATATTCCAGAATTTGTTAAAAAACTGATAGAAGATCTTGAAGTGAGATTTGAGAATTTTTTTGATACGTATAAGTAAAAATTTGATATTCCAAGGTGTAATGTATCTTCTCAAAATAATGGTAGTCAAGAAGTAATTTATGATGATGAGAATGGGTTTTTGGGTGATATTCTAGTAGAAGCGGACAACACATCTTCTACAATGCAAACGGAGTTGAAATCATACTTGGATGAGCCGACAACTAGATATACTAAGGATTTTGATATTCTTTTATGGTGGAAACAAAATGCATCCCGTTACCCGATAGTATCTCGGATGGCCAAAGGTATAATTTTAATATTTATATATGTATTTATCTTTATAAAGATATTATTATACTTTACACTTTATATATTTATTGTAGACCTTTTGGCAATTCAAATATCAACGGTGGCATCCGAGTCGGCTTTTAGTACAAGCGGACGCATATTAGATCCTTATCGAAGTAACTTGGCGACACCGATCGTTGAGGCTTTAGTTTGCACTCAAGATTGGGTAAGAAAGTCAAGGAAGCCGATTGTGGATAATATAGAAGATATTTTACAAGATGATGATGTTGCTAAAGGTAATATTTCCATTATAGTGACTAATTAATTATTTTATTTTATATATATACTAATTTGCAAGTTCCAACTTTATTTTGTTTCCGGTTTATGTTAGAGTTGGAAGAAGTATTACGCAAGGAGAAAAGGATTTGAGATTATTGGTGATTGAGAAAAAGATTTGAGAAAAAGATTGAAGTTGAATACTTTTTTGGTGAATTGTTTGAAAACTATGAAACTTGAATTTGTGTTGGTCTTTTTAAATCTGAATTTTGATGTATTCTTTTCGTATTATTGTTGATGTTTGGTGATTGAAATGCATTAAAAAACAGTTTGGTTGATATTTGTATGTTGCTGTTGATATCCGATTGTTGAGCTATTAATGCAGGAAAAAACTGCACAAAACAGTAGGATAAAACAGAAAAAAAATGCAGTAAACAGAAAAAAACTGTAAATCTGCACAGAATAGCAGAAAACGCAGAAAAAAAAGCTGAAAACAGGAAAAAAAACTCTGCAAAACAGGAAAAAAAAACTCTGCACAAAATCGGGTTTATCCGGTTCCGGAACCGGATAAAGACCGACCCGAGCTTGGACCGAACCGGGACCGGAACCGGTTTAACCGGTCCGGTCTTCGGTCTTGGATTTTTCAGTTTTTTTGGTACCCGGGTTTCCCGGTTCCGGTCCGGTCCGACCCGGTCCCGGGACCGAACACATGCCTACGGTCAACTATATGTAGTTGTCTCAAGAGTGAAGAGCAGGAAAGGTTTGAAAGTTATTTGTTGCGACCAAGATGGGAAATATACCAACTCAACGACAAACGTCGTATACAAAGAAGTTTTATTTCGTCTTTAACAAAACGTTGTATTCATCTTTGCCACAAAGAATGTTTCATGATTTCATACGTTTGTAGTGTACTTTTGTGTTTTGTTTTTCGAAGCTAGCATGCCCATCGGGCGGGTTATGAGACTAGTGCTTTATATAGTAATAAGATAAGATAATAGAATTTGGTCCAAAGGTTTAATGACATTCTTAATGCCATTATGACCATTATGTCATTCAATACAAAAAAATAAACCATAAAATTCAAATATACATTTAATGACAAACATTAAACATATTAATAATATTATTAACAAGGGTTTTTCTAATGTATGCCCCTGGGGCATATGATAACGGCATTTAATGAAGCAACAATTTCCTTTTAAACATAAAACCGTATTAAATGCACCTTCTAAAAATGGTAGGAGTTACAGTTCATTAATGTTATTCAATATATATTGGGAAATTACTGTTTCATTGAATGCCGTTATCGTATGCGCCAGGGGCATACATTAGAAAAACCCTATTAACAATATTATTCTTAATTGAATTTTTTAACCATAAAAACCGAACATCCATGAAGCTCGGGAGACGAGCATGGATAAGTTCGAGTTTCCAGTAGTTCATTTGATTTCTTCGTTCCATACACCCCACTTAGAGAGTAGATATCTCATTCACCACAACTACATTTTGGGCATATCAACCATTAATTATACATAATTAAATATATAATTATATGTGTACAAAATTTTTCAAACAGTACAATCACATGTGATTTAATACACACGGGGTGGTGGTGGCGTTGATGTATTGAATCACATGTGGTGGTGGTGGTGGTGATTTGGGTGTTGATTGATTCACGGACTAAAATTTATCCCTCGAAACTTCATAAAAAAGATAGATTTCTTTAAACGTTTCTCAATGAGAATAATATATAATATATATCCCGTTTCAAAGTCTCGGCTAAGTTAAAATTAGTTGATTTTGACCTGAAAGTAACATGGGTTAGCCTAACCGACTTTTACTTTTTTTTTGAACAGTGCCTAATTTATTATTTTTTTGTCAACAACATGATTTGAACTCATAATTTATTAGTCATAGACGAACACCTTATACTAATTTTTAATACTATTAAACTACAAGCCTAGGTAAATTGATACATTCCAACTGCAAAGCGCTAAAACTCTCAAAGATAAGTGGAAAACTTTGGGACCCCACACCCAATAGCCATCCCATATATCCATTACGGTTTCTGAATATAACCGGTGGCATATCGTGTAAATAGTTATGATGAACGTTGTTAAGCTAAAGCACATATTTTCCCAAGGTAAACACTAATATCATTAATCTTACTACTATATAAAGCATTTAAGCCTACCCCATTAGGTAAGTTTAAGGAGCTCCTTAAACTTGATTTTAAGGACCTTTCCACTTTTGTTAGTTAGTTCTCTACCTTAAAAAAAAATCACGGCTAATAAGATTCGAACCCAAGACCTCTCCTAACTTATCACTATGTGTTAACCACTTGCTATACATTACACTTTGGTAACACCAACCACACTTAATAACAAAAGTCTGTTACTCGAAAACCATTTTACCCAATAACATTAAATATACGACGCTGTAAATCATCAACTCTTACCAAAATCCACATTTCCTTTTAATTATTTATTTCTAGCAACAATTATTACCGTATAAACGAACAACACTTGCTCGCCACGAAATATGGTTTCTGGGTACCCGACGCCGCATTGCGCGGGTACCCTACTAGTCATATATAATCACTTGAAATTTGAAAAATCAAACAAACAATTTAAATCACGTTACACATCGGATAAATCATCACCAACTATACTTATGAAAATAATAATAATACAAATAGTTCCCAGATTTAAGGAAACCCAGTTATGGTTCTAGCCGTTCTTCCAAAAGCAACAAGCTTGACACATGGAAAGAGACACAAACCTTGTATTCTCACACGCCTTGCAAAAAGAAGGGTAATCTCGTTTAGGAAGACGATCAAGCTTTTTTTTCAGTTGTCCGTTCCAATGAAGCTTTCTAATCTCATATGTCCCGCCAATATATTTTCCTCCAATAAACAATTGTGGCAAATTATACGCTTCCCCTGATCCAAACATATCTCGCATTTGTTTCATGTACGATGAATCCAAGTAAACATCTCTTTCGTCCACACGCTTTCCATATCCGTCTAGAATCCGTCTCACTTCTTGACAAAAGTTTCGTGTTTGCACAACCACTCCACTACTTGTGTGGTACAATACCACTAGATCTTTTCCCGACAACACTTCCGGAATAATAGTTAATGGAGCTCCGGTCACCTGATTTTGGTTTTGGTCTTCGCTTTGAATTTGAAGTTTTAATGCTGTTTCTAGCCTATATACAACCTGATCAATTGTTGGACGTTTATCTGCATCGTTCTCCAAGCAATCCCGGATCAGATTTTCGCAAGCCCGTGCGCATTCGGGAGAAATAGTTGTCTCCACGTATTCGGGGGTGAAGCGTTCAAGTTCTCCTCTCATGACGTATGGAAGTGCCAACATGACAAGTTTTCTCCAGGACGGCCGCTCGCACAAAACTTCCAACAATACGACACCGAAGGCGTAAACATCGGCTTTTCGGCTTAGTTTGTAGTTGGGCTCATAGCATTCAGGAGCTAAATACACTTCCGTACCTGTTAATTATATTAACTAACAGGTTAATGTGCAGGTTTAAATTGTAATTTCTCTAATTATAATGACTTACCTTCAACTAATTAGCTAAAAGTCAAATAAAAGGTTAATTTCATAGAATAATAATAAAGTTTTCAACCCCTGGATATTGACCTACCGGCAACTTCGAACTCTCACTCTCCTTCCGCCGATTCAGATACCAAATCGTATCTCTTAGAGAGAGGCATTTTACTTTTACATTATAATAATAACCAAGTTTTAAAGTGTTACAATCAGGTGAAATTCACCTTTTATAACACCATGTCACTTTATTTTATATTTATATATAAAAACCTCATAATTAGAGCACTTAAATTTATATATAAGGTGACCTGATAACCTAGTATAAAAGGTAAATTTCACATGATTAGAATATTTTTGAAACTTGGTTATTATTATAGAGTGAAAGTAAGTTTGAGTAACTTATATAGATCGAATACTTTTGAAACTATGTTACTATATATAATATCATATTAACTCTCAAATAAATAAAGAAAATTGTATGATGGTGGATGTTTATTGTACCTTGTATATGAAACGTGACTTGGTGTGAAGAGGCTGGGCCGGCATCACGAGTCCTAGACAATCCAAAGTCCGAGATCTTAGGAACCAAATTAGCATCCAAGAGAATATTATCAGTCTTGAGGTCACTATGAATGATGTTAAAATCGGTGCCCGAATGAAGGTAGCTGAGACCTTTCGCCACTCCTATACAGATATCGAGGCGTTGCTCAACGGTCAACCGAGGCGTGCGATCATGGGGGCTGTGAAGATAATCATACAACGAACCATTTGGCATGAATTCATAAACCAGAATCTTTTCATCTCCTTCATCACAATATCCCACTAATGAAATTATGTTGACTTGATCACAAGCCGACAACAAATTGATCTCCTTTTCAAACGAGACAATTCCTTCCGTGTCTTTGGTGGTCATACGTTTGACCGCCACAAGTCCGTTGTAAGCGTTTCCTGAGATGCTTCCGCGGTAGACCTTCCCAAAAGCCCCTTCTCCCAATGAATGTTGATTTGGGAAGTCATTTGTTGCGGTTTTTATCTCAGCAAGTGAGAATCTTTGGCAAGATGATGGTTTGGACTGCATTTACTTTGATGAAGTGAATTCAATAAAGGTAGTTCTTCTTCAAGATCGATACATACGGTAGATCTAGTCAAAATTAATAATTAAGTCTTTAGATCCATACTAGTTTTTCTATTTCCAAGTAGCCAAGTAGGTAGGTACTAACACAATAAATTAATTCATGCATCTCCCTATCACTAACATTATTTTGCAATATTAGCTATTTCCTCCGATTCAAAATAAAGGATATATTTTCCTTTTTAGAATGATCTAAAATAAGTGATACAATTTAAAAAATTACCTTATTTGACAAAAAATAGTGGGTCTCAGACCCACTAACTATTTACTTAAACAAAGTGAAAAGACCCCTTTACCCTTACTTTTTACTTTTAAACATCATTAACCCCACTTTATTCAAAAGGTGCGGGACTCATTCCCAACTTATCATTCAATTAATATAATTTAATAATAATTATAATCTTTTACTTTAAAAACCGTGAAAGTCAAAGTGTATTACTTATTTTGAATCGAAAGAAGTATTAAATTTTGATTTGACTCACCATCAGACTAATACGAATGTATTCATCTTGATCTGCGTTGACCATCTTAACTATATACTATTAATTTAAATATTTAAAATTACATATATCTTTTTAATAATTACAAAGAGTTATATTCAACGAAGTCATTGATTTTTTTATAAAGTCTTAAGAGACAAATCTTAACTATTAGATCAAAAAATCCTTTAACCACCATCATTATCAAATCACATGTGATTCAATATAAAACCACCACCGCCGGCCAATGCCGCCACCGACCCCCTCCAGCCAACCGTCGCAATCACATGTGATTTGATACGCAATCACAAGTGATTGAAAGCAGCCGCCGGTGGCGAGGGGGTGATGGTGGTGGAGATGATGACTGTCAGAGGTTGGTGGCGGCGGTGGTAGACGGTGTTGAATCACATGTGATTTAATACACATGTGGTGGTGGTGGTCGGCAGTATGCAATCACATGTGATTTAATACATATGGGGTGGTAGTGGTGTTGATGTATTGAATTACATGTTATGGTGGTGGTGGTGATTTGAGAGTTGATTAATCTTTTTTTTGACGACACCTAATCCAGGTCTATTTATCCACAACGGAACTTGAACCATGATCTATAGGTCATTGGCAAACTAAAACACTAACCTCTCGAAACCTAGGACTCCACTTCAGAACTAAAACATTAACCACTCGGACAGAATTGCGTTTGGTATTTGAAATGGACTACCGCTATTATATAGAATTATCGTAAATCATAAGGTAATTAATCTCTTAGCAAGAATCGAACCTGTGACCACTTGGAGTGAGGCATCCACATTAACCACTTCAGCTACTTGCAGGTTTTGCCCAATTCCTATAACCTTTACGTTTTTTCAAAACTCTCCTCATTCTTTAGTTTTAACTGGCCTAAATGTACTCCACCGTCTTTAGTTCTAAACAAAACGGCCCAATTTTACTCCCCTTTAGCCGCAGTTCCTTCTTCAATCACGACTGCTAAAATGTACACCCTACACACATACGTAAATCCTCCTTCCAATTCCTCCATTTCCGCTCCAAATTGGTCATACTACAAACGTTTCTAGCATGATTTGGTCCCAAATATAAGTTTTCCGATTCTGATTATTATGGGAACGGATGCAATCACACACATTATATATACTCCATGTGTGAATCTTATACCATTCCACTTTTCTATTTCCGTGAATTTATAATCGTTCATGTCTTCAGTCACTCAAGATGCTTCATCAGTGTTCCAAGCACCGCCACAACCGGCTGAGACAGACTCAATTCATGGTGCTCAACAAGTAGAGGTAACATTCGCTTTTAATTATACCCTTGTTTGATTAATTAATTATTAAACTGTGAAATGTCAACAGGTGAACAAACATTAATTCATATATTCACTTAGTTCGGTTGCCTGAAGGTCTATAATCTTTTGGAGTAAGTATCTCAATCCGGTCAAATCATAAATATTGCAAAAAATGGGAACGGTTCGAATGGGTTAAACAAGATTTATGTGAAAAAAAAAACATTTATGTGATAAAAATGTAGCTTGTATAAGAATCACGAGTGTGTTTTCAGGTTTTATTCTCCCATTTACCATTTTTTATTCTTTATTAATCTGTCATTGTCAATATTAAAACCATTTTCATTACTAATTGGCCTACTCTTCCTTCTATCTGGACTCGTCATCAAATTTCTTCAGGTATATCAAATTATTAATTTCTACTTATTATTCAACTAATTTGTATTTCTCATGACATGTATCCAATCAATCACATTTTGTTTATAGAATGGCAGTCTAAAAAATGACGCTGATGTCGATCCAAGATACTATGGAAATGGGCCTGATTGGGCTGGGTTGATCCTTCACTTTTTTGTGCAAAACGTTTTCTAAGTAATTAATGTCGAATATGGTTACAAACTTTAATATTATTTCATTATCAATCTAAAATTGTGAAGACATTTTATGCATTGAAATCACTTTTGGTGACATTCGACCAGTTTAACCCGTTTCCTGTCCTTATGGTATGCCCGAAAGAAAAATGTCGACTGCAGTTGGGCAAGATTGTGATCTTGTGGAAGAGGTTTGTGAATGGATTTATGCAAAAGCTATGGTTCCCCTTTGGGCCAAAATGACTCAAGAATCTTTAATTTCTCAAGAAAATCACCCTTATCAAATGGGTTTTCCAAATTTACTCAAGAATCAATCGGAAAAATCATTTTGAACTCAAATCCTCCAATAGGCATCCTCTTAAATGGTCAATGCAATTCCTTTGCAAAATGGTAAGTTCCCATTTTTCTTCATTTTTTTTTTTTTTGAATGTTTATGTTTGATTCTATCTTGACAGAGAACCATTTTAATCATCTCCTCACTACTCACAAGCTCATACTCTCTTTTTCCTTCTTTTTTTAACTGATCATAATGCTTAATGTAGTTACAGTGTATCCGCCACCGCTTCACAAATATGGAGGGTTGAATTAACAAGAATTCGTGCAATATAAATTTGTTCTTCACTAGAGATCCAGTGTGCTATTGTTAGAAAACAAACTTGTAATATCATCACAAAATATAGTTACAAGCATTATGCATTATTAAAGACATATCCATCAATGCATTAATGAACTTGTTGAGGTTTCTGTTGGGTTTTGTACATATTTACCGTCACTATGTTTGTCGCGGAATTACAAACAATTAATACGATAAACTACGAAGATTAGGATCGCTTAGATCTACGAATCTAGGGCAACTAGTAATAAATAAATGCTTACCTTAGTGGTGCTCGGAGATGCTAATCCTTACGAACGAGTATGAGCCAGAACTTGTCAACGAACTAGGATTCAAGTAAGAACCCTCTACTTGATCACACTCGAGGTTGACAACGAACGAGACAATACACCACAACGTAGTGTAAAGTACCCTTGAGAAAACCCAAACGAAACACCACCGGAAACACTTTCGGTCGACGACGACGGCGGCGGTGGTTCCGGTCGGCGGTCGAACAGACGAAGGGGAAGGAGAGGGCTTCGGCTGAATAGGGTGCAAGCAAAGAGAAAGTGTGTTAGGTCAATACCCCATGCACCCTATTTATAAGTTTTGGAAAAACTTGTTTCCTTATTTGAGTCGGGCTCAAATTAACCTAAGCCCGTCTTGTTTAATTAAACTACAAATTAAACCAAGCCCGATATGGAATAACTATTTAATTACCCATTAACTTATTCCAGTCCTCCTAGCCCGTTACACATTCGATTATACATTTAATCAATGCCTGGTTCGTTTATTCTCGTGTTCGGTTGTGCCCCAAGAGCAACCCCAGTAGGACTTTAATTTACGTTGACCAAGTCAAACCGTTTATTTGATGACGTTGGACACCATTTCCAACAGTCTCCCACTTGGACATCTCATCAACTATAAACGTCTGTCAAGCATACTTTTAAAGTGTGCAATCAGTGCAGCTGCTGAACTCTGAACTTAATCAGAATACAGTTCCTAAGATAAGTGATCATATGTCCTTCACTTCGCGATATCCCGTTAACAAGAGACACGGACAAACGTCAATCTCTAGTCACGACTATGTTTTCTGATCAATATTTATGATGACTGATTAGACCACTAATTGAACTTTCAATTTCGCCATGACCTGCCAAGGTTCTTTAATTGTCACATCAAATCAACACGGGGCCCACATATATCTCTTCTTTCATACTTGGAATGAATAAACTTTGACTTACATTGTCTCTGCCATAATCGTTACATGACACATGGAAGTACTCTGTATAGCTACCATTTACGAATAGCGCTGGAGCAAACCAATGCATCACGAACTCATATTAGGAGACTAATGTATCTAGGTTTTAAGACATATATGATATTACCGTCTCACTATTACGTTTGAATTGTCCATGAGGTAATACTCTGAGCACGGGTTGGTCCAACATTTAAACTCTCTATTTAAATGCTCATGATAGTAGCAGCAATCTCCATGCTATGTTCAATCTTATGAACAGTTTACTTACTCTCCATGACATCTTAATTCATTTCTCATTCTGTAACACCCTAAAATTTACAAGATTTTTAAAAAAATTTTAAATACAAAGCTAAAATCAAAGGTCCCATAAATAAAGCTCCGGTATAAATATTTAACATTTAAAAATGTATTTATTGCGGAAATAGTTAAAAATAAAATGAAATGTTTTAAAATATTAATTGCTGTCCACATCAGTAACGAAACGATACAGCGGTCAACCGTCCACCTTCTCCTTTCCTTTGCTGGTACCTGAAACAATGTGGGGGAAAGTTTGGGTCAGCTGGGGAAGCTGAGTGAATATCTCAAAATGCAAACAATCCTAACATACAACACATGAGGGCACATCGGTGTACTCCTACTCAGATCTACTCGATTAATTACTCAGATTTATTTCTCAGATTTTATTACTCAGATTTTAATTTATATAGCGCGCTTGTGTGATTTGGGACGAGAGATCAACCTCGCCCCTCCTCACACCTCAGATAGGCATAAGCCAAAAACTCAGACGGGAGTGATCCCAAAACTCAGACTGGAATAATCCCAAAAACTCAGACGGGAATAATCCCAAAAACTCAGACGGGAATAATTCCAAAAACTCAGACGGGAGGTGATCCCAAAACTCAGATGTGTGTTATTATGTTTTATTATTTCTTTAACATAATTATCTCAGATTGCCCTAGCAAGTAGTAGCACAGAATGACCCTGTGCCGAGCTCGGTTACCCAGGCACAATGTCTCAGATTAAAATAAATCAACAGCTGCTCAGATACTCAGATAGCATGTCAAACTCAGATAACAAATCAAACTCAGATAGCGGATCAAACTCAGATAACAGCTCAAACTCAGATTACAATTATGGTGCAAGAAATATAACACATAAGTCATGCATGTACAACGTTAAAACTGAATACACGGTGAGAATACTCACCTCAAGAAACGTAAGCTCCAAAGGGTTCCCGACAATCAGAAGGACAGCACGCCATCTCCTAGATGGTCCTAAACCAAAAAGTGAAACCCGGAATTAAAATCCTACCCGAGGGCTTATTTCAGAAAACTGGCAGCACCCGTCAGTCTCACGGAAACTGCCATAACTCCTAAACGGTTCATTAGATTTTCCCCATCTTTTTACCATGTCTAGAAGACAATCAGAACTACAATTTACTGTGAGACGGTCACTGGCCAAAACAGACTCTAAGTGTCTCAAAACAGTGATGCAAGACAGACATACTGCACAGGTAAAATTCCTAACAGCAGCATACTAAATCGGTTATAACTTTTAAACCGTAATTCGGATTGACGAGCGGGTTGCGGCGTTGGAAAGTTAACTCAAAAACCAAGGTCCCAGCACGGGCCAAAAACCAAAAAGATTAATCTAAACGGGTCGAAAACAGCAGTGTACAAGAGAGCAGATTCTGCCCAGAAATGTTCATCTTAAAAGAAATTCGTTTTAGCAACCCGACCCGTAACCGGAGAACCCGAGCACTTAGAATTGATACTCAACAGCTCTAGGTCATAATCTACTAGGGTTAACTACGGTCTTTAACTTTCATGGTAATAGATTCCCGATTGGGAAACCAAGAACCCGAGGGGTTCGGTTTCCATTCGGTTAAGGTCCTAATTATTTCACCATGATCAAATCAGCCCTACGGGATTACAATCACATCAGCCCTACGGTTTCTAACATAAATCAACAATCAGATTATAATACTAAATCACGAGGATGTCTCGGAAGGTACGGCCAACTAATCCGATCAATACCTAGACTTCAAGCAATACGGTACACCCGAGAGGTTTCTCGATCGGCTGCCACCACCTTATAATTAGAATCTAATATTAAACAGGATTCAAACGTGGAGGACATATAAACGAAACAAGAAACAGATTGCTTACCCACTTGTACTAGAGAACCGTCGCCGATAGGTTGCCTTGATCGATCGTTACAGCCGTCCTCCTAGTCCACACGAACATCACCTTTGCTCGATCGGGAATTGCAGCTTGCTCGATCGTGATTACACCAAGGATTAGGATCGACAATATGGAGGAAGAAAAGGAAGTGTCGGCTGAATTGGTAGGGAAAACTAGGGAATCGGCAATAGGGTTTAAGGGCACTAGGAAGAAGAAAACGTACGCTATCGATTTACACATGAAGGCTGGATATGGTTTCGGTTTTTTTTTTTTTAAAATAATAGGGCCCAATCACGAGAAATTGGGCCAAGGAAGAGTGGGTCACCGAAAAATAATCCATCACTCTCTTTTTCGGAAATTTTCACTAAGAAGAAAGAAAATAATAACGGAACTTAGGAGACTAGCATTTACCCCTCAATTTAGATTAAATAATAATACAACCGTATAAAAAGACGGGTGTCGGCCTTGGCCCATGGCCGGCCCGACTCAATAACGTATCACACAACTCATACGGTTAGTTACGGTCCGATATTGAGACGAACTAAATAATTATTTTATTAATAAACGCACGCCTATAAACATTTAGAATGTCCGAGGAAATGAAACGTTTAGCTAATATGAATCGTCTAACTATACGTCGGCTAAATAATTAATGTGTCTACGTATTTAAGGCATTATTAACTCTATAACGCCTTATAAAAACCAATCGTGTAATTCATTTTAATTACTTTACTAATTATTCATTTTAAATTTAAATATGACGATTAAACTAGTATTATTTAATTATTAAAATTTCGGGGCGTTACAACTCAACTCCACTTGAAACAGACTTCGTCCCCGAAGTCATTGCTCGGAAGAAACTCAGGGTAGTAATCTCGCGTCTCAACTCATACTTGCCAACGGCATACGTCCTCAAATGGGGAAAGAAAACAAAATGATAAGGTTAAGAATGAAGAGGAAATTCATCAGGGTGACCTACGGCATGCATACTCAAATGAAAAAGAAGAATAAAAACGATAAAGTTATGAATAGAAAGAAACTCTTCATGGTGAATCTACTTAATAGGAAATGAACTCCAGATCACGTAAGCACTCATACAATTATCCGCCTCTAGTGGCGCAAAACGATAAGGCTAAAAGAAATAAGGTCAGAATGCTCACTATGGATCTCAGTATGAAAAGAAAATGATGATAATGAGCATCAAATACACCACGATACTCTACTGAAAACGTCTTCTTGCTCTCGCATTCGGATACAGTTGTTGCACTCATCGATTAACGTCGCGTTGAATCACCGATTCAACTCCACTTGGAAATTTACTACTGATTTATTGACGATACCAGATGCCCAGCGTAGTACCAGGTCATCCAAACCATTTGCACAATCACACACAGATCTCTCATGACGATAACAAGTTTTTATGGAAAATTTTCCTTTCCGCACAACTCCATCAATTGACCACTTACACATTTTAGCAACAGGTAAAGATTTCATTATCGACAATTTCCACCAAAATGACTCGGAAGATCCTCTACTCTATGGGTCAACAGTTTGTTAACAGCATAATAAATAATTTAGCGGTTTACACCATTATCAACTAATATAAAAACCATGCAAATAAATCACAAGGAATATACATATCACACAGAATTCTCATATACGTAGGTATATAACTCCAAAATATGATCTGGAAATATAACTCGGAAGTCCCACTCAGAAATAAACTCAAAACATATCTCAGGGTATCACTCAAAAATGTATAACTCAGGAGCAAAATTATAAATCTTAACTCAGAAGCAAACCCGAAACTCTAACTCAGTAACAATTCATAAGGTAATAATACTTACAAGCAATAGCATTAGGTATGACTCACATTCCTACTCATTCTTATTACTACTCGCGTGTTCCAATTTACCAGCTTATAATACTTGGAATGATATGTGTTCTCTCAACCGCGTTACTGGTTTTCAAAATAACTCTTCTTTAACATTATATTGTTACTTTACTCTATTAGGTTTGCATATTACCGATGTTGATAACCCCTTTAAATAGCTCAATTTAACGGTCTTGTCATTTAACTCGTTTTATCAGATTCTCATCCTACTACGTTTAGTGGTTTCTCGATAATATTTTAATAGATGTTTTCACACTCATCTAGTTTAACGATCCTTTAATAGACCGTTTCACTGATTTTATTTATCTTGTAAAAATGTCTCTTAATTATTTTGACCATATCTACTCATTAATTCCATGTTACCCATTAAAATTCCAATTAAATTTCATACTCTTGTTTATAATGATTTCTCGTTACTCAACTTACGAATTAATTCCTTAGTTCTCATTTACTCAATTCGCAGTTACACTTTATTCTAAATCTTACGGTTCACTCATGGTTCATCAATTTAGTACATTCCCGTCGTTATGAAATTTCTCCTAAGTTCAATATAAATTTATTGAATAGTTGTTCTCATCTCAAGTTAATAATTATTCATAAATAGAATTTTCTCATATAACTTTATAATACCTCACAACTCATAACACTTTATAATACCTCTAAAATTTGAATAAAACTTCCCGTTAATTTAATACTTTTCTCTTTTGACTCATTTTATTAATTTGCTTATGTAACTCGATTTGTAAATTTCTTATACTCAAAATTACTCCATAATTAGTCAAAATAAAATTTTATCGTTTAGCTTGTTTTAATAATAACTCATTACCAGCAAATTACCGATCTCATTTTAACTCATTTTCCTCAAAATTTCATTGTAGCAGTTTTCTCATATTCGACTCATTAATAAGTTCTCATCACTTTAATTTAATGATTTCTCATTATCACATTTATAACTACCCAAGAATAAGTATACTGTCTTATTTTGTATATAATTGTAGTATTACTACTTCCCTTTTGCACGATATTCATTCAACCCAATTAACTTGATTTGTTAATTCCTCCAATAGACCCGATCTATCATTTTGTTGTAAACTCTATAATTACCCATGGAATAAATTTAATTATTCTTAACTGCTTGATTTGATAGTTACTCTTATAATTTATTTGATCAATTATATGCATCTAGATTTCGCACTTTAAATTTATACCAACAAAATCTCGCTGCATAAGCATCATGCTCATAAAATTTATAAATGATAATTAATGATAATTATTTCTTGACAATTTTCCTTTTTACCCCTACTCAACTCCACTTGGAGAAAACTCGTCCTCGAGTTTAGAACTAGTATTGTCTACCAAAATAAACAAGTAAGTATGTATTCACACAAACAATTAGGATACACATACTAAATTCACAATAACAAGCATTGGTCCATCGTTCCCTTCAAAATTCCCCCCTAACCAACCAAAAGTTCGGTGTGTACGATAATAGGGGCCCTCTATTACTTTCGACACCTACTTCTGTTTGGTCACGAGTAAATCCCAAAGTTTACAACTTCCCACATATAAACCCACCAACAAATCACACTCAGAAGAAAGGAATTTTAATCACACTCAGGAGAAAGGAAGTTTATTTTCAATATCTGATAAATACAGATATGCACTCAACAGTGCATACTCAAAATCTCATAACCATTACTCAGAAAATCATGCGTACATTTAGTCTCGTACGCGATACTCGGATAACTCAGATTCATAGAAATATTTCCACTTAGTTATTTTCATAATACAAATCTCCTTTTTAAACTTTTCATTTGGACATGCCATTTATCATTCCTCATAAATATAACTTATATCCTCTTCACAGTTATATCGAATTTATTGTAATTTGTGAGCATGTCTATTAATATCTTTATTTTTTTTTATTTTTTTTTTATCCGAGTTCTCAGTTATTGCGTTCCTCGATTAATTTGATTCAATTTATCGCTCTTTTAACTCGTTTTTAAATAAATCATCATCAAATTGATGACGTTAGCTTTCTCTTAATCCTCTTATATAATTACTCTTTAAGATGAGCTTAAATAATATCTGATTAATTTGACTCAGAAATTTCTCAATTAGTTGGTATAACAAACTTATATAAGTTATTCAATATCTCTGTGTTAAATTAATAATCTCTCACTGAATTCATAAAAAAAATTATGGATTTTCAGACTCAGCTATTAAAATCACATACTTTAAAAGTTTTCTCATTTGATCTCAATTTAATAAATCTCGGTTTATTATTTTCTCAGTAAAAAGATTTTCCCAATACATCATGTCTCATCTCTTTATAAAAACATTTTCCTTTTTAATTGTCCAAAGATTTCATAACACCTGAATTTCTCATAAATTTAATTTTTTTCAATTTGATAAATAAGTGAAAAGGTTCCACTAAATAGAATCTCAAATGATAATTCAACATTTAAAAAAAAACATGCTTAATCCAACTAAAGTTTTAATAATTAAACTAAAACGACTCTGAAATAACGGATAAAAATAAAATCCATTTCTAGTTAAGATTTCTCGTCTAGTTCAAATGTAAATAACTTAAAATAAATATCAATTTTAAATATATATATATATATATATTTTTATTTTTATTTTTTTTTTTAAATTATGTTCTTGGTATTTTCACTTCACTCGACTTGATAAACCACCATAAAAATATTCTTTAAATCGGTTGATAGTAAAAATATTTTCCATTTACTCGTTTCCATAACTCTTTCTATTAAGTGCTTTTCCCAAACGAAAAATTTATTCCTTCTCATTTTTATTTACCCAAGACATGTTCTCATCAAATAACTTATGGAATTACTATCAAAATTTCATATTCATTTATTACCCCTTTTGGTTACAAATTTATCAGAATTATCAAACCTCATAGATTATATAAAATTGTATGTAATTATAATTTTTAGCATGTATGACGCAAATGCACTCAGAATTACACACGGAAAATATACTCAGAAAAGCGATCCTCGTCGCGAAATACACTCAGAGTTAAATCCGAATTATACTAAAAATAATAACAACAATTCTCATATTTGTCATTCCTCAAAACTCAGAATACCACGAAATTCCCAAATAAATAAAACCTCTAAAATATTACCGGCAACTGGAAAGCGAGAGGTCGACGTGACATGCTGCATACTGGATGTGGAATCTTTACTCAGAAAATAGTTTACTCATTTCTCATTTTAAAAACTCATAACTCAAACTTGAGTTTGAATTCACCCCTTGTGAATCCAAATCCCTCAAGTCAGTGCTCTGATACCAACTTGTAACACCCTAAAATTTACAAGATTTTTAAAAAAATTTTAAATACAAAGCTAAAATCAAAGGTCCCATAAATAAAGCTCCGGTATAAATATTTAACATTTAAAAATGTATTTATTGCGGAAATAGTTAAAAATAAAATGAAATGTTTTAAAATATTAATTGCTGTCCACATCAGTAACGAAACGATACAGCGGTCAACCGTCCACCTTCTCCTTTCCTTTGCTGGTACCTGAAACAATGTGGGGGAAAGTTTGGGTCAGCTGGGGAAGCTGAGTGAATATCTCAAAATGCAAACAATCCTAACATACAACACATGAGGGCACATCGGTGTACTCCTACTCAGATCTACTCGATTAATTACTCAGATTTATTTCTCAGATTTTATTACTCAGATTTTAATTTATATAGCGCGCTTGTGTGATTTGGGACGAGAGATCAACCTCGCCCCTCCTCACACCTCAGATAGGCATAAGCCAAAAACTCAGACGGGAGTGATCCCAAAACTCAGACTGGAATAATCCCAAAAACTCAGACGGGAATAATCCCAAAAACTCAGACGGGAATAATTCCAAAAACTCAGACGGGAGGTGATCCCAAAACTCAGATGTGTGTTATTATGTTTTATTATTTCTTTAACATAATTATCTCAGATTGCCCTAGCAAGTAGTAGCACAGAATGACCCTGTGCCGAGCTCGGTTACCCAGGCACAATGTCTCAGATTAAAATAAATCAACAGCTGCTCAGATACTCAGATAGCATGTCAAACTCAGATAACAAATCAAACTCAGATAGCGGATCAAACTCAGATAACAGCTCAAGCTCAGATTACAATTATGGTGCAAGAAATATAACACATAAGTCATGCATGTACAACGTTAAAACTGAATACACGGTGAGAATACTCACCTCGAGAAACGTAAGCTCCAAAGGGTTCCCGACAATCAGAAGGACAGCACGCCATCTCCTAGATGGTCCTAAACCAAAAAGTGAAACCCGGAATTAAAATCCTACCCGAGGGCTTATTTCAGAAAACTGGCAGCACCCGTCAGTCTCATGGAAACTGCCATAACTCCTAAACGGTTCATTAGATTTTCCCCATCTTTTTACCATGGCTAGAAGACAATCAGAACTACAATTTACTATGAGACGGTCACTGGCCAAAACAGATTCTAAGTGTCTCAAAACAGTGATGCAAGACAGACATACTGCACAGGTAAAATTCCTAACAGCAGCATACTAAATCGGTTATAACTTTTAAACCGTAATTCGGATTGACGAGCGGGTTGCGGCGTTGGAAAGTTAATTCAAAAACCAAGGTCCCAGCACGGGCCAAAAACCAAAAAGATTAATCTAAACGGGTCGAAAACAGCAGTGTACAAGAGAGCAGATTCTGCCCAGAAATGTTCATCTTAAAAGAAATTCGTTTTAGCAACCCGACCCGTAACCGGAGAACCCGAGCACTTAGAATTGATACTCAACAGCTCTAGGTCATAATCTACTAGGGTTAACTACGGTCTTTAACTTTCATGGTAATAGATTCCCGATTGGGAAACCAAGAACCCGAGGGGTTCGGTTTCCATTCGGTTAAGGTCCTAATTATTTCACCATGATCAAATCAGCCATACGGGATTACAATCACATCAGCCCTACGGTTTCTAACATAAATCAACAATCAGATTATAATACTAAATCACGAGGATGTCTCGGAAGGTACGGCCAACTAATCCGATCAATACCTAGACTTCAAGCAATACGGTACACCCGAGAGGTTTCTCGATCGGCTGCCACCACCTTATAATTAGAATCTAATATTAAACAGGATTCAAACGTGGAGGACATATAAACGAAACAAGAAACAGATTGCTTACCCACTTGTACTAGAGAACCGTCGCCGATAGGTTGCCTTGATCGATCGTTACAGCCGTCCTCCTAGTCCACACGAACATCACCTTTGCTCGATCGGGAATTGCAGCTTGCTCGATCGTGATTACACCAAGGATTAGGATCGACAATATGGAGGAAGAAAAGGAAGTGTCGGCTGAATTGGTAGGGAAAACTAGTGAATCGGCAATAGGGTTTAAGGGCACTAGGAAGAAGAAAACGTACGCTATCGATTTACACATGAAGGCTGGATATGGTTTCGGTTTTTTTTTTTTAAATAATAGGGCCCAATCACGAGAAATTGGGCCAAGGAAGAGTGGGTCACCGAAAAATAATCCATCACTCTCTTTTTCGGAAATTTTCACTAAGAAGAAAGAAAATAATAACGGAACTTAGGAGACTAGCATTTACCCCTCAATTTAGATTAAATAATAATACAATCGTATAAAAAGACGGGTGTCGGCCTTGGCCCATGGCCGGCCCGACTCAATAACGTATCACACAACTCATACGGTTAGTTACGGTCCGATATTGAGACGAACTAAATAATTATTTTATTAATAAACGCACGCCTATAAACATTTAGAATGTCCGAGGAAATGAAACGTTTAGCTAATATGAATCGTCTAACTATACGTCGGCTAAATAATTAATGTGTCTACGTATTTAAGGCATTATTAACTCTATAACGCCTTATAAAAACCAATCGTGTAATTCATTTTAATTACTTTACTAATTATTCATTTTAAATTTAAATATGACGATTAAACTAGTATTATTTAATTATTAAAATTTCGGGGCGTTACACATTCCCATGAGAATGATCGACTGTGGACGTTCAAATGATCTATTAGATCACTTTGGAATTTGTTCTAAACATGCAAAAGTGAAACTCAAATTTTAAATACTATATGAATGATAGAACATTTGCATATTATTTAATCTCCATAAATAAATCATTCATTCATACAATTTAATATTTGTAATATAGTTTCAATAAATAAACTAATACAAGTCACTTGGAAATCTAATCCCTATCGTCCTAGCGTATGCATCATGCTTGGATCGATTTAGTGGCTTTGTGAATGGATCAGCCGGATTCTCCTCCGATGATACCCTTGTCACGATGACGTCACCCTCCTCAACACGTTTTCGCACATAGTGATACTTCCTGAGTATATGCCTGGTTTTACTGTGATCTTTGAGTTCTTTAGTCAGTGAGACTACACCTTCATTATCACAATAGATTTTCAATGGGTCCTTGATGCTTGTTATGACACCAAGGTCACCGATGAAATTCTTCAACCATGTAGCCTCTTTTGCTGCCTCACTAGCAACAATATACTCAGATTTGAAGGATTTATGTGCATAGATAAGTACACGTGTCATCGTGTCCAATTTTATAAGGCACTAAATGGTCACACCACTACACACCCAATAATGGACAAACGAATAGAGTAAGTTGTGTGGAATAATTAACTAGTTAAGTTAATTATAAAGAAGAGAATAAATAATAATAAGTTAATTATTATTTGTGAGGATGATTAAATATTAGGTTAAGTATTTAACGGACATTTAATTAATAGACTATTAATTAACTAGTAAAAGTCCAAGGGTGTAAAGTGTCAATAGAAGTTTAATTATAAGATTAATCATAATTAAACTCCAAGGACCTAAACGTAACATATAACCTTATAAATAAGAGGCTTATGTTAAGGGTTTAGGCTAATCACTTTACACACTCAAAACCCTAAACCTCTCCCTCTCTCTCTTGACCGAACGAACGAAGGAAGAACCTATCCCACAGGGTTCTTCGGCTTTTGGAGGTCGACGAACACACACACATACAAGCCTTTGTGTGTTGCTTTGGTGGTACAACGCGGTCTTGCAGCGTGTCCAGGTGGTGCAGTAGAGGTGGATCATTCTTTAGCAATCTAAATGTAATGTTCATCATCTCCTTCTTCTTGTGATCTCATTGTTTAGTAGAGATCCAGTAATGTGGGATTCAAGTTCCGCCATGTGAATCCTACAAGGTTTTCCTACAGTGGTATCAGAGCTCCCTACTAATCTCAATGAGATTCAGTTTAGTTTCTTTTCATCTAGAAAAAAACCCTAGAATTTTTGACCAAGTGTATGTTCTTCAAGTTTTGAAGAACATTGGATTGAATAGGGTTCTAGATAAAAAGAAATTAGGATTCTTTTTCCCCTCCTTGTTTTTTCGAAATTTTCGTATATATACATATATATTATTAAGTTTTTTTTATCTTAGAAAGAAACCTAGTAAGTTTGATCCAAGAAAATTGTTGAAGTTTATGAACAACTGGATTAATTTGGTTTCAAGATAAAAGGAATTAGGTTTCTTTTCTTGTCTAGTAAAAACCCTAGAAAAATTAGTCCAAGAATATAATCAACCAAGATTTCGTAGATTATTGGACAAATTAGGCTTTAGACAAAATAAGGAAAGTTGTGTTATTCTTAGTATTAGAATAACATATTATATTTATTTATTTGTTATTACTAGTATTTTTTTTTTCGGTTTAATAAAAAAAAAAGGGGGATAGGGTTCGGTCGAACCAAGCAAGATCGAGTTTCGGTCGAGCATGGTTCGGACGAACGGGCCAAACAGACAAGCCGGACCGAGCCACGGTTCGGACTTCGTCTAAACGATCCAGTTTTTTCCCTCGCTGTGTATTTGATCCAGTTTCGTTTACCTAAGGCTCAGTTTCGGGCATATGAGTACGCGGGATCAAATCGGGTGTCAAAAGTTCATTCTTTTGACAAGTTTTATTATCTTCAGCTATAATAATAAAGTTAATAATATTTAAATTAAAACTGATTTTAATAAGTTTATTAAAAACAAGATAATTTCAAAATTAAAGGGGAAATTGAAATCAGTTGTTATATGTAATTTAAAAATTATTAGTTTAGTAATTTAATAATTACCAGTTTATTTATTTAATTAGTATGACATAAGCCAAAAGTAGTGACATTGTGTTTGTTTAAATTTTTCGAATTTTTTTTTTATAATTTTTCGGAAACTTTATAATTTTTTTTTATATACAAAACATAAAACCAAGTCTTTGGGGTTATGCCATAGCAATTCTCGAAATTGCATGTATTTATTTTATTTCCTTTATTTATTTTACTTGACATAAAAAGATGGTGATTACAAACAGTTTGTTTAGAAAACCAAGTTTTAAATTAATGATGACAAAGTAAACAATTTGTTTATAAACCAAGTTTTAAAAAGACAAATTAAAAGTGGAATTTATAAACAGTTAGTTTATAAAACCAAGTAATTTTAAAAGGTTAAAAAGACTGGCTAACGTTTTTCGAGCAAAAGGAAAATCCTTTTTTAGAAAATCTTATATCAGAGTGCAACCCACCTAATGGAACACCTCACTTGTTCAACGATATTCACATTGTAAGGAGAAAGAACCTTAGATGTGGATTCAAATCATTGCGAGTGTTAGGGTGCGTAGGGTCTTGTGATAATCGGGAGTCCCGGCGCAAGGCATCGCACTGTCTTAGGTGGTACTATCTATTTTGGTGATAATCGGGAGTCGCGGCCAAAAATGCACTAGTGGGATTAAAACATGTACAAGTTTGTTGTTCAACTTGATATCCCGAAGATCTAGGAATCGTTTCTAGTCTAGAAGCGATCGGTATGACTATACCTACCAGAAATAGCGTGGCTCTAATGGGAAGTGCCCAAACCTTGCATTAGAGGGCGTGAAATATGGGTCCTAGTCTAACTATTATTCTTAAAAGGTAATAATGTTAGAAGTTATTTATTTATCTAATCATAATAACCGTTTGTTGTTTTTCTTATAGATGTCTGTACCGTCAGAAATTCCGTTTTACTCACCAAACAAATCGCGAAGGTTCATCACTGGAAAATGGAAGCTTACTGGTCCGAACTACAAAGTTTGGAAGATGCATTTTAGGAGTTACCTAAAAGCACAAAATATACTGTACGTGATAGACGAGGTGCCCAAGGGACAACCAGGGCAAGATGCCCAGGATGATGAGCTTGACGCTTATTATCAGTATCTGGCTGGTGAATCACAAGTTATGTCGATTCTTATTCTTACTTCATTATCAGAGCTTACTGATAATCTACGTAAGAAACCATGCTATGAGTTTGTTCAGTATCTTGAGGAGAGGTTTAAAGATAGTACTGAAGAAAGTAAGCAGTTCATTTTGCAAGAAATCGTTTCGTCAAAGATGAAAGTTGATCAACCATTGAGTGACTATCTTATTAGCATAAGGAGGTTACTATATTGTCTCACCCTAGTTACTGGCACATCAAACCAGCATGAACAAGTCTTTCTCTTGTTTGGATCTCTCACTCAGTACTATCAGGACAAGGTAGTACATTTAGTCGGGAATTTTGATCTGAGTCTCGCAGGTCTACACGAGAAGCTCTTGTGTATACGCGATGTTCAAGGGCTAGAGGAAGAATCTCTCCCCGAGGTTCCAATGGATGAGTTCGATGTATGGTTGAGAGACTTTGCTGATTTGTGTTGCCCAGCTTGTGGCAGCAAGGATATTTGCGAGCACACATCCGATGTGGGACTGTTGGACGCTGACTTTGTCAGCGATTCAGGTATCTTCATGATTGATTGTCTCGTTACTTCTAGTGAATCCTGGGTATTGGATACCGGATGTGGTCATCACATTTGCAATCATTTGCAGGGATTTAAGAAGAACATGAGGCTGGGTCGAGGAGATGTTGAACTACGAGTAGGCGAAGGTTCCAAGGTTGGAGCTGAAGCCATAGGAACATATCTTCTCAAGTTGCCTTCAGGAAGAGTTTTGGAACTTAAAGATTGTTATTATGTTCCTAGAGTTATTAAAAATGTTGTTTCTTTTGATTTACTTATAGACAATGGTTTTTATTATGAGTTTTATGGAAAAACAATTTCGTGTTTAAAAGATGATATTTTATATTTTAAAGCAAATTCTCATAATGGTCTATACACGTTAAATCTAAATAACATAGAACGAGACATTTATCATATAAGTAAAAGACCCAGGAGTAACTTGAATCAAACTTATCTTTGGCATTGCCGTTTAGGTCATATAAACGAGACTCGCATAAAGAAGCTCCACGATGATGGAATTCTAGAGCCATTTGATTTAGAATCATATTCAATATGCGAAACTTGTTTATCTGGCAAGATGACAAAAGACCCTTTCAACCACTACAATGAAAGGGCAGGTGAGTTGTTAGGGATTATATACACAGATGTGTGTGGACCCTTTACTCCAGAAGCCAGAGGTGGATACCGCTACTTCATTACCTTTACTGACGACTTCAGTAGGTATGGTTATGTCTTTCTTATGAGACTAAAGTCTGAGAGCTTTGACAAGTTCAAAGAATATCAGAGGGAAGTAGAGAACCAACTAGGCAAGAAAATTAAGTCACTTCGGTCTGACCGAGGAGGCGAGTATGTGAGCCAAGAGTTCGACGATCATCTGAAGGAATGTGAGATTGTTTCACAACTCACACCTCCGTATACACCTCAGATGAATGGCTATCAGAAAGGAGGAATCACACCTTGTTAGACATGGTACGTTCAATGATGTATCGCGCCCCACTACCACTCTCTTTTTGGGGACATGCACTCGAGACTGCAGCATTCACACCGAATAGGGTTCTGACCAAGTCAGTAGAAAAGACTCCGTTCGAGCACTGGACGGGGAGAAAGCCAAAATTGTCTTTTCTCAATATTTGGGGTTGTGAAGCGTACGTTAGACGTAACTTCACAGACAAACTAAACCCCAAGTCAGATAAGTGTATCTTCGTTGGATATCCGTGGGAAACCTTAGGATACTATTTCTATCATCAAGAAGACAACAAAGTCTTTGTTGCTCGGAAAGGTGTCTTCTTGGAGGAGAAGTTTCTAGGAACTGAAACTCCAAGAAAAGAATTAGAGCTTCAAGAAATTGAAGAGAATGAAGATCCACCGATAACTTCAGTCAAACCAGTGGTTCAACAGAGAATTGTTGATTCCCAACCAGACCCACCGGTTGAGGAAGAAGAAACACACAATCCGCGTAGATCCAGTAGACCACGCCAAGAACCAGATAGGTATCTTGGATTCATGATCGATGAAGATGATGGAAGTCTACTAGAACCATTAACCTACAGCGAAGCTGCTGACGGCATAGAGTCTGAAAGATGGCTCGAGGCTATGCAAGCAGAGATTCAATCCATGTATGACAACCAAGTCTGGGTGTTATCAGAGTTGCCACCATAGTCACGTGCTGTTGGATGCAAGTGGGTTTTCAAGAAGAAAACTGACATCGATGGGAAAGTGCATACTTACAAAGCACGACTTGTCACGAAGGGTTTCACGCAAACACATGGTGTGCATTATTCTGAAACCTATTCGCCAGTCACTATGCTTAAGTCTATTAGAATTCTTATGGCCATATCAGCATATTATGACTATGAGATATGGCAAATGGATGTTAAAACCGCCTTCCTTAACGGGGAGTTGAATGAGGACGTATTCATGATACAACCGGATGGTTTTACTGATCCAAAGAATCCTGATAAAGTATGCAAATTGATAAAATCCATTTATGGATTGAAGCAAGCATCTAGAAGTTGGAACTTACACTTTGACAAAAGAATCAAAGAATTTGGTTTTGTCAAGAGTGAGTTCGAGGCGTGTGTCTACACAAAATTCTGTGGGAGCATAGTAATCTTCCTAGTCTTGTATGTCGACGACATACTGCTCATAGGAAACGATATACCAGCATTACAAGGAGTGAAATCCTGATTAGGTAAATGTTTCCAGATGAAGGACTTGGGAGAAGCCGCATTTGTAATGGGTATAAATATCTATTGGGATAGATCTAGGCGGCTTATTGGACTTAGTCAAAGTACATACATTGACAAAGTACTGAAGAGATTCAGTATGAGTGATTCCAAGAGAGGTCTCATTCCAATGACACATGGCATTACACTGAGCAAAGCTCAGAGTCCTACATCTAGCAAAGAACAAGCTAGGATGAGTTTGGTACCATATGCTTCGGCAATTGGATCAATCATGTATGCCATGTTATGTACTAGGCCCGATATTGCTTACTCCATAAGTCTTACGAGAAGATATCAAAAGAATCCTGGTGAGCCCCACTGGGTGGCTGTCAAGAACATTCTCAAGTATTTGAGAAGGACGAAGGAAATGTTCTTGGTCTTTGGAGGTTCGTTGGAAGAATTGCGTGTAACTGGTTACACAGATGCAAGCTTCCAAACCGACAGAGACGATTACAAATCTCAATCAGGATTTCTCTTCAAACTAAACGGAGGAGCTATATCTTGGAAGAGTCAGAAACAAGATACGATAGCAGATTCGACTACAGAGGCTGAGTACATTGCCACAAATGATGCTGGAAAAGAAGCCATGTGGCTTAAGAATTTTATCGAGGATCTTAGAGTTATTGCCAGTATCTCTAGACCCATAGAAATATTCTGTGATAACAGTGGAGCAATAGCGCAAGCTGTTGAACCAAGAGAGCATCAAAAGACCAGGCATGTACGCAGGAAATATCACCTCATACGTGAGTATGTTAGAGAAGGTGATATTATAATTAAGAAAATACCAACGGATGACAACGTTGTTGACCCGTTGACAAAACCACTAGCTGGACCAAAGCATGAGAAACATGCGCACGCTATAGGCATGCAGTACCTAAATATTGGTAGCTAGTAATTTTGATTATGATTCATAGACATGTTTGAAATCGATACATTATGTAATAACATTTCGTGGGATTGAACTATGAGGTTTTACGTAATATTTTCACATTGTCTATTCTTAACATGTTTTAAACCTATCCTTGATACACAAAGTTTTTGAGTATCTAAAATGTCTGTGGTTGCTTGAATTTAGTTGGAGCTAGATTCAAGAGTTAATACCATTATGAATATTTATCTATTTCATAGTTATTGAATAGAGAAACAAGGGTTGTTAAAATAAATATTCATAGATTTTTATAGAGTTTGCTAAACATTAGACGTGACCAAAAGATCGAGATTATTTCATGGAGCCCAAGCATGAGTAATTTCGAGTAGATGTCCTCTGACCTGAGACGTTTTGGTTTGAGACACGATGACTTCTGATCTTTAGCATTTATCTAACGTCACACCGTAAAAGGGTGATCATAAGGAACTTGACTAAGACAACAGAAATTGTGGGCAAGATAACGCAAATGTCAAGATGGAATTTGCACCTTCTTTAATTAGAAGAGATATTTCATGGCCGCTCGACGATTAAGACTATTGAAATGCGTGGCTGCGCTCGGAGAATGATTAGATCATTCGGTAATCCGTTACTGCAGAAAAGTCGAAATCAGTGTCGAGAAAATTCGAGTATATAGAACTAGATCCCTGCTCCATGTCTATTACTCAAATTAAAAATTTCATGATGCGAAAGGAAAATCTGTTAGTGTTATTCATTTTATGAATATTATCTCTGGATGAAAGAGTTCTTATAACGTGGTTATCCTAAATGTCTGGCTAGGGACCGCTTTAGGCCAACGATAATCAGAAAGTGATTCTTAACTTGCACAAATGGGAGTCTGAAGGATTTATGTTCACAGAGAAGTACACGTGTCATCTTGTCCAATGTTATAAGGCATTAAAGGGTCACACCACTACACACCCAATAATGGACAACCGAATAGAGTAAGTTGTGTGGAATAATTAACTAGTTAAGTTAATTATAAAGAAGAAAATAAATAATAATAAGTTAATTATTATTTGTGAGGATGGTTAAATATTAGGTTAAGTATTTAAAGGACAGTTAATTAATAGACTATTAATTAACTAGTAAAAGTCCAAGGGTTTAAAGTATCAATCGTAAGTTTAATTATGAGATTAATCATAATTAAACTCCAAGGACCTAAATGTAACATATAACTTTATAAATAAGAGGACCTAAATGTAACATATAACGAATCGGAGTTAAGGGTTTTACGCTAATCACTATACACACTCAAAACCCTAATCCTCTCCCTCTCTCTCTCGGCCGAACGAACGAAGGAAGAACCCCATAGGGTTCTTCGGCTTTTGGAGGTCGACGAACACACACACACACACACACACACACACACACACACACACAATGTAACGACCGTAATTTTACGTTTTTCATTTCGTGTATTTATTCGGGATTTATGTGGATTTCTTTATTTATATTAGTTTATGTTTCGAGTTATGTCTTATCGAGTGTTTGAACGTTTGGGACTTGGTATAACCAAGTATGGGTGAAAACATGGATGAAAACAAGTTTAAAGGCCAAGAATCTGCCTGGTTCAGCCCTCGCGGCGCAAGCTTGGCGCGAGCGAAACGCGAGGTGAAACAGAGAGTTGAGAGCGCAGACGCGAGAGGCTCGTGCCGAGCTTGAGCCGAGGTTCGCGTCGAGTTCACGGCGCGAGTGAAATGCGAGCGGGGGGCGAGGTTGGCTTTCCAGCGGCGACCAAGAGGGCATCCCGCGTCACCTCGCGGCACGAGGGAAACGCGAGCAGGGCGCGAGGTCTGTCTGGACTATATAAAGTTGTGTGAAGGCTAGGGCTCATAACACCTACGAACCCTAGATCTAGTGCAGCCATTTTTGAGAGCTTTTGGTCGGTTTTTGGAGCTAAGGAGCTCAAATCTTCATCATCTTGAAGGATTCAAGCATTAAGGGTAAGAATTCTTAAATACCTTGCTTAGTTACCTTGATTTTGAGCTTAGAATGGGTAACAATGGCGGTTTTGGGAACCCACCATATCATCTTTGGGGAAGATGAACTTTCATGAGGGTAAAACACTCCTTGTAGACTTGTAATCAATGTGTACAAGTTAGATTTGGAATTGGTGATGGAAAATCTTGAACTAAGGTTTGAGATTCCACCAAGTTTGATGAACTTGGTGGTTAGGGAAGTTGAAATGGGTTGTTTAGTGATTAGTTATGGATAATAACTAGTATTGTATTGATATTGATGTTAGGTCAAGAAGACCTTGTGATTGGAAGTACTTACTTGATTGAGAAGTAAGGATTGTGTTGTTGAACACAAGTGTTTGGATAGCTTTGCTAAGGTGAGTACATGTGATCTTTTCTGAGTACATAGGAAAACGATTTTTAATGATTGAAATGATTGAAGGAGTCTTTATTGAATAAACACTATTGGTAAAGAAATTGATTGTAATGATTAAATGACATGAAATGATTTTCGACATTGACTTGTTGAAACGATGATTGAATTGGAGCTAAGGCTCATGTTTGATGACCAATTATGTGTTAGTCAAATTATCCGGAAATGATAACCCATTCGTAGGGGAGTTAAGACTACTACTTGGGGTGGTACCTCCCTGCGCAAGGGTAGTATATCTAAGTGAACGATAACCCGACATTCGGGGGACTATGATAACCCGATAAAAAGGGGGATTATGATAACCCGCGAGACGGGGGAGTGATGATCTCAGTAAGTTTGGGAGAACCCCAATTACCATGAGATCTTTTGACGATAACCCACATCGGGGGAGTTGCTTCGGGGATGACACGTTGCGTATGTGTGAGCTTAGGGCAAGCTCGAGATCATGTTTGACTTATGTGCAATTTATTATTTATATAATATTATTAAATTGCAAATGTTTATAATCGGGTCTAAAACCCATGTTACTGACGAGACAATCTTGTCTCACGTACTACGTTTTTCTTTTATGTCTATGTACTCAGGTTCGGGAGCTAAGGACTAGGCGGCCCGTAGTGATAGCTTTGGATGGGTAAGCTCGATGTACTTATTTGATTCCCTTAGACTATAGATTTGATATTATTGTAACACCGGTTTTGGCACTTATTAATCATTCCAACGTTTTTGTTAGTCCATATTTTGAATGTGATGGATTTTAAATGTTAAACTCCATTTATTTAAAAGTTTAAATTGGTTTGAAAAAATTGAGGTGTTACAACTTGGTATCAGAGCTTTAGTCTAAGAGAATTAGGTTGGTTTACCCATCCTAGACTTAGACTTAGCTAAGTGGGATGTTATGTGCCATAGGAAGTTATGTTGACCTTTAAAGATTAGGGTTGACCGTTAAGGGAATCGTTTTGAATCGAGCTTTTCTTATGTTTTATTTTGACTATTTAGTCAATTTATTGGATTCTAATTGAGTTGACATCTTATTATAGTAAGATGGCTAGAACGAGAAGTGGTCGAGCCCCCTTAGATGGAGAGCAAGCCTCGAATGTGAAACAAGATGGGAATCGATTGGCCAATTCGGGTATCGGGAATAACCATACTCTGGTAACAATGGAGGCAATTCAATCCATGCTCACTAATATGTGAAATGTGATGCAACAAGATGTTAACCGAATCATAAATCATCGGTTGAACTTGGGTGATGATGATGAAAGAGAGGAAGAGGAACGTCGGGATGAGGAGGAGAGGGAGGAAAGTGAAGATTCCCCACCCCTCACGAAGACCAAGTCAACGGACGCTAGTGTCCCGACCAAGAAGTCCTCTAACGAGGAAAGTGGTAGAGAAAGAAAGATTGAACGCGAAGGATGTTCTTACAAAACATTCCTCGCATGCCGACCCGACACCTATCTCGGGAGTACGGAACCGAAAGTAACCGTTCGTTGGATTCGGGAGACGGAACGTGTACTTGAAAGTAGCAAGTGCAAAGAAGAAGACATGGTGACTTATGCCTCACGTTTGTTTAAGGATGATGCCCTCACATGGTGGGACACCGTGTATGGAACGTTGGGAAAGAAAGCCGTCTATAAGATTCGTGGGAAGAGTTCACAAGGAGACTCAAATAAAAGTTTTGTCCCGAGAGGGAATTGGAGGAGTGATTGGAAGAGTTTTTGCACTTCAAGAAAGGAAGTTTGACCTTGGATGAATATACCAAGAAGTTCATGGGATATCTCCCGTTTGTAACAAGAATCTACCCAACCGAACATAGCCGTGTGGTGCGATTTGCTAATGGGTTGCCATGGGAATATGAACTTGAGGTAAAGAGGGCGACTACTCTTGATGAGGCGATCAATGTCGCCCGAAGTGTTGAGAAAGTTAGTAAGAGAAGAGTTCAAGAGAGGTCGGTAGGAAATGAGAAGAGAAAGTTTGAGGGTTATTCGGGCCCATCAAAGAAAGGAAGATTCACCCCAAGTGGGTCAAAGCAAGGAAGTCGTGGCGGTTTTGCAAAGTGTGTGAAGTGTGGCAAGACTCACCAAGGAGAATGCAAGCTTGAATCGGGAAGTTGTTTCAAATGTGGGAGGTTTGGCCACAAAGCTAGAGATTGTAAGGCCAAAAGCCTAGATGATGTTGAATGTTTCTCATGCCATGAGAAGGAGCATTATAGCAATGTTTGCCCAAAAAAAAGGAACCGAAACGTTGGTGTCAACCGCTCACAAGAAACCGGAGCCGTTGAAAGTCAAAGGTCGTGCCTTCCAACTCACACGTGAATAAGCCAAGGAGACTCATGATGTCGTCTCAGGTACCTTATTCATAAACTCCATACCCACTTATGTATTGATTGATTCAGTATCTACTTATTCTTTTATGTCTCATGAATTTGGTGCTGAGTTTAAGGTTCCACTAGAGTTACTTGATGATTTATATGAGATAGAAGTAGCCGATGGGAAAACCTCTATGGTTCAACACATCTATAGAGATTGTGAATTAGAAATCGATAGCAAAAAGTTGAAGGTTGATTTGATGCCGATGGGGATTAGGGCTTTTGATGTAATTATCGGGATGGATTGGTTGGGAATCCACCAAGCCAAGATTTTGTGTGGGAAGAAGTTGGTGTCGATTAAGTCACCCGAAAATGAAAAGGTGTACATCTATGGGGAAAAGAGGCATCATATGCCAAATTTGTTAACCGCCATTAAAGCAAGAAAGTGTTTAGCGAAAGGATGTTCATCATTTATAGGTTATGTCCTAGATGGGAGAAAAGAGAAGAAAACGGTTGAGAATGTGAAGATTATTCAGGACTTTCCCGAAGTTTTTCCCGATGACTTACCCGGTTTGCCACCGGAGAGACAAGTCGAGTTTCGAATTGATTTAGTCCCAGGGGCGACGCCGATTGCCCGAGCCCCGTATCACTTAGCTCCAACCAAAATGAGAGAGTTGATGGCCCAACTCCAAGATTTACTTGATAAAGATTTTATCCGTCCTAGTTCGTCACCATGGGGTGCACCGGTTTTATTTGTGAAGAAGAAAAATGGTTCGATGAGGATGTGTGTTGATTACCGAGAGCTTAACAAGATGATGATTAAGAACTGATATCCTTTGCCAAGGATAGATGCTTTATTTGATCAACTTCAAGGAGCCGATTATTTCTCCAAGATTGATTTGAGATCGGGTTACCATCAAGTTCGTGTCAATGAAGGTGATACCGAAAAGACGGCCTTTAGAACTCGTTATGGGCATTATGAATTTTTAGTTATGCCATTCAGTTTGACAAATGCCCCGGCTATATTCATGGATCTCATGAATAGGGTTTGTAAGCCATTCCTCGATAAATTTCTCATCGTGTTCATCGATGATATTCTTATTTTCTCCAAAACCGAAGAAGAACATGAAGAACATTTGAAGCAAACCTTAGAAGTTTTGAAACAGGAGGAATTGTATGCTAAATTCTCAAAATGTGAATTTTGGTTGCGGGAAGTTCAATTTCTTGGTCATGTAGTATCTCGAAGTGGGATAAAAGTTGAACCGTCTAAGATTGTAGCGGTAAAGAATTGGGAAGCACCGAAGACTCCAACCGAAGTTAGAAGTATTCTTGGGTTAGCCGGTTATTACCGAAGATTTATTGAAGATTTTTCCTGAGTGGCGGTTCCACTCACTAGGCTAACGAGGAAAGATGTGAAGTTTGATTGGGGGAAAAAGCAAGAAGATGCTTTTGCCTTGTTGAAAGAGAAGTTGTGCAATGCACCGATCCTCACTTTACCCGACGGTATGGAAGATTTTGTGGTGTATAGTGACGCCTCGAATAAAGGTCTCGGTTGTGTTTTGATGCAAAGGGGTAAAGTGATAGCTTATGCTTCAAGACAATTGAAGAATGCGGAAGAGAGGTATACAACTCACGATTTAGAGTTGGCGGCGATTATTTTTGCCTTGAAGATTTGGAGAGATTACTTGTATGGAACAAGGTGTATATTGTACACGGATCACAAGAGTCTCAAGTATGTGTTTACGCAAAAAGATTTGAATATAAGACAAAGAAGGTGGATCGAGTTGATTGGTGACTATGATTGTGAAATCGTTTATCACGAGGGAAAGGCTAATGTAGTAGTTCTTGCATACCTTGCTTAGTTACCTTGATTTTGAGCTTAGTATGGGTAACAATGGTGGTTTTGGGAACCCACCATATCATCTTTGGGGAAGATGAACTTTCATGAGGGTAAAACACTCCTTGTAGACTTGTAATCAATGTGTACAAGTTAGATTTGGAATTGGTGATGGAAAATCTTGAACTAAGGTTTGAGATTCCACCAAGTTTGATGTACTTGGTGGTTAGGGAAGTTGAAATAGATTGTTTAGTGATTAGTTATGGATAATAACTAGTATTGTATTGATATTGATGTTAGGTCAAGAAGACCTTGTGATTGGAAGTAGTTCCTTGATTGAGAAGTAAGGATTGTGTTGTTGAACACAAGTGTTTGGATAGCTTTGATAAGGTGAGTGCATGTGATCTTTTCTGAGTACATAGGAAAATGATTTTTAATGATTGAAATGATTGAAAGAGTCTTTTTTGAATAAACACTATTGGTAAAGAAATTGATTGTAATGATTAAATGCCATGAAATGATTTGCGACATTGACTTGTTGAAATGATGATGGAATTGGAGCTAAGGCTCATGTTTGATGACCAATTATGTGTTAGTCAAATTATACGGAAACGATAACCCATTCGTGGGGAGTTAAGATTACTACTTGGGGCAGTACCTCCCTGCACAAGGGTAGTATATCTAAGTGAATGATAACCCGACATTCGGGGGACTATGATAACCCGATAAAAAGGGGGATTACGATAACCCGCAAGACGAGGGAGTGATGATCTTGGTAAGTTTGGGAGAACCCCAATTACCATGAGATCTTTTGACGATAACCCACATCGGGGGAGTTGCTTCGGTGATGGCCCGTTGCGTATGTGTGAGCTTAGGGCAAGCTCGAGATCATGTTTGACTTATGTGCAATTTATTATTTATATAATATTATTAAATTGCAAATGTTTATAATCGGGTCTAAAACCCATGTTACTCACGAGACAATCTTGTCTCACGTTCTATGTTTTTCTTTTATGTCTATGTACTCAGGTTTGGGAGCTAAGGACTAGGCGGCCCGTAGTGATAGCTTTGGATGGGTAAGCTCGATATACTTATTTGATTCCCTTAGACTATAGATTCGATATTATCGTAACACCGGTTTTGGCACTTCCAATGTTTTTGTTAGTCCATATTTTGAATGTGATGGATTTCAAATGTTAAACTCCATTTATTTAAAAGTTTAAATTGGTTTGAAAAAAATTGAGGTGTTACACACAAGCCTTTGGTGTTGCTTTGTTGGTACTGAAGGATTTATGTGCACAGTTAGTCAACCTATGATGATACATCAATGCCTACGAAACACTTAAGGGTCACACCGGTGAGTGCATGTAATACAAGCAAGATAAGCAATGATACTACGAAGAGGAATGATTCATAATAGTCATTATGAAACAGTTAAAGTATTAAGTTAAGTTTAACTTATTACTAGATTAGTTTAACTAACTAATTAATATAAGTGTTTGTACATTTACTAGTTGAGTAAATATACAATGTGTTAATCAAAGATTATCCATGATATGATTTAAAGCTATTAAATCATATAAGTAATTGGATAATATTGTTGTATAAATTATATAAAGTTTATTATATAATTAATTATTAAAAGTAGAAACACAAGTACATAATTCGTGTATATGGGTACCGAATTATTAGTGTATTAATACTAGACATTTAATAGTTAAGTGCAACAATAATAAACTAGTTAAAACTATAAGGGATGGAAGTGTAAAAAGGAAGTTTAATTAAGAAGTTAATCTTAATTAAACTAGAAGGGTTTTAAGTGTAAGATCTTCTATTATAAATAGAAGGCTTATGGCTTAAACCTAAGGTTGATTCCTTACACACCTTGAAGCCGAAATCCCTCCCCTCTCTCTCAATTTCGGCCGAACACACAAGATACCAAGTTTGGTGTTCTTCGTTCTTCGTGTTCTTCAAGTTTTGAAGAACAAGTTCATTGCTTAGATCAACTAGAAGATCGCTCGATTTGTTCATCATCAGTGGACTAATCATAAGCAAAAAAACAAGGTATGTTTTGGGAAACATCTTTTTCCCTTCTCCCCTCTTGGACGAATTCGGCCAAAGAACCCTAGGGTTCTTTGGTTGATGGGCGAACGAACCACACAAGCAATTTGTGTGTTCAATTTCTTCGTACAAGGTTTCTTTCTTGTTAATCTAATCTAGATTTCCAACATCCCTATCCTTTAGGGTTTAAGGATTAGGTTTAATCTCAGTTCCGCATTTAGGGATTAAATCAGCTAGTTGGTTTAACCGGTCAAGAACAAGTTCATGTTCTTGGTCAGCAAGGTTCGAACCAAGCATGCTAGGCGGTCGGTCCTATGGGTCGATCAAGTACAATGAAACCCTACAGTGGTATCAGAGCGTTGTTTTAGAGATCTAGACTAGATTTAACAGTTTCTTTTGTTTTGTTATTTTTAATTACAAGTTTTTTTCGTTCCAAGTTTTTCCTTCTTCTTATCAAATTTTCGAAAAGGGTAAGAACCCTAGGACCAAGAATATTAAACTAGTTTAGTTTAATTGGTCAAAAGGTTTCTAAGAACCCTAGAATTTTCGAAAATTCTAAAGAACCCTAGGATCAAGTATGTTAAACAAGATTTGTTTAATTGATCAAAAGGCTTCTTTTCCTAACCCTAGTTTTTTCGAAAAAATTGGAAGAACCCTTGGATCAAGAACATCAAAGTTCTTGATCAAGAGGATTCTTTCCTTATTAGTTGATCTTCCAAATCTAGGATCAAGTATGTTAAACCAAGTTTTGGTTTAATTGATCAAAAAGGATCCCTTCCTTTTTCCCTCAAAGATTTCAAAATCAAGGAGGTTACTTGGACACCAAGTTTGTTAAACTAGCCTAGTTTAATTGGTGGAAAAGTTTCCCAGACTTTAAGGAAATTTTCGAAACCCTAGATATAATCTAGGATTAAACTAGTTTAGTTTAATTAAAAGAATTAATTAGAATAATAATAATCTAAAACCTAGATAATTAAACAAGTTTATGTTTAATAGGTTTAATTATTATTTTAATAGATTTATTAAGACTAGTTCTTTAAACCTAGTAATTTAAACAAAGTTTTATTGTTTATAAGGTTTAAATTAAAAAGTTTAAATAAATTTATTAAAGGTTATAATCTATCTTAGAATTTAAACAAAGTTTATTGTTTAGATAGGAATGATTAAAAATTAATCTTTTAATAAAATAATGTCTTTGATCAAGAAAGTCAAAACCCTTGTTTTGATTGCCCAAAGATTAGGGTTTAAGTAATTATTAATAGGGAATTAATAAGATTGAAAGAAGTGTTAGTTTTTAATTATAAAATTAACAAGGAGTAATTACGTATTTATATATATATATATATATATATTTCGGATTTTTTAAATATTTAAATGAAAAATGAATTTTAATAGATATAATAAGTTTATACATATTTTAATTAGATTAAGTTAAAATAAATACGTATAAATTAGATGTAATATTCTTATTAGAATGTTACAAGTTTATTATAGAAATATACATATATACGAATATATATATTAAGTACAAGATAAAATGGAACACTTAAAAGGGTAATGTTATTTTGATCTTAAAAGATAATAGTATAACTAGTTATTGTATAAAGTTACTATATAATTAAAACTAGAAAGTACAAAGTTATAATTTTATTATAATTAGAAATTGTACAGGTTGAAATTAAATGATTAACTAGAAATATACAAAGTTATATATTAAGGTGTATAAAGTTATAAGTTACTATAACTAGATAATTATACAAGTATAATATAAGTATGTTACAAGTTATGTAATATACTAGATAAATGATCAAGTAATAAATAACAAGAAAACTTTATAACCTATATTTGACTAGTTCAAGTTAAATGTAAGAAAGGTTTAAACAAACTAAGAATTATTATACAGTCTTCATATAATAAGTTTATTAGTTTCACCAAGTATAGATCGGTGACTGTGTTTGCTTAAGTTCCATCATGGTTGTTGGAGCTAGTGGGAGCTACGCAAGAAAATCACAAAGTTTATAAGTGTGTCGTTAAGACATAAGTTTTGGTCAAATCTAATAAGTCAAAACAAATGTTTAATTATGAAACATGTGAAAAACAAGGTGTGTTAAACTAGATTTATGATTCTAGTTTATGAACCATAAAAAGAGTTAAAAATTTAACATAAGTTTTAAGTTTTTCAAGTAAGATAAAACTAGTAAGTTTTATTATAGATAAGGTTTCTCGCAAAACCTAGTAAAACGTTTTGTACACCTCGTTTTAGGTATACATATAAGTCGCGCAATTCTTGAAACTATAAGTTTTAAAGAAAAGTTCTTAAGATTTAAAAAGGTGTCTTGTAGAATTCCTAAATTCACAAGTCACCCATTTTAAACAAGGGTTAAGATTGGAATAAAGGTTTAAGTTTAGTTTAAGAATCTTAGATCGAAGTACTATCCACCTAATGGAACACCTCACTTGTTCAACGATATTCATATTGTAAGGATAAAGAACCTTAGATATGGATTCAAATCATTGTGAGTGTCAGGGTGCGTAAGGTTCTGTGCTAATCGGGAGTCCCGGCGCAGAGCATCGCACTGTCTTAGATGGTCTGATCTACTTTGGTGATAATCGGGAGTTCCGGCCCAAAAAGTACTTGAGTAGAATAAACATACTAGACTTTGTTACTAACTTAGAAATGTACAATTAGATTGTACAAGGTTATAATAAGTTATAAGTCTAAAGATTCTACGACCCTTAGGAATCGTGTCAAGTCTTGATACGATCGGTAAGGATGTTACCTACCAGAAACAACATGTCTCGTCGGGAAGTACCCAAACCTTGCGGCGAGAATGTGATATATGTATCCTAGGCCTAAAATATTAATTATGGGTTTTTAATATATTTTAGAGAATGTTTATTGATGATTACTAATTAAACTGGGTTTGATTTGTAGATGGCAGCAACAACCATAACGACACGTACCAACAATCTCTCACTACGCTTGTTTCTAGAAAAGGACGAATTGACTGGGTCAATGTTTCTCAATTGGAAGCGTGATCTTCGGATTATGCTTACGCATGAGAGAAAAGGAAATGTCCTAAAAAGAGCAATAGTAAGTACTCCTGCCGCGAATGCTAGAAATGAACCAGGATAAGCATATTACGCTTATAAGGTGTTCAAATCTTGCAAGGTGGTTAAAGGATCATCGGTGAGTGCTCACGTCATGAAAATGAAAGAGCACATGGATCCTCTTGAATGATTAAGACACCCAGTATCATTGCAGTCAGCAACAATAATTATACTCAACTCGTTGTTAGATGACTATAAGTCTTATGTAGTCAACTACAACATGCATAACATGGAGCAATCCATTGTTGAGCTACATTCAGTGCTCAAGACTACTGAGTTGATTTGGGGACCAAGTTAAAGAATGATATCGTAGTAACCGATGATGGTAGTGATCAGAGAAAGAGGAGGAGTGGAAAGGGAAAGGATAAAACCGATCCCAGCCACGGCGTGCCTAAAGGGTAATGGAGTCAAACAAAAAGTTCAAGAAGGTAAAGCCAAACAAGGACCGAGAAATGGTGTCTTGGTTGTGGCAAGGGTCAAAGGGTAGGAGGCAATGCTTCCTCCTTAGTTGACTTGACCAACTTCTAGATACTCGCTTCCTACTTGTAAAAGTTTATTACAAGTAACTCAACTTTAGCAATCGTTTATTGCATAAGATGATAAGTGAGATGACCGGCATGAGATGGTGATGATCCCACGAGCTCCAAGTTTTATAATTCAGTATTTTATGGATTCAGTAAAAACAATTTTATTTTATTGTTTGAATAATTTTTATTTTATGTTAAAACAAAGTTTTCGGTTTTAATCAATTCGAATCCATGGTTGAATTATATTGTGTGCATGTGTGATAATTACACTAGTCAAGGTTTATGACTAGATTGTAAGTCAAGTTTTGATTTACTTATATTTCATGTTATATATTTGTTTGATTGTTGTATAAATAATGTCTTGATAGCTCAAGGAATTTAAATGCTAGTAATTAGAAAGTTTTTATAATGAAAGTATTTAAGAGTTTTATGGAAGCATAAGGTTCAAAAGTTATTGAACTTAGTTAAAGCATCTTAAGTAATAGTCATTACTTATGATAGAAAGTTTTAAAGTATTAGTATTAATATAGTATGATTATTTTGGATATAATCAAGATAAACTTTAAGAGTATTATTACAAGTTTTTCATACTTGTAATAAAGGATTTGATGAAGTCATAATTCCCTAGTAGGAATAATTGGATATTCGTAAAATCCAAGTAAAATGACTTAGACATTAAATAAACTCTTAAAAGTGACAAACTATATTAAGGTGTTTAAGAATTAAAAGGTTTTATTGCAAGTCTTTTATACTTGTAACAAATACATTATTTGATCAAGTCATGATTCCCTAATAGGAATAATGGAGATTTGAGAAATCCAAGAAATGACTTTGGCATTAAATAAAGTTCTTAAAGAATACTAATACATTTAAGAATTGGAAGTATCGTTTCAAGTGTCTTATACTTGTTAGATACAATAATCAATAAAGGTCATGGTTCCCTAAACAGGAATAGTGGATATTCTCAAATCCAAAGGATGATCTTAATTATTGATAGAATTCTTAAAAGATTAAACTACAAGTCATTGACTAGGTCAAAGTAGTAGTTTAAATAGATGCTTAAATTCCATAAAAGATAGTGGGAGCTATGACTAACATAATTTATTAAAGGTATTAATGAATTTAGTGAGTTAGTAAGACATTAACAACAAGGTTTTACCAAGTCGTTAGCCAAAGAGTTAAGAGAAATAATAAATGATCGTTAATTAGACTATTGCAAACCTAATAGCGTGATCACAAGTCTTGTGATTAATTATTGCATATCTAATAGGTTGTTCACACTCCAGTGAATAACATAATCATTTAAGGAAATTTCTTTAACTAGTAATGATATATCTACAAATCAAGTAACTAAAAGAGGCTTTAGTTACAAGGAGAATTTTATGAATTCAAGAAACTAAGGAGTTAATTTCCAATCCTCCTATGTTTACCGAATTGCATAAAAGGCAAGACTAGAATATGTTCTAGATTGTTGCAAGAACAAAATATAGCAAAGGCAAAAGAAATAGTATTTTTCAAATACTTATCTTATGTCTTTAGTTTAATAGAAATGACTGGTTTAGTGATAAAGTTACAATTAAGGTTGTAACAGTCATTAAGTAATCAACGCAAACAAAAGGAATAAGTAATGATCCAGTAATAATTCGGTATCTATGTCCACTGAGGAATAATACTCGAGTTAGAATCATTTTTATTCAGACTTTGTATGTTTTATAATATCCATGAATAAAAGTCTTTTTTATTCAAAATATATAAATCCGTGACTACTCGTCTTGGTGGGAACCTCGATGGGACGTTAACGTCATCGCGGTATTTGGTGGTAGATTCGAAGTTCTTCGAAGATAGCTACACAAGTTTTGTGTAAACCAAATATCGGTGATATTCTGTTGGAGCTCAACGAATATTGGATTGACCACCGTGACAATACTTCGTGGTTGAAAAGTTCAAAGGTATTGTTCACTAGGATTTTCCTTAAGCCTGAGGTATTTGGTTTAGGATGCAATGACTAATGTGCTTTGGTTCGTCTTAGACAATTCTGAAAAATGTTTGTCATACGAGGCGATACTGGGTACAAAGGAAGTTGTATTTTAAATCGAAATATAACAAGATGGTAATTGCACCTCCTCTTTAGGAGAGATATTTATGGGTCCTTTGACATGATAAGATAACTGAAAAGTGCATGTACATGCCCAAACGATCTGATTAGTTCTGTGTCGTTTATCACAACAGTTTGAATCAAGAAGTCATGAAATGATCTCGAATACAGGAGTTGATAATTTCTACCATGCTCGTATTCGTTATCACAAATATCATGCTGCAAGGGATAAGCCTAACATAGTTGCCCAAGAAGTAGAGACAAAGTGTTCTTTACTAGGAGACGCTATTAAAGAGTTTTTCATAAACTATACCTGGGTTACGTAAGCTGTTTTTATGGGGTTGGTAACCTACATGCCCATCTAGAAGGCCACTGTAGCTAGTATCATTAAGATAAAGGTTACGAACTTGCACAAGTGGGAGTCTGAAGGATTTATGTGTACAGTTAGTCAACCTATGATGATACATCCATGCCTACAAAACACTTAAGGGTCACACCGGTGAGTGCATGTAATACAAGCAAGATATGTGATGATACTACGAAGAGGAATGATTCATAATAGTCATTATGAATCAGTTAAGTATTAAGTTAAGTTTAACTTATTAGTAGATTAGTTTAACTAACTAATTAATACAAGAAGTTGTACATTTACTAGTTGAGTAAATATACAATGTGTTAATTATAGATTATCCATGATATGATTTAAAGCTATTAAATCATATAGTAATTGGATAATATTGTTGTATAAATTATATAAAGGTTATTATATAATTAATTATTAAAAGTATAAATACAAGTATATAATTCGTGTATATGGGTACCGAATTATTAGTGTATTAATACTAGACATTTAATAGTTAAGTGCAACAATAATAAACTAGTTAAAACTATAAGCGATGGAAGTGTAAAAAGGAAGTTTAATTAAGAAGTTAATCTTAATTAAACTAGAAGGGTTTTAAGTGTAAGATCTTCTATTATAAATAGGAGGCTTATGAGTTAACCCTAGATGTTGATCCTTGCCTCCATAATCACGAAATTCCCTTGCCCCCTTCTCCTCCATTCGGCCGAAACTTGGAACACAAGTTTGTGTTCTTCGTTCTTCGTGTTCTTCAAGTATTGAAGAACAAGATCGTTGCAAGTGATTAACTAGAAGATCGCTCGTCGTGTTCATCATCAGTGGATCTATCTTAAGCATTAACCTAAGGTATGTTTCATGGAACACACTTTCTTCCTCTCCTTTTGTACGATCGAACTAGAACACCAAGAACCCTAGGGTTCTTGGTGAGTGTTCGACGAACACACACAAGTATGTGTGCATGTTCGAGTTTTTCGTACAAGGTTTCTTTCTTGATAATCTAATCTAGATTTCCAACATCTCAATCCTTTAGGGTTTAAGGATTAGGTTTAATCCCACTTCCGCTTTTAGGGATTAAATCAGCTAGTTGGTTTTAACCGGTCAAGAACAAGTTCATATTCTTGGTCAGTATGGTCGAACCAAGCATACTAGGTGGTTGACCCAAGTGGTCGATCAGTGTTGTGAAACCCTTCACACTGTAGCTCGTATCATTAAGATAAAGGTTACCAACTTGCACAAGTGGGAGTATGAAGGATTTATGTGCCCAGTTAGTCAACCTATGATGATACATCCATGCCTACAAAACACTTAAGGGTCACACCAGTGAGTGCATGTAATAAGAGCAAGATAAGCAATGATACTACGAAGAGGAATGATTCATAATAGTCATTATGAATCAGTTAAAGTACTAAGTTAAGTTTAACTTATTACTAGATTAGTTTAACTAACTAATTAATACAAGTGTGTGTACATTTACTAGTTGAGTAAATATACAATGTGTTAATCAAAGATTATCCATGATATGATTTAAAGCTATTAAATCATATAAGTAATTGGATAATATTGTTGTATAAATTATATAAAGGTTATTATATCATTAATTATTAAAAGTATAAATACAAGTACATAATTCGTGTATATGGGTACCGCATTATTAGTGTATTATAACTAGACATGTAATAGTTATGTGCAACAATAATAAACTAGTTAAAACTATAAGGGATGGAAGTGTAAAAAGGAAGTTTAATTAAGAAGTTAATCTTAATTAAACTAGAAGGGTTTTAAATGTAAGATCTTCTATTATAAATAGAAGGCTTATGTCTTAAACCTAAGGTTGATTCCTTACACACCTTGAAGCCGAAATCCCTCCCCTCTCTCTCAATTTCGGCCGAACACACAAGACACCAAGTTTGGTGTTCTTCGTTCTTCGTGTTCTTCAAGTTTTGAAGAACAAGTTCATTGCTTAGATCAACTAGAAGATCGCTCGATTTGTTCATCATAAGTGGACTAATCTTAAGCAAATAAACAAGGTACGTTTTGGGAAACATCTTTCTCCCTTCTCCCCTCTAGGACGAATTCGGCCAAAGAACCCTAGGGTTCTTTGGTTAATGGTCGAATGAACCACACAAGCAATGTGTGTTTTCGAGTTCTTCGTACAAGGTTTCTTTCTTGTTAATCTAACTAAATTTCCAACATCCCAATCCTTTAGGGGTTAAGGATTAGGTTTAATCCTAGTTCCGCATTTAGGGATTAAATCAGCTAGTTGGTTTAACCGGTCAAGAACAAGTTCATGTTCTTGGTCAGCAAGGTTCGAACCAAGCATGCTAGGCGGTCGGTCCTATGGGTCGATCGAGTACAATGAAACCCTACAGGTACAACGCGGTCTTGCAGCGTGTCCAGGTGGTGCAGTAGACGTGGATCATTCTTTAGCAATCTAAAGGTAATGTTCATCATCTCCTTCTTCTTGTGATCTCATTGTTTAGTAGAGTCCAGTAATGTGGGATTCAAGTTCTGCCATGTGAATCCTACAAGGTTTTTCCTACAAGATTCAAATGTGGAATCAACAACCGACTGATGCTTTGAGCTTTTCCAAGTAACAGCTCCACCATTTAGTAAGAATACCCACCCAGATTGTGAGCACGAGTCATCCCTGTCCGTTTGGAAACTCGCGTCACAATAACCTTCCACAACTAGTTCGTCTTTCCCACCATACACTAAGAACATATCCTTTGTTCTTCTTAGGTACTTGAGAATCGTTTTCACCGATATCCAATGATCATTGTCAGGGTTGTCCTGATATCGACTCACCATGCTCAAGGCATATGAGACATCAGGACGAGTACATATCATGGCATACATGATCGATCCTATTGCCGAAGCATATGGGATTCGACTCATTCTATCCCACTCTAACTTAGTGCTGGGACTTTGAGTATGAATCAACTTTATTCCATGATTCATTGGTAAATAACCTTTCTTAGAATCAAGCATATGAAACCTCTTCAATATCTTGTCTAAGCATGTACTCTGGCTTAATCCTATTAGACGTTTTTCTCTATCTCTGTATATCTTGATTCCAAGTATGTACACTGGATCTCCTAGATCCTTCATTGCAAAACACTTTCCCAACCAAGACTTCACATCTTGTAGTGTAGGAATGTGGTTGCCAATGAGCAATATGTCATCAAGATATAACACTAGGAAGACTACAGTGCTCCCACTAGTTTTGATATAAACACAAGACTCATCTTCGCTTCTCGAAAACCCAAACTGTTTGACTCTTTCGTGAAAGCAAAGATTCCAACTACGAGATGCTTGTTTCAATCCATAGATGGATCTCTCAAGCTTACACACGGATGTTTCTTGTGGATAAAACCTTCTGGTTGTGCCATATAGACATCCTCAGTTAACTTTCCGTTTAGGAAAGCAGATTTCACATCCATCTGCCAAATTTCATAGTCATGAAATGCAGCGATTGCAAGAAATATCCTTATAGATTTAATCTTGGCTACTGGTGAAAAGGTCTCATCATAATCAATCCCATGAGTTTGAGTATAACCTTTTGCAACCAGCCTAGCCTTATAGGTGTGCACATTCCCATCCATGTCTGTCTTCTTCTTGATGATCCATTTACACCCAACGGTTTTAGCGCCAGGTGTAACGTCAACCAAGTTCCATACTTGATTGTCATACATAGACTGAATCTCGCTCTCCATAGCCTCTTTCCATTTATTGGTCTCAGGGCCTTCCATAGCTTCCTTATAGTTTGATGGTTCATCATCATCAACTGGTAAACCATTATCAGTCGATGCATCGCCTTCAGTAATATGGTATTCATAATAATCACCAAGATACTCAGGAGGGCGAACAACTCTAGAGGATCTACGTGGAATGGTAGGAGTTATATCATTTTGTTCAACAGAAGTCTCATCCTCAGGTTGAGTACTAGTGTCAACTATAGGTTCCGATTCAATTTCATTAGTTGATTCTTGAGACTCTTCAAGATCAATTTTGCTCCCACTAGCTTCTTTAGATAATAGCTCTCTCTCAAGAAAGAATCCTCTTCGAGCTATGAACACTTTGTTCTCAGCCGGTTTGTAAAACCGATATCCAAAAGACTGGCGAGTGTAGCCAATGAAATGACACTTCTCTGATTTTCTTTCTAGTTTGTCATGAGTTTCGTATCCCACGTAAACTTCACAACCCCAGATTTTCAAATGTCAGAGCGAGGGAGGATTCCCTGTCCACATTTCAGAGGGTGTCTTGGAGACCTTCTTAGTTGGTACAAGGTTCAAGATATGAGCTGCTGTGTAAAACCGCATTTTTGAAACCATTTTTTTTGCAAGCATCCATTTTAGCATTAATTAAAAGTTTACGGAAGCATTGTGTTAGTTCCTAATTACGTTAGGTTTATAAGCCGTGGTCCCACAAAATATTACATCCCAAAGTATTAGCTAAAAGACGGTATTACAAAAACTAGGCTCCTTTAACAAAACATTTATGAAACGTATGGTCAAACGCCCCCGTCCAAAGACCCGTTTCAAGCCTTCCAACCTGAAATGTGTCAATGAGGGAGGGATTAGCACAAAAGCTAAGTGAATGAATTGCTACCACTAACTATGCTAAACACTAAGCATGCAAGCAATTAACATCTCCGTTTGGGGTAACTACTATTTGAGAGGATCGATGGCTTTGCGAGCCTTAAACCATGGTCGGCCACAACCACGGTAACCGATAGCGCTGTATCCAACACCCCGGGTAAACCCCCTTTAACCATGCAACGTATACATGTAAGGTTCGAATACCTTGTTATTCGATACACTATGCTCAACCGTTATCCATCCGACACTGACCTCGTCCCGAATGTACACATAGTCATGTATGGTGTTCCTCTAACACTAAGCATACATATCAAGTAGGCTAGCTACGGAAAAACACAACGAAAAGTCATCACAGAAGTTCCCAGACGCGAACTATAGTTCGCGTTCGCGAACTTGCCCGTGAACTCTTCCCGATCCAACCCCAGATTCTATGTTTGATGTTCCCAAACGTGTGGGGAAGCTCGCGGGAACTCCCCAGGTCAGCCATAATCCTGCATTTCTCTAATATGCACAATACCAAATGGAAATAGACGAAACTCGAGTTGTAGGTTATATCCACTCACCGTAACCTTCTCCTTGTCACCAAGTCAGTAGTCTAATGTCACTGAGCTGTCCTCCTGTTTCCTGTGAATCCAAAGGAATACGGAATTAGTACATAATTCAACTAAAGCCATAAACAATGTTAAATATACATTTAACACTAACACTTGCACCAAATGGATAACTAAACACTTGCGATATCATATAAACATGTTATGGTCATGTTACACTTTCGCAATTCAAGTCAAATACAACCAAGCCATATGATACTGGCAGATGTATACATACATTTATCTGTCAATATACTTCTTTTTATGTGTGTTTATTGATTAAAATATGATGTTATCACTCAAAATGTAGTTTCCGTTGTATTTTGCAGGCTATAGAAGAAAAAGTAACAAAAACGGGTCAAAACGATACAAGAAATGAAGAAATGCAGAAATTCAAGAGATAGAGCCGCTATCTCCGTTGCTATTTCATTCCAAAACGCTAAAACAAGTCGATGTTTGCCGTCAGAAAAGACAGATAGCGCCGCTATCTTTAAGATAGCGGAGCGAAAAATGGCGGGATTCAAACTTAGCGACGCTATCTTGACTTTAGCGACGCGATTTAGTGCGATCTGACACATATTTAAGCGAATCTGCAGATCTGATTCAGAAAACTTTTGACCTAATACGAAGGGCAGCCGAAAAATACCATTGGAGCACTCAAGATCAAGATTTCAAGGCTTAAACATTTGTTTTCTATCACTTTTGATTATCATTATGTTTATGTTTACAATTCTTTACGTTTGTTTGATGATTTTTAGCATGTCTATGTGCTAATCATCTTATATTCGCTATGATTAGATGAAGTTAGGGTTTTAGGTTTGGATATTATTAGGATTTGATGATGAATGTTTGAATACTTGTGTTTTTAATAAAGAACCTTTTCGTTAAACCTTTACTTTTGCATTATTGAATCTGTTTATTACTTGATTGACTAAATATTGACAACATTGAATTGATCTAGTAATTCCCCTGACTTTTCATACCTTTTGACCTAGTCAGCGACTCACTAAAAATAGGGGTCCGAGATTTGATACCAACAACCTAGGTGACACTTAAAGTCTGATCTTTAGAGAAGAAATTCCTAGGATTAGAAGGTCTTTAGGAGTGTGAATTTAAATAGGTTTCTTGAGAAGAAATTCCTAGAGATCATATTAGATCCATTGTAAGGCTTTGAGAGAAATCTAGTTCCTTAAACTCCAAAAACATAAATTAAATCGGTACTTCAAGACAAAACCTAGACCTAGACGGATTCAGATCATAGTGAATATACTCCTTAATATTGAAACACTTCCTCGTCGTTTTCAGTCAATTGTTTACTTTAAACAACCAATTTTAGTTTTATTATTCAGTTTGGAAATAAAAATATTCCAAATGAAAACCCCTTTTAATTATTTGTTCAGTTTAATTAATTAGTTTTATCTTACATAATCAGCTTAATTGTTCATTGTGGAGACGAATATACCCGAATTTACTTACCTGAACTATATTGCTCACGATTAGGTCATACTTGCCTAAGAGTGTGGTAACCTAGGAAAGGCGTATTTCAGGTGATTATTTTATAACTAGTTTATACACATCACCATATCTAACCAATTTAGCATATTACACCCAAACGGGTCGAGACCCGAATTTAACTACAACAAGTCAACATATTACAATTTACCAAAATATGTAATTATCATGTTATTGTCATTCCCCGTTCAATTCAACCTTACTATACACATTTAGCTAACTTTCACATTATATACCCAAACGCGTCAAAACCACATATTTAACTTTAACACTTCCAAACACAATTACAATTGCTATAGTTATACCATTTAACAATTCATAACTAACTAGTTATTTTAACAAGACAAAACTCCATTTTTATGACAAGACTATCAACTCACCACTTACTAGTTCATAGTTTAACTATAAACCATCCAAACGTTATAAACAAACATTTTCACCAATTTACATTGTAATTTGACAACCACGAAAAATAACATATCTAACATGTTATTTTAACACATCTAGCCATTTCAGTCATAAAACACACAAGTGACATTTTTCACCATCATAATAATTAGTTCACAATTTAGACATAAAATCCAAACTAGTTTTTAACCAACAATTTTACCCAACACTATCACAACTAGTCATTTTATCAAATAACACAATAGTTGATTATAAATCACAACTAACATATTTAACATGTCATTTAAACACAACTAGACATAAAATCCATAAAACACATAAATGACATTTTTTCCACCAACTAATCATTTAACACAATAACTAGTTCATAATTTATACATAATCCATACAATTGTTTTAACTAACAATTTCATTCATACATGTCAAAATGAACCATATTAACATTTAATGCTTCCAACATATTAGTTTACTTATACTAATCAATATAAACCATAGAAATCCAAGATCTAACTATTTTAGTAAAAACCCATCTGTTTTCCAAAATTATGAGTTTACTAGTTATAAACATCTTACAAGTTTATTTAACATATAAAACATCAAGGGTTCATAAATCTCACCATTTAACAAAAACCCACATAAATCTTAAAACCTAGTTCATAGCTTTTTCAAGAATACAGAGAACAACTAACATGTACTTCCATGAAGTCAACCTAATAAACCCATACAAACACATATATATCATCAATATAAACAAACTAGCATGAATCTTACAAAACCCAAAACCCTAGTTTACCATTTTGCAAGAACTTCAAAACAAACAACAAGAGATGAAAGCTTACCTCAAGCTCTACATAAAAATGAGATTAGAAGCAAGATCAAGCAAGAATAAAGCTTGGAATCACCAAGAACACCAAGAAGATTGAGAGAGTTTTGAGAAGTTCTAATTATAAAAAGCTAAATGAAAATATTAAAGAAAGAAATGTTGGTGAAGTAAAAGAGTGTGATGGGTTCTCTCTCTCCCTCTCTTGGCTACCGAGACATCACCAAAGGGCGCCCCTTTGGTTGATTTCTTTTTCCATCTTTTAAACAATACAATACAAAAAGTCACGTTCGTAGTTAATTTATTTAAAATACCAAACGAGCACGACTTTCATCAACGAAGATATTTTCGGAAACGAAATTCAAAAGAGAATCTAAAAGTAAAAATATCATAAAGTCATTTAAACATTTCAGAAACCGGATATTTTAATCCCTTGATTAAAATATCACAAAAGGACAAAAGGTCAAACAATTCATTTAACATTTAAATCAATTTATTCCACATATGGTCAAATAGATATTTATCAAATATCAATATATACCTAAAACTACTAGGCCGGTTTTAGGATATTACAACTCTACCCTCCTTAAAAAGGATTTCGTCCTCGGAATCAAACAACAATAACAAATAACAAGAATTTAACACAATAAGTCTACGGCTCTATCCCAATCAATTTCATGCATACATGCTCAAATCGACACTCACATCCAATTTGCACATTTGACCGGACCGGGTCTATATCCTATAATCGATTTATAACTATATAACTAACATTTCATACATGTTAAGAGGCATATAAAACTCTCATACGATCAACTTATTGAACTACAAACATGCCAACAATTACCAAGTCACAAGTCATATATATAAATTTTTTTTCAATTAGATACATAATAGACAAACAGGTCAATACTTGCAATTCAATTCGGACATCTTCCATTTCGAGGTTAACAATTATATGAACTCACAACTAACATATAACGACCTTCAAAGTCAAGTTATGAACACAAAATGAACTCTAGTCCAATTCTAGCATACTAGGCACAAACGGGGCCAAACCAAGCAATTCTTCGTAACACTATACAAGTTATTAGCTAAGCATACTTTTAACAATCATATACCATTTTATGCAAAATTGGCCATATTATAATGATGTCGAAATTTTTATAAAGTCAAGTTGCACGTTTTGACGAAACGAGACCAAGTTACACAATTCTAGTCTAAACCACATATCTGTTTACAAACATGGTAGTATAAATAACAATATCTTGTATACTCAACTAGTCATACTCATGCGATTTCAACCTTTACGAAGGTCCAAGTCACTTATCAATTAGGCATTTATCAAATTCTTAACACTTTATGACCAAACCGATCAAAATACGTTTCATAGTCAAAATTGTTTTAGTACTTCCATAACATGTTAAACTATTTACCAAAACCAACTCATGCATTTATCAAATGATTATCATCATAATCAAGGTCTAGCAACAAAAAAATGCATCCAATCAAGTCTTGACACTAATTACCTTTAACGGGTCAACATTGAGAAATTTATCATAACAATTCCAAACATACAACTAACGGTTCATAAAACATGTCAAACTCATGTTATGACTAATAAGTATTTTCAATTAAATGTCAACTTTTACTTAGACTTCAGTCAACTAATTATAATTCAACTAGTTCTTGACTCTTACCTATTAACATCCAAATAGCAAGGTAAATTCATCGATTCAATTCACAATTAAACATAAACAACATTTATCATTCTAACATGTTATTTGATTTAGAAACATATCTCTTAAGGCACAACTCATAATCTTAATTTGACAACTTCTACTACAATTAATAAAACATCATCATCACCTTGAGTAATTTAAAAATCACCAATTTAAACTATGATCAATTTTTATTAACATAAATCCGTTTAATAAATCATCAAATCTAAACGCTAGATTTAAGTATAAATCATCAATTTCAAAACTTTTCTCAAATCATTTCAAAGTCAAAGCAAATTATTTAACAACTCATTTATCTTCAATTATTACTATCGCAAGTCATCTAAAAAGATCTACACACACAATTCATTAGTCACCTTTCAGACTCCAAATTCGACATAGGAAACAATTCGGTAATTTATCATAAGCATTCGGGTCATTCAGATATTTAACACTGACTAACTGTCATAATTAATGCCTATAACAAAAACAACATCAATTTATTCACATTAGACAGACATTTATGATTCTCACTATACAAGTCACTACATGTGACCCGACAGGTCACGGTAAAATTTTCATCTTTTCTTATACCAATTACTAGTCCTATTTGGATTGTCCAATTCATATATACAAGTCCTTCCATTTTAATTATAAGCATCACATTCAGGAAGTTTACAATGATTACCACCATACTCAATTTGATCTGTTAGTCACATATATTGTGATCGAGACCGGCATCCAATCAATCATGTTCACTTCTGCTGAAGAAAAGGAACAACCAAGACATTTATTTTCAACTTATCACCAATTTCACAAACATAAATGAGCAACTTTAAACACACGAGGTACTATGTGTGCGTCGACAACAAGAAAAGAAAACTATCCTTTATAACATTTATTCATAACTTTGATTAAACTAGACTAACCCATACATCAGATCACACTAAACTTACTCCAAGTTCCAATGAATAAAGACATGAAAGCATGCATCATTTATATCTATAAAAACTCCCGACACAGATGATGTATCCCAAATCAAAAAGCAATCAATTATTCCAATTCGAGTGACATAAAAACACCAAAGGTAAGCAGTTCAGTTCATCACAACATTTCACAAATCCTAGTTAAGCGGCCTACTCAATTAACAGTTCTACATGAGCACAAGTATTTAGTTTATCAAAACATACCCGAGCTATCACTGTCGGTCTGACGTTGGTGAAGATTCCCCGACTGCCTCCGTCCTTGGCCTACAACCCACTTTCTCTTCCAAGGACAAATTCCCTCTTTATGTCCCTCATTTTGACGATCCCAACACACACTCCAAAGAAATTCACAATCCTTTCCCTTGTGTCCAAATTGACCACATCTGATGTACTTCAATTCCTGACATTTCCATATATGCTTCTAGGTCAGTTTCCACTTTGTTACTTAATGTACCAACATTTCCTGGGCCAAGGGGGTCAGGCTCTCTTACCTGTCATATGTACAATCACAACATCTTACGAAAGCTTAGTTTAAATCGTTAGTAACATCTACTAACCACTAAACCTTATTCACCCTAGCTCTAATCCCTCTTGTCCGGAAGATTTGACTAAACACGAGCCACGATTTGGGAATGGAACACCTACATGTGTAACCATCGCCAAACCGAAGCTCTGATACCAAGTTGTAACACCACATTTTTGAAATTTTTTTTTTTTTTGTAAGCATCTATTTTAGCATTAATTAAAAGTTTACGGAAGCATTGTGTTAGTTCCTAATTACGTTACGTTTACAAGCCGTGGTCCCACAAAATATTACATCCCAAAGTATTAGTTAAAAGACGGTATTACAAAAACTATGCTCCTTTAACAAAACATTTATAAAATGTATGGTCAAACGCCCCCGTCCAAAGACCGACCCGTTTCAAGCCTTCCAACCTGAAATGTGTCAATGAGGGAGAGATTAGCACCAAAGCTAAGTGAATGAATTGCTACCACTAACTATGTTAAACACTAAGCATGCAAGCAATTAACATATTTGTTTGGAGTAACCACTATTTGAGAGGATCGGTGGCCTTGCGAGCCTTAAACCATGGTCGGCCAAAACCACGGTAACTGATAGCGCTGTATCCAACACCCCGGGTAAACCCCCTTAACCATGAAACGTATACATGTAAGGTTCGAATACCCTGTTAGTCGATACACTATGCTCAGCCGTTATCCATCCGACACTGACCTCGTCCCGAATGTGCACATAGTCATGTATGGTGTTCCTCTAACACTAGTGTAACACCTCAATTTTTTCATACCAATTTAAACTTTGAAATGAATGAAGTTTAACATTTAAAATCCATCACATTCAACATATGGCCTAACAAAACATTGGAATGATTAAGAAGTGCCAAAAACCGGTGTTACAATAATATCACATCTATAGTCTAAGGGAATCAAAAAAGTACACCGAGCTTAACCATCCAATGCTATATCTACGGGCCGCCTAGTCCTTAGCTCCCGAACCTGAGTACATATACATAAAAGGAAACGTAGTACGTAAGACAAAGTTGTCTCGTGAGTAACATGGGTTTTAGACCCGATTATAAAAATTTGCAGTTAAATAATATTAAATGAATATTAAATTGCACATAAGTCAGACATAATCTCGAGCTTGCCCTAAGCTCACACATACGCAACGGGTCATCCCAAAGCAACTCCCCCGATGTGGGTTATCGTCAAAAGATCTCATGGTAATTGGGGTTCTCCCAAACTTACCGAGATGATCACTCCACCGTCTCGCGGGTTATCGTAATCCCCCGTTTTATCGGGTTATCATAGTCCCCCGAATGTCGGGTTATCGTTCACTTAGATACACTACCCTTGCGCAGGGAGGTACCGCCCCAAGTAGTAATCTTAACTCCCCCACGAATGGGTTATCGTTTCCGGATAATTTGACTAACACATAATTGGTTCAAGCATGAGCCTTAGCTCCAATTCAATCATCATTTCAACAAGTCAATGTCACAAATCATTTCATGGCATATAATCATCACAATCAATTTCTTTATCAAAAAATATTTATGCAATAAAGACTCTTTCAATCATTTTAATCCTTAAAAATCATTCTCCTATGTACTAAGAAAAGATCACATGTACTCACCTTAGCAATGCTATCCAACACTTGTGTTCAACAACACAAATCCTTACTTCCAAATCAAGGAAGTACTTCCAATCACAAGGTCTTCTTGACCTAACATCAATATCATCACAAAACCTAGTTATAATCTATAACTAGCTACTAGTTAATTCATACAAACATTCCCAACCACCAAGTTCATACAACTTGGTGGAATCTCAAACCCTAGTTCAAGATTTTCCATCATCAATCCCAAATCTAACTTGTACACATTGCTTACAAGTCCACAAGGAGTGTTTTACACTCATAATAGTTCATCTTCCCCAAAGATGACATGATGGGTTCCCAAAACCACCATTGTTAACCATACTAAGCTCAAAATCAAGGTAACTAAGCAAGATGATCAAGAATTCTTACCCTTGATGCTTGAATCCTTCAAGATGATGAAGATTTGAGCTCCTTAGCTCCCAAAACCGACCAAAATGTTCTAATTTTGGATGCTAGGGTTGTAGGTTTCGTAGGTGTTATGAAGCCCTAGCTTACACTCTTGTTTTTATAGTTCAGGCCATCCTCGCGCCCCGCTCGTGTTTCGCTCACGCCGCGAAGTGACGCGGGATCCCCATCTGGTCGCCTCTCGAAGGCAGCTTTCAAGCCCCGCTCGCGCCTCGCTCGCGCCGCGAGCTCGACCCGAGTCTAAACTCGAGCTCGGCGCGAGTCCCTCGCGTCTCGGCTCTAATGTTTCTGTTTTACCTCGCGTTTGGCTCGTACATTCCTCGCGCCGTGAGGGCTGTTCTGGGCAGATTCTTAGCCTTTAAACTTGTTTCCATCCAAGTTTTGACCTATACTTGGTTACACCAAGTCCCAAACATTCAAACACTCAACAAAACACAACTCGAAACATAAACTAATATAAATAACGAAATTCAAATAAATCCCGAATTAAAACATACGATAATTCAAACGTAAAATTGCAGTTGTTACTACTATCTACCCCTTAAGAGGATTCCGTCCTCGGAATCGTCTCATAATCTACAAAATCCGTGTAGCGTTTATTCATATCATTTTTTACTTCGCAAGTCAAATTTGGTCCAAGGGAATGCTTCCACTTGACAAACACTAGCTCAATCTCTTGGTTCCTCAATTTCTTCGTTTGGGCCTCCAAAATGGCCTCGGGCTCTTCAATTAACCAGTTGGGTGCATCAACCCGCAAATCTTGAAGTGGGATAATATTCTCCACTTCACCTATGAACTTCTTCAAATTACTAACATGGAAGGTGTCATGGACACCTTGCAACTCGGGTGGAAGTTCTAACTTAAATGCTTGCAAACCGACCCATTTAAAAATCTTAAACGGGCCAACATACCTTGGGCTCAATTTGGCCTTCTTACCAAATCTCATCACGCCTTTCCAAGGCGATACCTTTAACATCACCATATCATCAACATTCAAATCATAAGGTCGCTTTTTCAAACCCGAATAACTCTTTTTGGCGATCTTGTGCAACTTTCATATTCTTTTGAATTATTCCGATTTTCTCGTTTGTTATTTTCACAATTTCGGGACTCGTGAGCTTCGTCTCACCAGCCTCCAACCAACAAGAAGGCGTCCTACATTTTCTCCCATAAAATGCCTCAAACGGTGGCATTTTAATCGTTGAGTGTAATTATTGTTATATGAAAACTCAACTAACGGTAAATGTTCATCCCATTTACCACCAAAATCCATCACACACGATCGCAACATATCTTTGACCGTTTGGATCGTCCTTTCACTTTGACCCTCGGTTTGCGGATGGTAAGTCGTGCTCAATCTCAACTTAGTTCCCAATTCTTCTTGGAGTGATCTCCAAAATCTCGAGGTAAACCTTGCGTCCCGATCGGACACGATCGACAAGGGTACCCCATGCAAACGAACAACTTCATCAACATACAGTTTTGCCAACTTCTCGAGTGGCACGGTTTCCCGAATAGCTAGGAATAAAGCGCTTTTCGTTAATCTATCAACAATCGCCCTAATGGCATCGTGATTTCTACTCGTCTTTGGAAGACCGACAATAAAATCCATTGTGATGTCTTCCCATTTCCCGGCCGGCACTTGCAACGATTGTGCAACGCCATAAGGCACTTGGTGCTCGGCTTTCACTTGTGCACACGTGACACACTTTGAAATGTACTTTGCTACTCTCGACTTCATCCTCGACCACCAATACATTCTCTTCAAATCTTGATAAGTCGTTGTACTTCCGGGATGAATTAAGTACTGGGACTTGTGAACATCATTCAACAACACTTTTCGGTTTCCACCAAATTTTGGGACCCACATCCAACATTCACGGTTTTTAACCCTTGAACATTTTCTTCAAATACTTGGTTCTTTCCCAATCTCTCTTGTCTATACTCGTCTTTTCCCATCACTTCCTTTTGTGCGGTTTTTATACTTTCAATAAAGCTAGATACTACATCAATTCGCATCAACTTAGCCTTAACTGGCTTTTCATAAACTGTTCTACTCAAGGCGTCGGCTACCACATTAGCCTTTCCTTCATGATAAACGATTTCACAATCGTAATCACTAATCAACTCGATCCACCTTCTTTGTCTCATATTCAAGTCTTTTTGTGTAAACACATACTTGAGACTTTTGTGATCCGTGTACAATATACACCTTGTTCCATACAAGTAATGTCTCCAAATCTTCAAGGCAAAAATAATCGCCGCCAACTCTAAATCATGAGTTGTATACCTTTCTTCCGCATTCTTCAATTGTCTTGAAGCATAAGCTATCACTTTACCTCTTTGCATCAAAACACAACCGAGACCTTTATTCGAGGCGTCACTATACACCACGAAATCTTCCATACCATCGGGTAGAGTGAGAATCGGTGCATTGCACAACTTCTCCTTCAACAAGGCAAAAGCATCCTCTTGCTTTTTCCCCCACTCAAACTTCCCATCTTTTCTCGTTAGTCTAGTGAGTGGGACCGCCACTCGGGAAAAATCTTCAATAAATCTTCGGTAATAACCGGCTAACCCAAGAAAACTTCTAACTTCGCTTGGTGTCTTCGGTGCTTCCCAATTCTTCACCGCTTCAATCTTAGACGGGTCAACTTTTATCCCGCTTCGGGATACTACATGACCAAGAAATTGAAATTCCCGCAACCAAAATTCACATTTTGAGAATTTAGCATACAATTTCTCCCGTTTCAAAACTTCTAAGGTTTGCTTCAAATGTTCTTCATGCTCTTCTTCGGTTTTGGAAAAGAAATGTCATCGATAAATACTATAAGAAATTTATCGAGAAAAGGTTTACAAACCCTATTCATGAGATCCATAAAGATCGCCGAAGCATTCATTAAACCGAATGGCATCACCAAAAATTCATAATGCCCATAACGAGTTCTAAAGGCCGTCTTCTCGGTATCATCTTCTTTGACCCAAACTTGATGGTAACCCAATCTCAAATCAATCTTGGAGAAATAATCGGCTCCTTGAAGTTGATCAAACAAATCATCTATTCTTGGCAAAGGATATCGGTTCTTAATCGTCATCTTGTTAAGCTCTCGATAGTCAATACACATCCTCATTGAACCATCTTTCTTTTTCACAAATAACACCGGTGCTCCCCACGGTGACGAACTAGGACGGATAAAACCTTTATCAAGTAAATCTTGGAGTTGAGCCATCAACTCTCTCATTTCGGTTGGAGCTAAGCGATACGCGGCTCGGGCAATCGGCCTCGCCCCCAGAACTAAATCAATACGGAATTCGACTTGTCTCTCCGGTGGTAGACCGGGTAACTAATCGGGAAATACTTCGGGAAAATCCCGAATAGTATTCACATTTTCAACCGTCTTCTTCTCTTTTCTTCCATCTAGGACATAAGCTATAAATGATGAACATCCTTTCGATAAACACTTTCTTGCTTTAATGGCGGTTAACAAGTTTGGCATATGTTGCCTCTTTTCCCCATAGATGGACACCTTCTCATTTTCGGGTGACTTAATCGACACTAACTTCTTTCGACACAAAATCTTGGCTTGGTGGATTCCCAACCAATCCATCCCAATAATTACATCAAAAGCCTTAATCCCCATAGGCATCAAATCGACCTTAAACTTCTTACTACCGATTTCTAATTTACAATCTCTATAGATGTGTTGAACCATGAAGGTTTTCCCATCGGCTACTTCTATTTCATACAAATCATCAAGTAACTCTAGTGGAACCTTAAACTTAGCACCAAATTCATGAGACACGAAGTAATAAGTAGAACCCGAATAAATCAATACATAAGTGGGTATGGAGTTTATGAATAACGTACCTGAGACGAAATCATGAGTCTCATTGGCTTCTTCACGTGTAAGTTGGAAGGCACGACCTTTGACTTTTAACGGCTCCGGTTTCTTGTGAGCGGTTGACACCAACGTTTTGGTTCCTTTCTTTGGGCAAACATTGCTATAATGCCCCTTCTCATGATATGAGAAACATTCAACTTCATCTAGGCTATTGGCCTTACAATCTCTAGCTTTGTGGCCAAATCTCCCACATTTGAAACAACTTCCCGATTCAAGCTTGCATTCTCCTTTGTGAGTCTTGCCACACTTCACACACTTTGCAAAACCGCCACCACTTCCTTTCTTTGACCCACTTGGGGTAAATCTTCCTTTCTTTGATGAGCCCGAATAACCCTCAAACTTTCTCTTCTCATTTCCTACCGACCTCTCTTGAACTCTTCTCTTACTAACCTTCTCAACACTTCGGGCGATATTGATCGCCTCATCAAGAGTAGTCGCCCTCTTTACCTCAAGTTCATATTCCCATGGCAACCCATTAGCAAACCGAACCACACGGCTACGTTCGGTTGGGTAGGTACTTGATACAAATGGAAGATATCCCGTGAACTCATCCCACGACATCTTATAGACGGCTTTCTTTCCCAATGTTTCATACACGGTGTCCTACCATGTGAGGGCATCATCCTTGAACAAACGTGAGGCATAAGTCACCATGTCCTCTTCTTTGCACTTGCTACTTTCAAGTACACGCTCCGTCTCCCGAATCGAACGAACGGTTACATTGAGTTCCGTACTCCCGAGATAGAAGTCGGGTCGGCAAGCAATGAATGTTTTGTAAGAACATCCTTCTCGGTCGGGACACTAGTGTCCGTTGACTTAGTCTTTGTGGGAGGTGGGGAATCTTCACTTTCCTCCCTTTCCTCATCATCACGACGTTCCTCTTCCTCCCTCTCATCGTCATCAAGGTTCAACCGATCATTTATGATTCGGTTAACATCTTGTTGCATCACATTTCTCATATTAGTGAGCATGCTTGAATTGCCTCCATTGTTACCGGGGTATGGTTATTCCGAATACCCGAATTGGCCAATCCGTTCCCATCTTGATTCACATTCGAAGCTTGTTCTCCATCCATCAAGGCTCGACCACTTCTCGTTCTAGCCATCTTACTATAATAAGATGTCAGCCCAATTAGAATCCAATAAGTTGACTAATTAGAATCCAATAAGTACACCGCGCTTAACCATCAAATGCTATAACTATGGGCCGCCTAGTCCTTAGCTCCCGAACCTGAGTACATAGACATAAAAGGAAACGTAGTACGTGAGACAAAGTTGTCTCGTGAGTAACATGGGTTTTAGACCCGATTATAAACATTTGCAATTAAATGATATTAAATAAATATTAAATTGCACATAAGTCAGACATAATCTCGAGCTTGCCCTAAGCTCTCACAAATGCAACGGGTCATCCCGAAGCAACTCCCCCTATGTGGGTAATCGTCAAAAGATCTCATGGTAATTGGGATTCTCCCAAACATACCGAGATCATCACTCCCCCGTCTCGTGGGTTATCATAATTCCCCTTTTTATCGGGTTATCATAGTCCCCCAAATGTCGGGTTATCGTTCACTTAGATATAATACCCTTGCGTAGGGAGGTACTGCCCCAAGTAGTAATCTTAACTCCCCCACGAATGGGTTATCGTTTCCGGATAATTTGACTAACACATAATTGGTCATCAAACATGAGCCTTAGCTCCAATTCAATCATCATTCAACAAGTCAATGTCACAAATCATTTCATGGCATATAATCATAACAATCAATTTCTTAATCAAAAAATGTTTATGCAATAAAGACTCTTTCAATCATTTTAATCATTAAAAATTGTTTTCCTATGTACTCTGAAAAGATCACATGTACTCACCTTAGCAATGCTATCCAACACTTGTGTTCAACAACACAAATCCTTACTTCCAAATCAAGGAAGTACTTCCAATCACAAGGTCTTCTTGACCTAACATCAATATTATCACAAAACCTAGTTATAATCCATAACTAGCTACTAATTAATCCATACAAACATTCCCAACCACCAAGTTCATACAACTTGGTGGAATCTCAAACCCTAGTTCCAGATTTTCATCATCAATCCCAAATCTAACTTGTACACATTGATTACAAGTCTACAAGGAGTGTTTTACACTCATGATAGTTCATCTTCCCCAAGGATGACATGGTGGGTTCCCAAAACCACCATTGTTAAACATACTAAGCTCAAAATCAAGGTAACTAAGCAAGATGATCAAGAATTCTTACCCTTGATGCTTGAATCCTTCAAGATGATTAAGATTTGAGCTCCTTAGCTCCAAAAACCGACCAAAATGCTCCAATTTCGGCTGCTAGGGTTGTAGGTTTCGTAGGTGTTATGAAGCCCTAGCTTACACTCTTGTTTTTATAGTTCAGGCCATCCTCGCGCCACGCTCGTATTTCGCTCGCGTCGCGAACTGACGCGGGATCCCCATCTGGTCGCCGCTCAAAGGCAGCGTTCGCACCCCGCTCGCGCCTTGCTCGCGCCGCGAGCTCAACGCGAGTCTCAACTCGAGCTCGGCGCGAGTCCCTCGCGTCTCGGCTCTAAAGTTTCTGTTTTACCTCGCGTTTGGCTCGCGCTTTCCTCGCACCGCGAGGGCTGTTCCGGGCAGATTCTTGGCCTTTAAACTTGTTTCCATCCAAGTTTTGACCTATACATGGTTACACCAAGTCCCAAACATTCAAACACTCAACAAAACACAACTCGAAACATAAACTAATATAAATAACGAAATTAAAATAAATCCCGAATTAAAACATACGATAATTCAAACGTAAAATTACGGTTGTTACAACTAGGCATACATATCAATTAGGCTAGCTACGAAAAAACACAACGAAAAGTCGTCACAGAAGTTCCCAGACGCGAACTACAGTTCGCGTTCGCGAACCCGAGTTCGCGTCGGGAACTTGCCCGTGAACTCCTCCCGATCCAGCCTAATATTCGCTGTTTGATGTTCCCGATCGCGAGGGGAAGTTCGCGGCGCGAACTCCCCAGGTCAGCCAGAATCCTGCATTTTTCTAGTATGCACAATACCAAATGGAAATAGACGAAACTCGAGTTGTAGGTTATATCCACTCACCGTAACCTTCTCCTTGTCACCAACTCAGTGGTCTAATGTCACTGAGTTGTCCTCCCGTTTCCTGTGAATCCAAAGGAATACCGAATTAGTACATAATTCCACTAAAGCCGTAAACAATGTTAAATATATATTTAACACTAACACTTGCACCAAATGGATAACTAAACACTTGCGATATCATATAAACATGTTATGGTCAAGTTACACTTTTGTAATTCAAGTCAAATACAACCAAGCCATATCTAAGAATTTAGCATATTACACCCAAATGGGCCGAGACCCGAATTTAACTACAACAAGTCAACATATTACAATTTACCAAAATATGTAATTATCATGTTATTGTCATTCCCCGTTCAGTTCAACCATACTATACACATTTAGCCAACTTTCACATTATAAACCCAAACGCGTCAAAACCACATATTTAACTTTAACACTTCCAAACACAATTACAATTGCTATATATATAAATATATATATATATATATATATATATATATATATATATATCTATATATATATATATATATATATATATATATATATATATATATATATATATATATATATATATATATATAGTGAAGGGCTAGTTACAGAACCCATTTTAGGCTACAGAACCCGCAGAACTCTATCTAAACCATTGAATTTCAAAATGAAATGATCATGGAAGATACATGAAGTGATTTAATGAGGGACCCCCATGCATGTATGTTATTCATGCACGAAAATATATATGTTTTTGTGCATGTATGTTTTCATGTATGTATACATAAGTGTTATTTTTGCATTATTTGAACATATATGTTTTTCGGTATTTTTGATGTTTTTCTTAAAGTATATGTTTGATCGGGGTTAAATGTCATTGTTTTGCATATTTTTTTACTAAATTCTAATATTTTTAGACGGGTTCTGCTTGGTTCTACGCAAAAAATGGGTTCTGCAAATAGTCTGCCCCTATATATATATATAAACGGGTTTCAAAAATAATGTTGCATTAAATTCTATGTTTTAATTCCATGTTTTACTTTCATTTTGACATTAAAATTGACTTAAAAACGTTTTCTATAAACTTCCTAACGTCTATAGACTTCAATTTGTAACGTAGCTTTTTCAATTTGTATTAATTCACCCCATCCTTAAATTCTGATACAATTAATTACATGCCCATGCCCAGATATAATTCGAACCCAAAACATCCAGCAAATAAAATTGAAAGGCTTAACATGTATGAAATTCAGAACGGTTCAATTAAGTAATAGGCGCGTGTTCTTCTTCACATCCATTCGTGCCTCCTCCTAAACGTCATCTCCTTCCACGTTCCAACCCTTTCGGTTTTCCACTAGCTTCCTCCGAACCGTCATTAACTTCCAACCCTAACCGATGCGTTCCCAACCGTCGGTCGTCAACCATTAAACCAGCTTCGTCCAACCGGAGTTTCCCAACCCGCCAATCGTCACGACCGCCTGTATCTATATATATGCGTACGGTTACATCAACATGTGATTCCAACCTTTGATCAAGTTGGCGCCTGATGGTGTTTATAAACTCCTACGGTTACATCAACGATTCATCCTTGGGGGCACACCAATCTGCTTTCCCCGCATATCATAGCGTCAATATCCACCGCTAAAAGGTTTTATTTCAGTATCAATTTCAATAATTACTTTGTTTATATGTTGTAATTGTTACATTGCATGCTAATGGATTTTCCTTCATCATCGTTCGGATTTTAAGATTCAGTACTTCAATTAAGGTAAAGATGTAATTGATTGATTCTCACTACACAAATATCCTTTTATCATCAATTGTTTGATCAAATGTGCAAACGACAGCTCTACCATTTCAAAAATATTGATTTGATTGTAATATATTTTACTTATTGGTTTGTTAATTTGATTTTATGATGCACACCAACTGTTTGACAAAACGCCTTAAAAGGAAGTTTTAAATGCTACAAATTATTCCTTTTTGTTATTGCTTGAAGGTATACAGTCTATTCTATTATATTAACATGATTACCGTCATAATTTGTTATTGGGATCAACCTTAATTCACAGTATTCTCTATATTGAGTAACAAAACTCCAGAAAGGAGAAGCATCTAATAAAGTTATAATGTGTGGTTATTAACTTTATTTTGGTTTTTCATTGTATCTTTTTATAAGATCACAAAACACAATCATAACGACAAATGTTTTGCAATTTTTGTTTTGATTCTATAAATGTACAAAATATGTGTAACTTTTATTGCATACAAATCCATTCATTATATTGAAAAATGATTTTAGAATTATATCTTTTACTTATTTGGTTTTTGGATTAGGCTAAGTGGGGAATGATGCACAGCATAAGGGGGGGAAATTAATCTGGTTTTCTTCAATCAAGAGCAAAAATAAACATTCAATCAATCTCTAATGGTGAATCAAGGCATCCATGGCAATATTTGAAGTCACTGGTACGTGCATTTCCTCCATTAGTATTCAATTTCCTCTTCCTTTTTAGATCTCTTTTCTTTTCGTTTTAATTTCGCTCAATTGTTAATTGTTGATTGAATGATAAGCACTTCAATTTTGATCAATTTAAGGTTCTTAGTTTAATAAGGAATATTTTGATTTAATTATGATATATAGATTGAATCAATTAAGTTTATATGACAATGAAATTATCTGAAGAAACAAACTATGGAGAGGCAACAAGTTGTACGTGAATAAGATTTAATAATTTGAGATCAAAGGCATGAATTTTTTGTTTTTTTATCGTGTTAGGTAGGTAGACCATACTCCTAATAATTTGATAATTCTTTTGTTTAATTTAGGTATTAATCGATGATGCAGTTACCACAACCATTGTTTTAACAACCGCGTCAGGCCACACAGTCAAACCAGAAGACATACATATTGCCGGTCGGATATTGACGGCCTACAAGTAAAATATGGGCCGAAATGTACCACCCGATTTATAATCAAAACGGATCAGACCAGAATTTCACTCGGAAGCTCAAATGATTGAATCCAAAGAGACCCACTGGTTTCTGAATTTTGTTTGTCACATGCGGGAAATATATTAGCAACTGGGTACAAAAAATTTCTCCTCCCTGGCGATGTGATTTGGAAATGTATGGATTCTGTTTATTTCTTCCTTTCCTATTAACTTGATTGTTAATTGTTAATGTTATATAAACTCTTGAAATCATACTACATTGTCGATAAGACACCCAACTTTCTTAATATTTTCCATTTTATTATTTGTGATTTTAACCAATACCTTAATGTCTATATCAATATTTTAACCAGTCATTTTATGGGGGAAATTAGGTGACGCTCTGCTTAAGGTGATGACCGGCCACACTGGAAAGTGCACTCCTTTCTTGACATCTGTGAGTGCAAAATATTATAATGGTGGGTCAAAAAAAAAATACCTACTAATCACCCCTAAGTTTTAATTATTCCCTTTTAATAAACTATTACACTTTCCTTTTTAGAAACTGATAATTAACCAGTATCACGTGAAGATTTACCATCTTTTATTCATAGTTGTGCTTATAATGGACAAAACACATAGATATTCGTAGTCGCACTTATGTTTCATGAATAACATGTTTTACACTTTCCTTCAAACGTGATACAAATAACTCTTTATCATGAATAAAGCTCGTGCATTGCACGGGCCATGCTGCCTCGTACCATTTAACAATTCATAACTAACTAGTTATTTCAACAAGACAAAACTCCATTTTAATGACAAGACTATCAACTCACCATTTACTAGTTCATAGAGTAACTATAAACCATCCAAACATTATAAACTAACATCTTCACCAATTTACATTGTAACTTGACAACCACCAAAAATAACATATCTAACATGTTATTTTAGCACATCTAGCCATTTAAGTCATAAAACACACAAGTGACGTTTTACACCATAATAATAACTAGTTCACAATTTAGACATAAATTCCAAACTAGTTTTTAACCAACAATTTTACCCAACACTATCACACCTAGTCATTTTATCAAATAACACAATAGTTGATTATAAATCGCAACTAACATATTTAACATGTCATTTTAATACAACTAGACATAAAATCCATAAAACAACATAAATGACATTTTTTCCACCAACTTATCATTTAACACAATAACTAGTTCATAATTTATACATAATCCATACAATTTTTTTAACTAACAATTTCATTCATACAAGTCAAAATGAACCATATTAACATTTAATGCTTCCAACATATTAGTTTACTTATATTAATCAATATAAACCATAAAAATCCAAGATCTAACAATTTTAGTAAAAGCCCATCTTTTTTCCAAAATCATGATTTTACTAGTTATAAACATCTTACAAGTTTCTTTAACATATAAAACATCAACGGTTCATAAATCTCACCATTTAACAAAAACCCACATAAATATCAAAACCTAGTTCATAGCTTTTTTAAGAATACAGAGAACAACTAACATGTACTTCCATGAAGTCAACCAAACAAACCCATACAAACACATATATATCGTCAGTATAACCAAACTAGCATGAATCTTACAAAACCCAAAACCCTAGTTTACCATTTTGCAAGAACTTCAAAACAAACAACAAGAGATGAAAGCTTACCTCAAGCTCTACATAAAAATGAGATTAGAAGCAAGATCAAGCAAGAATAAAGCTTGGTATCACCAAGAACACCAAGAAGGTTGAGAGAGTTTTGAGAAGTTCTAATTATAAAAAGCTAAATGTAAATATTAAAAAAGAAATGATGGTGAAGTAAAAGAGTGTGATGGGTTCTCTCTCTCTCCCTCTCTTGGCTGCCGAGACATCACCAAAGGGCGCCCCTTTGGTTGATTTCTTTTTCCATCTTTTAAACAATACAATACAAAAAGTCTCGTTCGTAGTTAATTTATTTAAAATACCAAACGAGCACTGCTTTCAACAACGAAGATATTTTCGGAAACGAAATTCAAAAGAGAATCTAAAAGTATAAATATCATAAAGTCATTTAAACATTTTAGAAACCGGATATTTTAATCCCTTTGATTAAAATATCACAAAAGGACAAAAGGTCAAACAATTCATTTAACATTTAAATCAATTTATTCCACATATGGTCAAATAGATATTTATCAAATATCAATATATACCTAAAACTACTAGGCCGGTTTTAGGATGTTACATGCTGTTTCTAGGGCGTAACCCCAGAAGCTCACTGGAAGACTTGCACGACTCATCATCGATCGAACCATATCTAACAATGTTCGATTTCTCCTCTCAGACACTCCATTAAGTTGTGGAGTTCTAGGGGGAGATAGTTGGGATACTATTCCACAACTATTTAGATGATCCATGAACTCTTGACTAAGATACTCTCCACCCCTGTCAGAGTGGAGCATCTTAATCCTTTTGCCCAATTGATTCTAAACTTCGTTTTGAAACACTTTGAATGTCTCAAAAGTTTCTGACTTATGTTTAATCAAATAAACATAACCATATCTACTGAAATCATCAGTAAATGTAACGAAGTATCTTTCACCATGTCTAGTGCTTGACTTGAATGGTCCACACACTTCAGTGTGTACAAGATCCAACAAGTCTTTTCCTCTTTCACAAGTCCCTGTGAATGGCGCTTTTGTCATCTTGCCAAGTAAACAAGATTCGCACACATCATTCGATTTGAGGTCAAATGATTCTAGTACTCCATCCTTTTGGAGTTTGGCAACTCTTTTCTTATTAATGTGGCCTAAGCGACAATGCCATAGACATGATTTAACCAACACACCTTTGGACGAATCAACATTCAATATTAGATTTCTATTGTTAACGCAAACAACACTTTCATATATTACAGAACAAGGAATAGATTTGAATATAAAAACATCATTTTTAAGAACTAAAATAGAACCATTTTCATTATCAAAACGGAAAGTAAATCCATCCTTAAACAATGCATAAAATGAAATAATGTTTTGTGCCATGCAAGGCGAATAACAAACATCTAATAAAGTAATCGAACTATCACTACTAAGCATGAGCTCAAAATCTCTAATCTTGGTGACAGCAGCCCAGACTTTGGTTCCCATGATTAGATTCAGTTCACCATGCTTCAGCTTCCTACTATTCTTTAGTCCCTGCATATTAGTGCAAATGTGAGTACCACACCCTATATCAAGAACCCAGGAATTAGACATATAAGCACTATGTAGTTCAATCATAAAAGTACCTGACGGTCCAGACTTTGGAACTTCTGATTCTTTAGATCATCCAAGTACTTTGGGCAACTTCTTTTCCAGTGGCCCTTCTCATTACAGTGAAAGCACTTAGAATCCTTTGGTGCTGATTTTGAATTCTTCTTTCTCTTGCGACTACTTTGGGTGAGACCCACTTCAGCCTTTCCCTTAGAAATAGGGAGAGAATTTTCATTCATAATCGCATCATTAGGATCTTTAGAGGAGTTAGAGTTTTCGTTTGCTAACAATTTTGCATCAGCAACTTTTAGCACTTCGGCCAACTCAGATCTGGATATGCTTATCTTATTCTCTTCATAATCATCCGATATTGAAGAATAAGATGGAAGAAGTGTGTAAAGGATGAATACGATCACAAACTTATCACTTTGCATTTTTCCAGATTCTTCAACTTTGTCTATGTAGCCTATCATTCTTTTAACGTAGCTACACACAAGTTCACCCTCCTCTAGCTTTCCCTTGCTAAAGAGTTGCAAGTTTTCAACAGCAATGAGTCTCTTCCTCATGTGATTAAATCGTTCAATGCTCAAAGGCTTTGGAGCAGCGAACAAATCTAGAATCGCTTGAGAGGCAGCGAAAGATGGATTTTGTGGCGAAGGTTGTCGAAGTGGAGGTGGTGGTGGAAGATTTTGATTGTTGTTGTTGTTTGGAGGATCGGCCATCTACAAAGAAAACAATTTCTTTGTTAGTTTATTTATTAGATAATCATTAACATTATTTACCCAATAATCAAATTAAGGCTAGGATCCAATATTACGTTATTTGATGTGAAGAGGGATGCCGTAATTCACACCGAATAATTTCATAAGGAAACAAACTATTGTTAATTTTAATCACTATGAAATCGCTAGATCTTTTAGATTCATTTTAAAATGGCATGTTAATCTCGATTCTATGCTCGTCACATAATTCACGACAGGGATACCGTGGATCATGAATTTGACGGTGAATCTAACATGAAAGCACTCACGAAGATTCCCGGCTCAAGTTCGCTTGGGTATCGCGAGAATCTCTTCACCCATAAGTGTAATCTCAAAATTAACGTACCGGCTGAATTGCACGCGCTTCGTTAATCAGATTATACCTTGAGTGTGTGTCTCTCATGGAGAGCACAATTTTTCACATTTAACATTAAACGGGAAGTTTTGCTTAATGTATTTACTTTAGTTATACATATATAAACTTTTATAATATGTTAAATTAAACTTTTAATTTATTTTAATGAAAGTAATATATATATATATATATATATATATAATATTTTAATTCTATTAAAATGCGAGGACGCACCTTTTAATAATTAATTGATTATATCTATTTATAATATTTAAATATACTTTTGTTTACATAATATTATAAAGGAAGAATACATCAAAAACTATTTTGACATACGGGAATTTCGAAATATATATACATACATATATTAAATTATACTATTAATTATATATATATATATATATATATATATATATATATATATATATATATATATATATATATATATATAAGTGGGATCCTATGAGGACTCTTTTTTGGGTGAGAACTCGCGAGGACACCGCATAAAAATTTCAAAAAATTCCGAAAAAAATATATATAACCCACCATGATTATTACTACATTTGACAAAAAAATATTTCAAAAAAAAAATTATGATCCACTTTTTTTAGTGAATCATAAGAATAATCCAGATTTTTTTTTGTGGATCATTATTATGATCCATATTTTTTTTTTGGGATCATTTTTGGAATTTTTTTTTTTTTTTGGATCTTATACATAGCAATTTTAATGTTTAAAAAAGAATTTTTTGAAAAAAGTTTGTTTTGGATCATTTTTAGAGTTTTTTTTGGAGTCCTCACAGTCCTCGCGAGGAAAAGAGTCCTCACCGGATCCGGACCCTATATATATATATGTATGGTTGAATTATTTTCAGAACCAATTAAGGCTACAGAACCAACAGAACTCAATCTAAACCATTGATTCTTAAAATGATATGATCAAGGAAGACCAACGGACCCCCAAGTATTGGTTTGCATGAATGTCAGTCATGCATGTATACATATATGTATATGTTTTCATGTATGTATACATAAGTGTTATCTATACATGTACGTGTACATGCATGAATGACATCCATGCAAACCCATATTTGAGGGTCCCTCATCAAATACATTAATGTGTCTTCCATGATCATTTCATTTCAAATATCAATGGTTTAGATTGAGTTCTGCTGGTTCTGTAGCCTTAATTGGTTCTGATTTTAATTCTACACTATATATATATATATATATATATATATATATATATATATATATATATATATATATATATATATATATATATATATATATATATATATATATGTATATATAGAGAGAGAGAGAGCGGTTCATGCGAGAACCACTGAAATTGCGAGAACCGCGAAAACACCTTTAAAACCCTTAGATTAATAGATTAGTGGTCTAGATTAAAGGGGGGTATTTTGAAAAATTAATGAACATTTGGGAGGGAAATCGTGTATGGGAGGGTAAATCTGTTAATGAACAATTATTAGCTATTAATGTATTTTAAATGTATCCTTTTAATTAGGGCCATGATTTGAAGAATCCCAAAAAAACCGTGACCGGCGTTCGCTTGGTTTAATCTCTCCCAACGTAAAGTAACTTTCTCTCTCTGTTTTCTTAACATTCGCTTCAACCCACGACCGATTTCAACCTTTTTTCTTCGTGTTTGTGCGATCGAAGGTGACAACGTTAACGGAATGTCGAACCCAGTCAATGTAGAAGCAAGTACGAATCCTAAAGGTATGTAATGCTACGACAGGCGTTCATCTTATGTCTCAATCAATCTCTGGTTAGGGTTTTCTAAATTGTTGGCTTTTAAATTTGCGATTTTCGATTATAGAGAGCGGATTTAGTGTTCATTGATGTAGAGTTTTTTGATTATGGTATGCGATTTTATGTTGAAATCGGTAGTGTTCATTGATACAGGGTTTCGATTGACTGATTTAGGGTTTAGATTGACTGATTTAGGGTTTTTCATTTGCGATATTTTTAATTTCTATTTACAGAGATTGATCGCTTGCATAATGACTTTCGATTGACGATAATAGTGACTGATTTAGGGTTTTGGAGTGCAAAAACTTTCTGTATATGATGGAAACGTAATGTCGAGGGTTTTACTTGTCTTTATAAGCATTATTGCATAAGGAACACATGGAAATAACATGTTAGGTAGCAAAATATGTGTAATGTACAATACAGATTGGTTAGATGAGATTATGATTCCGTAAATCTGATGCTAAATTTGGAATAAAATTAGGGGTTTTTACTTTTGTTAACAAACAATGTTAATTGGGGCGTTTAGGTTATAGTGTTTTCTTGTTGTAGAATAATGTGAAATTTTAATAAATATATGTAATGAAAAGAACCGGAGTTAACGGTCGCGAAGCCTATCAAGGCTAGGAGAAAATATATTAGATGTAGAACAGAATCGGATGATGAAACAAAGGCAACACATGTGACATCCACGGAAGAAGCAAATGTTGAAAATTTTGATGTTCCTGAAGAACCAATTGCTGAACAGATTGCTTTACAGATTGCTTTACAAAAAGGTTTTATTTACAATATTTTTTGTAATATTGTAAATGGTTTTGTGATTTTTAATCTTTTAAATATAGGCAAGCAAAAGATTGATGATCGTGTTGAGAAGACGGTTAAACTGACAGCAAAGCAAAAAGGTTTACTTATATAAAATAAACGTTTAACTTTTTTAATCTTTTTTTTTTAATTTGTGTTCATTAATTGTTTATACGTTTAGGGAAGGGAAAACTTATTGAAAACAATGATGAGGTGCCAAGTGTCAGAATAACACGAAGTGCTAATAATAAAGGTAAACTTTATTTTGTTTATATATTGCGGTTTTAATACGTTACTGATTATGTTCATTCTTTATGTTTTACGTACAGGTAATCAGAATGTAGGTGATAAAAAACACAAGGCTGCTGATACGGGAAATAAAAAAATACGTAAGAGTAGGAAGATTAATTTGGTGGATGAAGTTGATACTGATTTTGAGGAAGGATCGATTAAAAAAAGGGCTAAATTAGACAAAGAGAAAACGAAAAAGGTAGAAAAAACTGAATCATCAAGTGTTAATGGACGGCTGCTTATACGTTCATCACCGAATACACTTTATTCAGTAGTTCGTTCTCTTAACGACGTACAAAAAAAATGTGTCGAGGAGATGGGGCTTGGTTCATTATTGGAAATGAATATTGAGTCGCTACCATGGCATCTTGGTTATTTTGTTGCCGATAGGTTAGATGATCAAAAATTAGAAATCAAGCTTAGTAAAGGGAAAATCAAAATAACAAAAAATTCTGTTTTTGAGACGTTAGGTGTGCGTTTAGGTGGAGTAACCATTAATTCCCTAGATGAACAAAAAGTTGAAGATGAATTAGTTGTTAAATGGTTTGCACGGTTTAATAAAAGGGAAATTAAACCGTCTGAAGTGTTGAAAAGAATAGTAAGCAGTAAAGAAGCTGATGCAATTTTCAAATTGAATTTCATAGTTCTATTTGCGAATATAATGGGGAAAACAAAAGCGAGAGGAAAATGTGATATATCGATCCTGAAACACATAAATCAGAACACCATCCTTAAAAGAATAGATTGGTGTGACTATATACTTAATTGTGTGAAAGCATGCAAGGAAAAATGGGTGAAGAATAAGGAAAACAGTTATTTTGTCCGGCCAATCACGTTCTTGATTGTAAGTTGTTTTTATTATTTATGTCACTCAATAAATAACACTTAGCATCGTAATGAACACAGTGTCTTTATAATGAACATTGTTTCATTATGATGATCATCATTCTTCATATAATTAACTCTATTTCCTTATGATGAAAATGTTAAAATTAGGTCATTTACATTCCGTCTATATAATGAACACTATCTTCATATAATGAACACTGTTTTCAAATAATGAACACTGTCTTCATATAATGAACAGTGTTTACATTTGGTTATTATATTTCAAATGTATTTGTACTAACGCTCTATAATGAACAATGTTTTTGATTCGTAGCTTCTTTTCGTGGATTCAACAAAATGTAAAAAGATGACGGTGAACATAGCAAGGCCCGTGATTAGTAATTGGAACACTTTTTTGTTGAGTGATAGGGAGGGGATCTGGTGGGTTTGACAAAGCCACTCTTAGTGAACCGTACATCCCACCATCAGATGATGAGGTGATGGAAACCGAAAGTGAGGATGAACAGGAAGAAGAAAACGTGCAACCTGGTGTTCAAATGACGGAAGAGGTACGTTTAACACATGTAATAAAACAAACTTTAATGTAATTTTTTACCTTATATTATTAATTTAATAAAATGGCAGGGGTGTATTGAAAACATGGAAGCAATATTGAACAGGGTAATTGAAAACACAAAAGAACTGGTGAAAGTAACAAACGATTCGTGTATTTTGTTTAAAAACAGCTTGAAAATCGGTGACTGGGTTGAGAAGGTGAAGATGTTAGATGATGTGCTGAAAGATATGAAAGAAAATGTTAAAGGTAATGATAAAGAGTGAGGATATTCTTATGAACATTGCAGTATGTAGTAAGTAGTTATTTGTAATAATTAGGTCCGTTTAAATGTTGTAACTCTAAACCCTAGTATTTTGTTAACAAACGTGGGGGGTGGGTGATGTGGTATGTTTATAACTCAGGACTGTGTGGTTGTTGTAATTTTTTGGGAATGCAAAATAGGCAATTATGGGTAGTGAATGTCTAATAATTGTTATTATCTGTTGGATGAACTTTAGTTAATTTAAAACGATTTTATGTTAACACGCACAAAAGTTTTGTAAATTGTGCATTAATGCTAATAAAAATATAACGTTTGTGATTATGTACTTTAAACCAATTAGGAAACTCGGAAAAGGTATATTTGGCAGAAAACAACACACAAATGATCAATGTGATGGGCGATAAGTTTGAAAAAAGTGATGATGCTAATCCGTACAGTTCTCCTAAAGTACAAGGTTGTCAGACTAGTACCCTGTCGACACAAATGTCACCGGGATATTGTGAGGCTGTAGAAGAAACGATGAATAAACTTAAAGCCCATGGTTATAGGGATGACATACCGGTTACAGAAGTATCACCAGGCTACTTTAGAAAATTACAAAAAGCGATTACTACACCTAAAGAACCAGGTTTGCAGATTGACATACCGGTCACACAAGTGTCCCCAGGTTAATATAAGGATATTGAAGAAGCAATGGAAACGGCTATGAAGGGGAGATCACGTCTTCATTCAGAAAATGCTAGAAATGACATGCCAAGCTTTAGTCTTGGCCTAACACAAGAGTTTGACAATGTTAGAAATGATGGTGATGTTGGTATTCAAGTTGTTAATGAACAGAAAGAAACTGTTACCGATAATAAAAAAGTTATATCAAAGCCGAAAGACCAACCCATTGTTGTTCAATAAAGGACGTCGACGCGGGATGTAAACTTATCTGAGCAACTACGTTCACCGTTTGCACTGAGGGTGGTTGATATTGGAAAAAAACTAACAACCGAAGAAAAAAAAGTACTCAATCACATAACGAAGCCCGCGTTGAATTATCAGTAAGTGTATTCATTTTACTTTTTGTATTGTTAGTGAAATTTAAATAACGAATAACGTTTGACTAGAATTTTATTATACTGCAGTCAGGTAGTATTCATGACAAAGGATGAACACCAAATGAAAAGAGGACCTCTTAGTTGTTTTGCAACGCAAGGTCCGTTTTTAGATGAAGTACTGAGCATCTGGTCTGCTATGTTAAACCTAGAAGAGGGGATTAGAGCACCAGAGTCACCGTCTAGATTGTTTCTACCGGCAACTCTGGATAAAATGAGCGTTGATGAACGTGTAAGATCGTTAACGCATGTACTTGGTGAGATGATGCATAAAGACGCTAACTTAATGAAATTGAGAGCAGTGGACCTGGTACGTTTAAGTCTTGTAATATTAGCCGGAAACTTATGAAAATGAACAATAATGAACACTGAAGTAAACATTTAATACGAGATATATAGAGCACTAATCGGTGTTATCCGTAGATGAACAGTAATGAACACTGATTAATGTTGTTAGTTTTTTTTTAACGCCCACATGCAGGTATTCATCCCGGTGATGTATGTTACCACTTACTTGATATGCTTTGATTTAAAGCATGGAACGATTGATATAATAGACAACATGAGTTATGATCAACCGATTAGAATAAAGTACGATGGATTGCCGGATAATCTGGTAAGATAAAAATAACAATCATGTTTAAGCAGTTGTTTGATCAATACTGAACTAATCCAATTTAATTTCAGAAAAATGGCTTCGTACATTATCTTAAGTACGTTGATCATCCAAAAGCCCATAAGTTGGAGGCTGCAAAACCAGTATTACGTACCATGAGTTGGAAATCACGAGGCAATAAACATGAAAAGGATGTGTTTGTTATGCATCGTATGGAGACTTACATGGGGGGCGGGGCTTCAAATTGGTGTTGTGGTTTGGATGCGGAAGGACGACGCCAGAAAACGTTATTGAAAAAGTTGAGGGAGCGGTACACAATAACAATGTTGATGTCGGAGCATAACATTTTACGTAACAAAGTGTTGAAAGAAGCAGAAGAGTGTGGCTAAAAATATGCATTGGAAAAATTAGTAGTTTCTTTTTTTTTTATAGACATTCATGTTTTTTTCGTATTTACATAAAGATGTTAGTTTTGTCATTGAATGATTGTTTTTTTCTTTTTCTCTTTGATGTTAATTTTTGAGGTAAAATTTATCAAAGACTTATTTATGTTTGGGGAAATATTAATTGAATTTAAGTTTTGCTATTCATCATTGAACATATTTACGACCTTAAAGTTATGCTATTCAACGTGCCAAATTATAGGTTTTGCATTTTAAGTTATGCTATTCATCATTGAACAAATCTTTTCTGTTAAAATTTTTTTTGCTAATGCATATCTGTTTATTGGGAGGAATTTCATGGTAATAAAAAATGTTAGTAGTTTAAACGAAATAAATAGTTCTTATAGAAACTACATCATATAAAGACTAATAAATCATTAAAAATTGTCTAATATGGATAAAAGATACTAAAATATAGTCTATAAGTTCCACAACTATAAGAAACTGGGAAAAACATCTTAATATAAAGTAAAATATTCATGTTTTAAACTTAAATGCTTTAAAATTTCATCTTTTTTGTCATTTTGATGATGATGCTCCTTTGTAAGTTGAAGGTCCTCCACATGTTCGCGAGTTGTGCCCGACCTCGAGACAAACTTGACATTTTTTTGCCTTCGTCCTTGTCCTTCGCTTATTCTATTGCCCTCTCACTAGGACCTTTCAATCTCTTACCCGTACCACATCCTTTATTTCTAATACCTGGAGGAGCATGTAGTTGAAATTTTGTTTGTGGATCACCAACTAATTCACCAAATCTAGCAGCCTTGCTTTTCTTTTGAGATTGTTGCTCAGGTACCTTATGTTTAAACTCACTAGTTAATTCATTAAGCCTGGTAAGAAACTCGTCAAGTGTGTTCGGTGATGAACGAAATCTAGATATACATGATTCAATATCTAACATTGTGTTGGCCACAGATTCTTTTGAACTATCGTTCTGCACTCCATATCGATATCGACTATAGAGTGTATCACGTGGCATTAGGTTAGAACTCCATCGTCTTAATATGTATTTCTCAGGTATCTCTTTTACGTGTTCAGAATTAAAAACACAAAATATGTGTCTACATAAATATCCATGCTGGCCAAAAAGATTACAACTGCACACTACAGTGGCTTCATCTGCATTGTATCTGACCTGCACATCGAATGAAAAAATGAAAACATTTTACAAATTTAAACGGAAGTAATTAATACTACCATGTATGTAATAGTACCTTAAAGTCACCAACAAATTTATCGCGTTTGTCAAAATGTTTGATCATAAAAACACCAGGTTCTTCGTTATACCCTGATGTCTTAAGTGAGCATGAATACATTCCTCTAACTATTTCATGTTGCACTTTCCTGAACAAAGTTATTGTGTATATTGATGAAGCGTGACGCTCAATAGGGAGCTGGGTGTCCATTTTTGGTATTTTTGATGTGTCTTCAAAGTCGTCATGCCGTTGTTTATATCTTTGTTTTTCCATTGCAGCCCAAAACAAAGCATGAACTGCACCAACGTATGCCTAAAATTTAAGAATTTACGAAACATTGAATTTGAACTCTCTGACCGTGAAGTGGTTCTCATCAAACAATACATTGGTATATGTTTAAAATAAGTAGGAATCCATTGCTGCCTAATATTGAACATATCACAAAGCCACTTATGTTGATGTAATGAAAATTCCGATATTAATTCACCCCACCGCCTCTCAAACTCTTTTGTACCAATGTTAATATTCCATACAAGCTTATGTAACTGTTTCCTGATCTCTTTACTATCTTGGTTATCACCAGTGATCTGTATTGAACAAATAATGGATTAGATGAACAGTGTTCATGACTGAACACTGTTGGTGTGAAAGAATAAGATGTAGTTCAGAAGGTGTTCGCTACTGAAATGATGGCATGACATCATTAAAATAAATATTTTACCTTTAAAGGAAGTTTGTTCATTATATGCCACATATATAATCTAGGGTGAGATTCATTAAAAATAGTTGGAACAGCTTGCTTCATTGACGGATCCTGACCTGTAACAACAATATTAGGTTTCTTAACATGGGCTTTCAGAAATGCTTCTAACAACCAAATGTAAGAGTTAACAGACTCATTTTTAAGAAGTCCAACCCCAAAAGTAACTGATTTGTTGTGATTATTAACACCGGTGAATGGGACAAATACCATTCCATATCTTGTAATTAAGACATGAAAAAAAATAATTAACCCATAAGAAGAAAAAAAAACAGTATATAGAAACAATTGATTGAATACTTGTTGGTGCGGAATGTTGCGTCGAATGCCATAAACTGACCAAACTTCGTATAGTTAAATTTTGATACTTCATCAGCCCAAAAAAGACCTCCAAGTTCGTTTTCATTGGACATGTAGTCGAAAGAGAAATTTGGGGCATGTTGTTTTCTGTTAGAAAGCATGTTTACGACCATTTGTGCATCTGCATTACCAATGAATTTGTTTATATCTCGCCGACAATTTTTATAATCAACCTCTGTGCCGCCGTTTACCTTATCATACCCCCCCCCCCTTTTAGTGATGCCTGTAACCTATGTGCCACGGTCGGACCAATATTACACGTAGACGCTTGTTGTAAAAAATCTTCATCACCGAACTGTAGTTGTCTACTAGTACGTAACAGATGCTTGTTGACTTCACTAACTAGCGGATGGTTGTGAACCTCTTTAAATTCAGACAGTTTATATGAGCATGTGTCTCGAACTCGGCTAAGTTTTATGCCCGCCTTACAATCCGTGACACTAATGTTACAATTCCGCGGTTTCACTTTTTCTATGTCGACCTGCATAGTGTCAACATTTTGTTTTTTTCTAGGTACACCAGCTTTACTACAAAGAAAATACCTGACTGTAATCTCATCATGAACATTCTTGCGGGTTGTTGATTTACGAGTACTAAACCCAAATTCTAAAGCATACTGGTTGTACATAATTTCAGCCTCATCAAGAGAATTAAAAATAGAATCAACCACTGGCTTGATTTCGTCCGATACATTAGGAACCCAAGACTTGGTCCCGTCTGGTGTTTGCGTCATAGTACTATTTAGTGATTCAAATTCTGCATCCGGATTAACATCTACATATAATGAAGATATAAACGTTACATGTAGATGAATGGTAAATCGCATACAAAATTAATTTTCGGCATAAAAACCATAAAAGGAAAACATGAGGTAATGTTCCTTGGTGAATGTAAACAATAAAATCAATCCATACCGACCCTCTAATTACAGAATTTTTTGTTCAGTAATGAATACAAACATAATAACAACAATGAATCCTAATCTTTTTAAAATAAAAATTCGTTCAAACCTTCAATCGGAAAATTGGTAGTGTAAATTCATACAAAACATGTAAATTAATATAAATCATTAATAAAAAAACTCACTTTGAACGCCGTTTCCCTGATCATCAAGGACATTTTTAATCGATGATGGAGTGCAAGGGTTACTACAATCTTCAGAAGCAGCACTATATGTTGACATCTTCAAATAATTCCAATTATTAAATGACTTAAACCCTTTAAAAACGATTATTGAATATTCGTAATACCTGCACTTTTTGGAATATCAAAATTAGAACACGATTGATTTTTTTTTTCCAAATTAGGGTAAAAATTCGGTAGTTATGGAATCCTATTAATACATGCAATTCTTTGATCGAACTAATTGACGAACCACAGAATTTTTACGCATGAAATTGATATTGATCGGAATTATTGAATACTGGTATTGGGAGATACGATCGTGATATACGTAATAATAGGAGAGTGAGTTATTCAGTTGCCTTTTATGTGATAAATGAAATATTTAAAACAAATACACAATTACTAAATTATCCTTGTAAGATGAAAGTTAAAACAGATTTATCTAACGGCTGTAAAGGTCTTCTCGCGGTTCTCGCAATTTCAGTGGTTCTCGGATGAACCGCTTTCTATATATATATAATATATATATCCTAATTATAATCATCTTTTAGATTTAAGATTTTATATCTTTGGAGATATTTTATATTACAATATATAAATACAAAATCAAATCAAGATAATAATAAAGATCCGAAATCCGTAAACCTTTATAAAGTTTTCGGATATATACACTTTGTATATATCCCTAATTTAAACTTGATATCTTTATTTAAAAACTCCTTTTAAATAATTATCTATATTTACCAAATCTATTTATTTAAATATACACATACCGAAATATATATATATATATATATATATATATATATATATATATATATATATATATATATATATATATATATATATATATATATATATATATATATATATATATATAAACAAATATTATCTTTTCAAATCTTTTATTCTAATACATCCATATATTCCGAAAAATATTCATGTATAATAAATTTTGATTTATTTAAAACATTAAATAAATATATATTTATATATAAAACCGAAATTTTAATATATGAATATAATCTTTTATTTAATCTTATTTTAAATAATTGGTGAGATAATCATTAGAAAATATCTTGATAATTTTAAAACCTTTTAACAATTATCCACTTTCCTTATTTTAATTAAAAACCAATTTTACAAATTAAAATAAATATTTATTTTGAATTAATTTCCGATTTTCGGAAATTCCGAAATAAACAAAAACAAAATTTAATTTTTACTTTTTCGAATTTCGGATCTAACGCTCTTACATTCGTAGACCAACGCTCTGATACCACCGTTGTGTTTCGTACAGATTTACCGTCACTATGTTTGTCGCGGAATTACTAACAATTAATACGATAAACTACGAAGATTAGGATCGCTTAGATCTACGAATCTAGGGCAAATAGTAATAAATAAATACTTATATTAGCGGTGCTCGGAGATGCTAATCCTTGCGAACGAGTACGAGCCAGAACTTGTCAACGAACTAAGATTCAAGTAAGAACCTCTCTACTTGATCACACTCGAGGTTGACAACGAACGAGACAATACACCACAACGTAGTGTAAAGTACCCTTGAGAAAACCCAAACGAAACACCACCGAAAACACTTTCGGTCGACGACGACGGCGGCGGCACGACGGCGACGATGGTTTCGGTCGGCGGTCAAACGGACGAAGGGGAGGGAGAGGGCTTCGGCCGAATAGGGTGCAAGCCAAAGAGAAAGTGTGTGTTAGGTCAATACCCCATGCACCCTATTTATAGGTTTTGGAAAAACTTGTTTCCTTATTTGAGTCGGGCTCAAATTAACCTAAGCCCGTCTTGTTTAATTAAACTATTAATTAACCAAGCCCGATATGGAATAACTAGTTAATTACCCATTAACTTATTCCAGTCCTCCTAGCCCGTTACACATTCGATTATACATTTAATCAATGTCTGGTTCGTTTATTCTCGTGTTCGGTTGTGCCTCAAGAACAACCCCAGTAGGACTTTAATTTACGTTGACCAAGTCAAACCATTTATTTGATGACGTTGGACACCATTTCCAACAGTTTCTATATCACTGATTAAACTATAGATTAAGTAGTAATTGGATGATTGAGATGGTGAGATCTGGATAGAAAAGTTAAATACGCATTTTGCTTAAGATAGAACAATACAAATTATGCAAAGCTTAATGGTAATTAACAATGTTATACAACTCGCTACTCGCTACTCGTTCGTCCGACGACCTTGTAGTGAGTCCTCGGTGAGTACTCGGCGAGTACTCGAATCTGGAATTTTATGTATAAAGTTATAAAAATTTATAATATACATTTAATTTACCTAATTTTTAAAATAAATACATATTAAAATGATAAATTTAAGTTAAATTATGTCTCATGTATAAGATTAGAGCATAGGGCAAGTAACATAACTTCATTCCCTTGTGCGCCTAACACTGTATCCCTTTAAATCTATAAACATGAAATTTTAGAAACCCAATCGGGGCTAAACCGATTTTCACCACCGTTGAGTGCCGTTAACCGAGTAATTAACCGGTTAGGACCAACCCGACTAAGTAGAACACTGGGTAGCGGTAGACCGAGTTTTACAACACTGGTAATTAGCTAAGACCAAGATATTTATACCTAAACCTAATTTCAACTAATTACACAATGCCCCCTTGATTGTTGGTTACAACAAATATGACCAACAATTATGTATTACTTACAATTTTAGGGCTTCAGCAAATCGCTTGCATTCACCGTGCTCTCTGAAATCGGTGAAGAGACGTTTCGCAGCTGCAGTGAGTTTGATTTTATATTTACTTTTTATTGATTTTGGTAGCTTAAAAAATTGAATGATTCTTGTAGGCATTGGAGAAAAGACGAGCACAATTAGCAATCTCCCAAACGGTTTAAATTCTTCCGGTGAGTCTCATTACAGATTGTAATGAACAATTTCTTAAATAATTAATTAAATTACAACCATTTTCAAATATCAATAGTGATTCAAATTAAGCCTTTGAAATTTCATTTTGTGTTTTCAACAATGACTGATGAAGGTGAAAATTGGAGTATGGGTCGACAACTTTTTTTTTCTTGGAAGAGTGTTGTGAAGGAGAAACAAGATTCTTGTTTTAGATGATGCAACTGCATCCATTGATTCAGACACATATGGAACCATACAGAGGATTATAACACAATTTTCGAATTGCTCTGTCATTACAATGGCCCACAGAATTCCAAAAGTCATAGACAGTGATACGGTTGTACTTAAACAAGTGTATAGATGGTCCGCGCGTTGCTGCGAATATATCTTGTATACATTTTGTGTAAGTATTATTATTAAAGATGGTCATATTAGATTTATTTTCTTTTAAAAACTATCTCTAATATATTATAAATAATTTAATCTTTATGTATAACTCAAACAGAAAATGTCGAATAATATATTGTAACGAATTTTATCTTTTATGTAATGAGTTTTGGTGCTACAAAAAGTCTTTAATTGTAATAGTGCATGTACCCTTACTTTAACTTTTAAACATTATTAAACTCACTTTAATCATGGTATTTGAAACCCATCACTCACTAATTATCCAATTTAATCTAAGAGTAGTGGTATTTAGTCCTACAATTTGGGAATACTTATACCTCTACTCATTAGATGAAGACGTGTCAAAATAAAGAGATAATATTAGAAGAGAGAATTAGTGGAATAAATATGTCATCCTATCAAGTGAGGAGGACTATAAATATAACCAAATAGTAAGACTAAATATCATTTCTCTTAATCTAATTTATAATTTTTTATAACTTTTTTTGTCTAAAAAACATAAATTTTAAAGTGTTTGAAACGGAGTAAATATGCAACCAAAATCTATATTTCTATATTAACATAAAAAATTGAATTCCAAAATCAAAGTTACATTTAATATTTTAATATCATCTATTTTAATGAGATTTTCTAATATGTGCCCCTAGGGCACATGATTAGGTCATTAAATTAATTTATAATTTCCAAAATATGGATTGATAAACATTAATGACGTTTAATTCTTACCTTTTCCGGGGATGCATTAAATATTTTTTTCTATTTTTATGGTAAATTTAAGTGAATTAAATGCTTCTAATTGTATGCCCCTGGGGCACACATTAGAAAGACCCTTTTAATACGTCAATAATGTCAATACGTCAATAAGAACATTTAATCTGCAGTTACTCAAATGTTAAAAATCCCCTCACTTAAATGTAAATCGGTTCCATGCACTTAATGTCCCTTCAAATGTTAAAGGTTCCATGCACTTAATGTCCCTTCAAATGTTAAAAGTCTCCAAATCAGTTTCATGCACTTAATGTCACCTTGCAAATGAAACGTATTAACTTACAAAATTGAATTCCAAAATTAAACTCATTCATGTGTATAACATTTGTTTAAATGGACCATTAATTTTTTTAAAACCAAAACCTCTAGATCGATCTAAATTCTCAAACTTTGCAAGGTAAGTGACTCCACGTCGGGTATAGACTATAAATACTTAGCCCGAGCCATCCAATGTCCACATCCTCATTCTGAAAGTGTGGTAAGCAGAAGTAAATAGAAAGCATTGTGAGGGAAGTGATGTTATACCATTGAAAAAGTTTTTAGGCTTATGGAACAAAGCAAAGAGTTCAAATATCAAAATACTTCATTCGTTAGTTACTTCTTCTGTTAAGAAAGGAAATTTAGATTCCAAACATACAGAAAAAGTAAAGCTATGGTGATTTAGCTCACTCAGATTTAAATAGCATTATTGATCTTATGTTTTTGTTGCAATTGATAAATATATTCTTTTTGTGTTTCTTTTTGTGATTTTTACTTTGCATGTTTACAATTGCTTGAAGAGAAGTAGATCAAATTATACATTGAGAGATGCAGCAACTTTTCTTCACATGGTGCTTTGTTGGGACGGGACTAACATGCTTTACTAATTGCTATTATTAGTTATGTGATTTTTTTCCTTACGATTATTCTTTCTGAAATGGGCCATGTATTAATTTTGATTTTGTAAATTCCATTTTTGCAAACTTATATATAATTTATTTTTAAAATTTGACAATGATATATATTTAGTTCAGCTATATTGTTCCAACAAAACATATGTATAATTGATTACACTAAAATGTTTATAATATTAAGTTATATGCATTTTGATTACAGGGGTAGTTTTGTTATTGTACATTAGATCATTCCATTCGTAAGTATATTTCCGTTTACCAAACAACATGCCCAAATGACTTATTTCTTTAAAGAAGTACAAACCAACATGACAATGATTTATTCCATTACTTTTCTTATTTCATTACGTATTGTATTCCATTCCTTCACCGTTCTATTTCATCCAACCTGTTCGAACAACGATTGTCAAACACGTGATGTTAACCTTGGATCTCCCGTGATAACCACGGTGCAGACCCAACAAGTTCTTCGCGAACCTAGGGTGATCAAGGTTAAGTGTGAAAGTGAAAGCGAGAGTGTACGAACTCTGTGCTTTAGGCTTTCTTAGTCTGTCTCAGTGTGTCCTTGACAATGAGTTAGGCCATGTATTTATATGGCCTCACGTATATGGAACGTTGGCTCATTATGACTACAATAAAGCAGTCATGAAGCGCCATTATGATGCGTGTCAATGATCGTGTAACGCCTTACTATTATGACTGCACTAAAGCAGTCATGAACCGCCATTATGACGGGACGTCAGCCACGACTCCAATGACAGGCGCTGACAATTCTGACAGGCGCTGACAATTCTGACAGGCTGAGAATTCTGACAGGCGCTGACAATTCTGACAGGCGCTGACAATTCTGACAGACGCTGACAATTCTGACAGGCGTTTACAATTCTGACAGGCGCTGACAATTCTGACAGGCAGACAATTCTGTCAGCCTGACAGGCGCTGACAATTCTGACAGGCGCTGACAATTCTGACAGGCTGACAATTCTGACAGGCGCTGACAATTCTGACAGACGCTGACAACTTTGACAGGCGCTGACAACTTGGACAGGCGCTGACAACTTGGATAGGCGATGACAACTTGGGCTTGGGCTCGTGACGAAAGCATGGGCTCGCCAACATAATGAACATTGACGCCCTACTAACCTCATCATGCCCCTGAGTTAGGATTTGCCAAAACAACGGTTTGCGAGTTGTAACTACCATCACTTCGTAAGTTTTTTTTTTTTTTTCCGAGCGTACTGGTGACCGGCGGTAGGATTGGGCTGGCGGTGGCCTGTTTAGACCGGCGGTTTAGGGCTGGTTTAGGGTTTACGGATCGACAATGGTTGGAAGCCGGCGGTTTAGGGTTTAGCCTAACTCGAACTTGTTAGGGTTTAGCCTACTTTCTACATTTGAAATTTCCTTCCTAACTGTAATTGTACGTTGTTTGCTGTAGGTTTTAGCTGAGTTGCTCGCTACCTTACAGGTACGTACTTGTTTGTCCATTGCTTTGCTTTGAAAAATAATGTTTTATTGGATGATCAAACCAATAACACATTTTTGTTTTTATCTTTTTATTATGGATGTTGTGTCGGTATCTCTGATGTATGCTTCATATTGTGCCTGTGACACTGTGCCAATGGCACTTTTGTTGGTTAACCTTTACTTTGTTTACTCGCGAGGATTGTCGCTTCCCAGTGAGAAGTGCTTATCTTTTATCAAGTAGATTAAAAGACGAGTATGATTGTATGTTATTTGGCCAGACAAGGTTGTCTTTCTTGGCTTCATACATGTTGTATTGAACTATGTTCGTAGTTGTGTGCATGCACATGCGTGCTCAAGTTGTAACATTGTACGTAATGAAAGTGCATGTTTGGCTTTAGACTGAGATGTCTATTGTGGCCTTATACTTTTTGTATTGCATCCTTACTTCAATATTTATTGGTCAAACTTTATGCAAAAACCATAGAAAAATGATATTGTGAGATAATATTGGGATACAAGATCAGACCAAATGCTATTATCGCCAGTTTCATGCATGACCATGACATTCCATGTGCTTGGAAACATGTATTGAAAACATAAAAGAAAAAATGACAGTAAAGACTATCGCACCTTGATAGGTCAGTTAATATTGGCTCCCTCATGTATCATGAGGACATGGCCATCAGGTGGTCCGGGATGTTCTGTGTCTTCCCCCTTCTTTTGCCAGGCATAACTCTTCTTAAGTGGAGGTTTATTTGTTTGCTGCTTAGCGCTAGGGACAAGGTGTTCTAGTTTGCCTTCTTCCAAAGCCCGCCTGATTTCCCTTTTTAGCTCTCTACAGACATTCGTGTCGTGTCCATGATCTTCATGGAAATCACAGTATTTATTCATGTTTTTCGTACCTGACCTATGCTCCATCTGGGGTGGAGGTGTGAAGGTAACACACACCTGCTCTGTTGTCAAGATTTCTTTTGGTGTTTTGCTAAGAACACGCTCAGACGGATGTTTATCGTATGGGCCAAACCTCCGGTTGCTCCTTTCATCTCGTTGATGGTCACCAGTTAGAGCATCATGCCTGCGATCTGACGTGTCAGTCCATGACTTGCCGCCTATCTCTCTTGTCAGGGAGACAGTTTCTTTTGACCTTAGATAGTCATATGCCCTGTCCGTGGCTTCTTTGAAAGTAATTGGAGTTCTCTTGATTAACTTTTCTTGCAGTTGTCCTGGAAGTAGGGATAGAGAAAAGCCCGAAATTTGCTGACTTTCGGGTAAGGCGACAATTTTCTGGCACTCCTGCGTGTAACGCTGAATGAAGTCGCGTAACCCCTCGCCTTCCCTTTATTGCAGCAAATGTGCTTCTATATGAGTTCTATGCTGCTTCTTTTGCTGGACAAAGTGAGTTAAAAATTTAGCCTTTAGATCTGCAAAGTCTTGAATACTCCTCTCCGGTAAGTCAGCAAACCAATCACGAGCGAAACCCTGCAACATGTCAGGGAACATGTGACAAGCGACTGGGTCTAGCCATTTCTCTGTCATAATGGCCTGTTCAAAAAGAGCAAGGTGGTCATCAGGATCTCGTGTACCGTCGTAAGTACCAACGATGGACGGAACTTTTTGTTTGTCAGGGAGTGGAAATCTGGCCACCCAGTCACAGAACTTCGAACTAACCACCGACAAAGGCATAGTGGCCGCTCGGGGTGGTACGGCTGCGGACACGAGTGCTTGCAACACGCGCAACATGTCATTAGATGTGTCATGTGGTGGATGTGGTGGTGGGGTGTGAATGGGTGGTTGTCTTAACTGCTCCAATAATTGTGACAACGGATCTACTGGTTGAACAACCGTTGGCTGCGGTGCTGGGCGCAACGCCGCCACCAACTGAGACAACAGGTCCGATGAAGTAGGTGGTGGAGGAGACGGTGGTGGCTGAGTACTCTGAGCCAACCCTCGGAGTAACTCCACAATTGGATCCTCCCGAACCCCCGGCATAGCGGCCTGTGGAAAGTTGGAAACAGGCTGCCTGACCGGATCCGTGCCATCCTCCTGAGAGCTTGTCCCGTGGGACAAAAGAGGCTGACATGAAGGGATGGGCGTCACTGGCTGTGGTGAGGTAAACAAACTTGATCCAACCAGCCTTGTGGAGAAAAGTGGACTTGTTAAAGAGAGATACCCTCGTGTCCTGACATCCGACACCGTCCACTCAGAATCGACGTATGGTTCCATGATACGACTAGGCGAGGTTATCACCGCCTCGGGTATAGTGGTAATCACGGTAGTGGTTATTAATGGCGATGAAGAAGTGATCAGCGATGGTTGTGTATCCGCCATAGGAACGGTTTGATTATTGAGGAAAAAAAAAAAGTTTGGAAAAGTGAAACGCCGTTTAAAAACGTGTCCCACGGATGGCGCCAATGTTCGAACAACGATTGTCAAACACGTGATGTTAACCTTGGATCTCCCGTGATAACCACAGTGCAGACCCAACAAGTTCTTGGTGAACCTAGGGTGATCAAGGTCAAGTGTGAAAGTGAAAGCGAGAGTGTACGAACTCTGTGCTTTAGGCTTTCTTAGTCTGTCTCAGTGTGTCCTTGACAATGAGTTAGGCCATGTATTTATATGGCCTCAGGTATATGGAACGTTGGCTCATTATGACTACAATAAAGCAGTCATGAAGCGCCATTATGATGCGTGTCAATGATCGTGTAACGCCTTACTATTATGACTGCAATAAAGCAGTCATGAACCGCCATTATGACGGGACGTCAGCCACGACTCCAATGACAGGCGCTGACAATTCTGACAGGCGCTGACAATTCTGACAGGCTGAGAATTCTGACAGGCGCTGACAATTCTGACAGGCGCCGACAATTCTGACTGACGCTGACAATTCTGACAGGCGTTGACAATTCTGACAGGCGCTGACAATTCTGGCAGGCTGACAATCTGTCAGCCTGACAGGCGCTGACAACTCTGACAGGCGCTGACAATTCTGACAGGCTGACAATTCTGACAGGCGCTGACAATTCTGACAGACGCTGACAACTTTGACAGGCGCTGACAACTTGGACAGGCGCTGACAACTTGGATAGGCGATGACAACTTGGGCTTGGGCTCGTGACGAAAGCATGGGCTCGCCAACATAATGAACATTGACGCCCTACTAACCTCATCACAACCAAACATACCTTATGAATGCAACTTATGTTATTCATGTAAGTATTGCAAGGTTAAACCATACCAACTTTAATTTTAATGGATATGTAGCATATGATTACACATCTTCTATATCTATTATACATAAAAATTGAGTTCCAATTTGAAGTTGTAATAAATATCATGCATTAAATATTAACAATATTATTATAATAAATATCATGCATTAGATATTAATAATAATATTATATAAATAAAATAATAATAATAATATTTAATACCATGCATTTAGTAAAAACTTGAGTTCCATGTTATAATGTTGGATTTAATTATATAGCTTAAATGTATATCTTTACTATATTATAAAGCATTTACCCCTTCCTTAATTAGTAAGGCTTAAAATTCAGCCAACACACTTACTAATTATGGAAACTTATCTTTTTAGTATAAAAAAGAGAACAAGAAGTTTCGAACCCACGTCCATTGGGTTATAATCAGCCGTTTGTACCAACTGATCTAGACTTGAGCACGTTGATAAATGAAAACAAAATACTACTAAATATTAACACGCTTATCTGGTATGTAGCCTTTAATGTCATGACGTGGTAAAGATGTGGGCTTCAAAACAATTGAGTAGCCCATCTGGTTGCTTCATCTGCATGTTCGAGTATTCGGCCATTCATCGTCATACGATTGATTACCCAAGAATTCATAATTCAAATCTCTATTCTTGGATAATGAACCGTTGCAAATCGGGAAGTGTAAAAGCAGATTTTTGGAACTCGAAACTCATTATATCAAACAAATTTCAAAAATAGCTGAACGACGTTCATATACTCCCGCTCTCTTAATTCTCTCTTTCAATTGCGATCGACCACCAGAGACGCGCGTAACTAATGGTTTCTTCGATTTCTTGGCATAGGTCTTCAAGTATGTACCCTTTCTTAAGCACTGATATGTTTTTAGTTTGTCAAAATTGGAGGTTATTTTCTTGCACGATGTTATTTTTGTTTTAAGAGCACTCTTGAATATCTGAATTATAGCTTTGGTTTGTTTGTTTGGATGAAAAATTCCGCAAGGATTTAAAGTTTTCTCTAATATTATCTACTTTATTTCTGTTGTTGTTGTGAATCTGCCTCAACAAAAGGAAGTTTACTCATTTTATCTACAACTTGACCTAAACGAGGTTGAACCAGGTATTTCTGGCCCAAAACGGTATGTTATTCGGCAATATATTGTATTATACATTTATACTCTTTCACGGTTGTTACTATCAGGTCTAGCTATGCGACTATGGTATTGAGATAGTTTTGGTCCATGCCAATTCTTATATAATAATTATATGTTTATGTTTTTATATTTGTTACATTGTCTTACTTTATTTTGTAATTGTTTCGACAGGTAAAGGGATAGCCAAATATTTATTGCATGTGTTCATGTTATTCTTGGGCACTTGAACAATTAATGGGGCCACTGAGTACACAACTACCATATGGTTTTGAATTAAATGTTGTTAATAGGTTAATCATGTATCTTAATGACCACCGGGAGATTCTTGTATAGCATCAGAGCATGTATGCATAATGTAGATTTTGGACGTGCAACTATCAACCCAAATTGACCCATTTACAAGTGTAATCGAGTCAAATTTTTCACCTCTAAACTCTTAAGTTATTATTAACCAAGTCTTGATTTTCTAATAATTGGAGTTTACTTGATTAGCTGCCACAAGGAGAAGCAGTTCATAACTTTGTGATCCAGCTGGCACTTTTCATTGTTAGTAATTACTGGTAACATATTTAAAATCTTACAATATTTCTCTTCTACATCTTGAAGTCTTACTATATTTTATTCCCTCTTTAGGTTACATCTGAAAGTATGGAAATTTATACTGCAATTAGTGACGGGTCAGTTAATTTGGTATCTAAGGTAAGCCTAATATTTTAATCATCGGCATGTGACATTTCTTTGTAATGCAACGACACGATGCCCTTAAGGCTCTTGATAAGCTCCTTGTGCTTGTAATATTCGTAAGGATTTGGTAATTTTTTTTTCTTTCTACATGCTATTAAGTTAATGAAACTTTAAATTTTTTTCTTATAAAAAAAGCAGGCACCCGAGCCCGTTTCTGAACAAGTTCATGTTGAACCACCCGTTTCCAAACCACCAATAGATTTACTTATAATTTTATATTCTATGATTTTGATGACCCTGAGATGCCTGTGAATTTGACAAGAAGAATTCTTTGGCTTTAGTTTTAGTGTCTGGTGGTATGTAAACAAGTATCTCTTTTACAATATAATATTTCATTTAATGGGTCCCATATAGTACAAATTTACTCAAAATGGGTTTAACCATTAAACAATTACACTTGACCAACAATCTTTAACTGCCACACAAGTTCAGTCAACAGGACTTCAGGATGTGAATGGGCCCTTGTAAGAGGTCCAAGTTCTAATGGAAGTACTACATCTTCAAGCGAACTGGTATGTATTATAAAATTGTTTTATCATTGAGTGTTGACTATTTACTATAGACCATTTGACTTTGTATGCCAGGGTTGTGGTCTAGATGAACTATCACTTAGAAGATCCTTCGATGTTGCAATTCGAAGAACCAACCAAAGGGTTAGCTACAAACCTTGGGAACACGGTCCAATTGGTTGAACTATGGCCCCACACCAAACCGCACTAGACCTATTCTATGGTTACGCACCAAACGACATGCTAAGGGCGCAACAACAAGCTTTGATGTACCAACAACCTTTCAAAACATTGTGCATTGTAATCGATTTAATATTTCAAATTTATCTGTGTTTTGGTTTTAATTCGTAATTTTTTCCATGTTTTCCTTCAAATCTAAAATAAACAAGATTTTAAAGTGGAGCCCTCTTCCTATTGCATACTCCTACTTGATTAGTGGTTTTGAAAAATGAGAACCACTCTGGTTAAATGTCCAAATCTTTTAGAAAATCCCATTTATTTATAAGATATGTTGACTATAAAAATAACGTATTATTGACGACATCATGCTACCGGACAACATTTGTTTTGTTCAAATTATGATTTTAAGGTACCCGCCGCCGCATTGCGCGGGTACCTGCTAGTGTTTAAGTAAAAATCGTTCACATGCCTTCGTTTAAGTACCAAAACGTTCAATTGCATGTATTCGTATAGTTACAAACCTTCACTTTAAAACTAGCATTTAACCCACAAATGATGTGGGTGTTGAATGCAGGTAGCTTCACTATCTATAATGGCAATTTAAAACAACACCATTTCAATTTAATCGGTTACGACCTCATGCATTTATGTTTAATTGAATACAAATTCATGCATTTAATTATGTTTACGTGTATAAAAATAAAGAAATCCAATAAAGATAGACGTTTCAAGACCAATATTTAAAAACTCATGCATTTAGTTCATGTTTTTTAAACCAAAATTTGGTTTAATTCATGCAGTTCAAAAGTCGTCCATTTAATTCATGAATTTAATTTCATACGTTTCAAATCCAACGTTTAATTACCAGCATTTCTACATATAAAAATGGTTCACTAAACGTTTAACACTTTCTATGATTTGCTATTACCAAATTAGTATAAATTATGTCGAAATCAACAAATAACCAAACTTCCAACTCCATTCTCGATCAACTCAAAGAAGGCGACCATAAACCCATTGTGGTCATAATTTGTTGCACATGGGATGCACATAATATTAATGGAAAATCCTAAGCACTGACTCTTTTGTTTCGAATGAAAAGGTAACATTAACAGTAGCCATTTAATTTTGTTCACTTCTTGCTAATTTGTATGTTAGTACCTGTTTTTTCAGGGAAACACAATGCACTCTGCAAAGCGAAGGCTAGCCATAAATCTTTTGTTAGAGACCCCTTCAAGCTTATTAATCTGAAAATACTAAACCAACGGAGCGAAAATACCTAGGTTTTTTTCCCCTATTTCACGTAATTTGATTGGGCCAGAAAATGATTTTTTAATATACGAGTAGGATTTTCCTTTTCAATGTATACGAATTAACAACCCAATAATAGTATAAAGTATTTTACTCATTATATACAATTAAATGGTTATAAAATATAACAGTAAAATACAGTATATTATAGTTAAATACAGTAGAATTGATATTTTACTCACATATACTCGTGATATTAAAAGTGAGTTTTAAACTATTTAACTATTAATTCCAATAAATTATATATTATATGGTTGCAAAATATGTATTTAATGCTTTATAATGATTAAATAACTAAAAAATGTCGAAAAAAAAGAGAGGAGAAAATCAAAGAAAAAAAAAGTTGCACAATTGAAATGACCGATCATGAATTCTATGAAACTTTCAATAAGTAACGACATACTTTAAAACCTTATTTATATATATTTTTTTACCTTATTTATATATTTTTTACCGATCACGCTTTTCGTACTTCCTAGATGATACCAGTAAATTGTACACGATATGCACTCAAAATAACTTATTATTGTGAATGAAGCCCGTGCATCGCACGGGCCATACTACCTCGTAATTAAAATAAAGTAGTAGATGGGGTTGCCTCACGTTTAAATAAGATAAAAATCTTAAGTAGTGGTTTAAAAGACCTTTCCTAATACTTATAATATTAGATAAAAATATAAATTCACAAAATGGAAAATAACATAACGGAACGGGGATTTTGTTTTGTAATGAACAGTAGTGGCTTCTATCATGATTGTATATATAAGACATCTTTTATAAAAAAATTTTGTCTAAAAAACATAAATTTTAAAGTGTTTGAAACGGAGTAAATATGCAACCAAAATAATTATAATAAAGTAGTAGATGGGGTTGCCTCACGTTTAAATAAGATAAAAATCTTAAGTAGTGGTTTAAAAGACCTTTCTTAATACTTATAATATTAGATAAAAATATAAATTCACAAAATGGAAAATAGCATAACGGAACGGGGGTTTTGTTTTGTAATGAACAGTAGTGGCTTCTACCTGATTGTATATATAAGACATTTTTTATAATTTTTTTTGTCTAAAAAACATAAATTTTAAAGTGTTTGAAACGGAGTAAATATGCAACCAAAATAATTAAAATAAAGTAGTAGATGGGGTTGCCTCACGTTTAAATAAGATAAAAATCTTAAGTAGTGGTTTAAAAGACCTTTCCTAATACTTATAATATTAGATAAAAATATAAATTCAAAAAATGGAAAATAGCATAAGGGAACGGGGGTTTTGTTTTGTAATGAACAGTAGTGGCTTCTACCATGATTGTATATATAAGACAATGCACGAAATGCGCATGTTTACTCATCAACATCTTTTTGAATTTTTAAATAATTAATTTTTGTTAAATGTGATTATAAAAATGGCAAATTGCATAAAATAGTGAAATACTTTACTCTAATTTCTAATTATAGAATCCATGACCCAACTGCCCAAATTATGATAAAAAGGAATCAACTTTCTTTCTAGTATTTTTTACTTTTCAGCAACTTTTTATTAGTTTTAATTTAAACAAAAAAGCAAAAGATGAAACTTGAAAGTTATCACACCCCGCCAAAATGGTTAGCGGAAGAACGGGCGTGGACATCATGAGTAACCACAAGCATATGATTATTGCAAATATTAAATGTCTCAAAAACTTTAATAAATGATGTAATAAAGTATGCCACAATTTAGTTGTAAAAGTGTAACTGAAATGTAACTAACAATGTTTTGAAAATAAATAAATAGAAGTAAAATGGTGGCATCTTTAACATGCATGCTTGTGATCCAAATGCAACCTATGACTCATGCTTCAATTAATTACCTGAAAAATATAAGTAAAATGATCAACAAAAATGTTGAGTGAATCCACAGGTTTAAAGAATGCTTTCGAGTAATTCAAAATGTTTGTGAGCCATCAAAGCTTAAAATATTGTGATGATATGATGTTTAAAAAAAATGATTTGCCTAAAGGCAATATTGAAATGATTTTAGGCATGTAGAAACATGTAAAATAATTTAATAAAATTGTATAAAATGATATCCTCAAAAGGATATTAAAATCAACATGAACTGATGTCCCTCTAAGGTTAGCTAAACCCCCGAGTTAGAATGCCGACCCTAAGCCCATAACCAACCTACAACTCCAAAATGATGTTACTGAATCTAAGATATGCACTCCCATGACGTTTCGGTAGACCGTTAAAACTGATCAAGCAAATGTGGGAGGGTGAGTCTCAATCGATAGTACTATCTGCATATCCAGGGTCTAGTCGCAACTAGCTAATGGTTACAGTATGTAGACATCTACTAATGTCACTACATCTTGTCTTAGTTCGAGCATAAAGGACTGAATGTCATGTTCTGAGTAATGTATCATCACAATAAAATATGAATAGTAAGATAGATTTTATATGTTTTTCACCCCTGTTGTAAAATAGTATATAAAAATGCGATAAAAATTGGGGTTGTGAACTCACATGATGCAATGTTTCCAAAATGATTAGACTAATTGAGATGTTGGTTCCAAACAACTTCCTATATGCATAGAAAGACAACAAAATAAGCGATATGTTGGTGACACTTTATTAATTTATATTGATGATTGAATTAAGTTTGAGTTTAATTTACATAATTTCAATGAATTGCCTTTCTCGAATCGATAGCTATTTGTAAAATAAATAATTACTTAACAGTGATAAGTGAAATTGAATAGCATTAGCAATTTATTTATCCAATACATAAATAATTAAATAATAACTCACAAGTGGTTAGGCGATCTTTCCTATTCGTATTTTAATACTAACAGATTTGCAAAGTCTTTATCTTTAAGGTTTTAGAAAAAAAAAACATTACTTTTCAGAAAAATATATTTATTGCGAATAAATAGCAATTAAAACGGTTTCGATCTTTGAGATATACATGGAACTGATTTGGTTTAATAGACTACTGGGCTGGCCCAAGGCCAAAGCCAGTATGGCCCAAGGCCAAAGCCCAGTAGGGAAAACGGATTTTCTTGGGCTGCTGGCGCATTTGGGTTCACGAAAAATAGCTTGACAAAAATGTTATTGAGCTTAAAACTTATGGGTTTAAACAACAGATTAGACTGGCCATGTGTGTGGCGGCTTGTGGCCGAGCAAAAGAAAAACAACGAACAGAACCATTGCCGCCGCCGACCAAGGGTTTGCGACGGACGGCAGCTGCTCAGCCGCGGCGACGGAATAGCTCGTCGGAAAAACAGGAAAATAATTAAATAAAACAGAGTTAGGCATGGTCGATCGGAAATAGCACACCCGAAACACACACGACAGTTTAAAAAAAAAACAACGAAATAGGGGGTAGCGATTTGGTGGCTTCCTACATTTACACTATGCTAGTTCACACAAGTTTGGTTACTGATTATAGTAAGAACATAAACAAATTTAAAAGTACAAAATTTTGGAAATGGGTTTATACCTCAAGAATTCAAGAGAGATGCTGTCAAAGTGAGAGAGTTGAGAGATGTAGGAGTTTTTCTTTCTGCTTCTGCTCTCGACTGGTGAGGAGGAAAGCAATGGGGGAATTGGGATTTTATAGGGTAAAAATTTAATAATTAAAATGGAAATTTTGTTCATGATTGGACCATTCATTTGGAAGGGGGAATTATGAGGCGTAACCAGCAAACAAAGAAGATCTTTGTATGTTTAGATGACTGATAATAAAGGCATTGGTCTCATGGGTTTTGGAAGATGATACGTAATTGGTGTTTATTTGGAAAGAATGATGTCATTGGTGTATTTATTAGAAGAAAGATTATAAAAGAAAAAGAAATATATATTAATATAAAGAAAAAAAATCATGTGTGGTTATATGGGAAAGTGTATTCGGCTGGCATCAAGAGTTTAAAAGAAATTATTATTATTAGTTTAATTTGGTAGTATTAAGTGTGTATTCTAGTTATTTTAAGCTTTTGATTGAGATTTAAATGGAATGAAAGAGAGGAAGGGAAGTGGTTACTGCCATCTCGAATTTTGAAAGAAAAAAAATGAAGTTTAAATATTAATTAGTTTAATTTATTGTTACTTGGTGTGTGTAAGTGTAAGTTGTAACATAATGATATGTGTCTTTGATTTAAATTATAAATGGGTTGTGTCACCAACTCGTTAACTAACTGACCAATGATTTAATGAAATCTAAATGATTAATGCATCTAGTAATAATGTGTACTGATAAGACATGATTTCTAGGTTTCACCAAACTTATATATGCCCTAGTTGTTATCATAAATGATATTAGGGTTCTTTGCTAGACCTAAATGAAAATAAATGTTTTCATAAATAAAATTAGGGTTCTTGGACACTATTAGGGTTACAATAAATGAGGAATGAAATACCTGAATTTTCGGGTTGTCACAAAAGTAACCTGGTGTTGTGGTAAAATGTTGCTATTATTTTTGCAAAAATATGAAATTTGTTATTGCTGGCCTGATTACCAGACCCAGATACTACTGTTTGCAAAATATGTTGTTTTGGCCACTTTGTTATTGAAGCATTTTCGAAGTTGGTAACCCGGTGAAGCACAGAAAATTGATGGAATTATAGAAAAAATTGCAAAATGTTATTGCAAATGCATCCAAAAACATTCATCTGTACTGAATATTCTGTTGTTGAATACTGAATTACTGATGCTCACAATCCAATGTGAAAAATAAGGTATTTCATTAGTTATATTTTAGTATTTGCTGATATGATATTTTGATTTTTTCACAGCTTCTTGGATGTCATGGACATCTTGCTAACCACCAGCCTGGAAAAGCTTTTCTAGATAATGTTGTTGCTTAAGTTGTTGAATTTAGACTATGTTTTTGCTGGTTAGTAGGATGAAAGAAGACTTGTATGGTCAAGAAGTCATTGCTCTGAGTGTGGATATAATTCGATAAAAATATTTCGATTAAGCAGTTTATGATAATCGCTAACCGATTTAAACCGTTTCATATGGCCTAGCAGTAAAGGTGTTTGCCCCCAACCTTGAGGTTAAGGGTTCAAGTCCCATAGTGGACATATGTGGATTTAAGAGTAGATCGGGTTGCCGTTCAAAAAAAAATATAATACCTATTTGACCCGTTTTAGATATTTTAATTAGTAAACCGGATTTTAATAATGGCCCATTTGAGCAGATTGACCCGTTTGACCCGATCGACCACATAAACCAAATTGACCATATTATATTATACAAGTCGTTAACAACATTGACCCGCCACAAAATTTACCTACTAGGTACCCACCGTCGCATTGCGGGGTACCCTACTAGTAAGATAATAACGTTTCGACACTTGTACGCATATTAACATCTTAATCGTTTAAAATGTATCACTTCGAACATACTCATTATGCAGGGCCGTCCCTGAGCATGGGCGACAAGGGCGGTCGCCCAGGGCCCACGAAATTTAGGGGCCCCCTTCAAAAAATTAGCTCATTTCAACATATGTGTAAACTCATTTTAATCAAGATAAGTCCAATGAAATATTGAAAATAGGCGGACTACATGGTCCAATCCGGACATTTAACTTGGGGATTGGGCGATACTTCTAATTTGGTGGAAATTTTTTAGTTATTTGGAACAAAAAAAATTCTGCAGGTGCCCATTTTTAAATTTTGCCCAGGGCCCAATAATTGATTGGACCGGCCCTGTCATTATGACAACAAGAACTTCAGTAAATTAACTAAACTTGTTAATTAATGCCGAAACTCAAATACACATATAACACAGAAAAATAAAATAACAAATATGAAATAAAAAATTTATAACAAAAACGAATTGGCAATTCTAGATATATTTTGATGATTGCTATTTTGGCTTTTATATTGTTAGTATTTGCACCAATTTTACCTTTTTAATTAGTTAGAGATGTATAAAGACATACGCAAGTATATCTTAGGTGTTATTTGGCTGTTGATTTGTTATTTCATAAAAAACAAGTAGACGTGTGGTGCTTTTACGGAATAAGGACATTCGAATGACCAAAAAATTGATTACTCGTAAAATAGCTAGCATTTTCCTAACCAACAAACCGAACGAACACGAACGAGGTCTTATTCATGTTCGTTTGTTAACAAAAAAAAGTGGTCACGAACAGTTCGCGAACACTTATACGAATGAGCTTTTGTGTTCGTATTCGTTTGTTAATAAAATTAAGTGTTCACGAATGGTTCGTAAACAATTTAGAAAAAAGGCAAACGAACGAACACACACAAAGGAACCTTAAAGAATGACTTAACAAAACTTGAACTGAAGAACAATAAAAAACTTAAGTCGTTGATAAATAAGACAATGAAATCACAATGTAAAGTTTTAAAGGAGACGTCAAAACCTTAAAATAACCATAAATAAAGTAAATTTTGTAAAATAAATTAACGCAAACTAGTATGTATGAAAAGGCATATATGAACATAAACAAATCATTAATATTTGACATCGAATTTGAACATAAACGGTTATTAACGAAAGAACACTAACGAATGAACATTCGCGAACGATCACATAAGTTCATGAACGTAATTGAATGAACGGACCTTTGTTCGTGTTCGTTCGTTAAACTAAACGAACACATATTCTTGTTTGTGTTTATTTGTTTAACTAAACGAACAAACATAAAAGAACTCTCACCAAACGGTTCCTTGAACGTTAGGTTCGTATGTAGTCTTACCTAACCCTTTTGGAAAAAAAATAGTTGTTAGTCCCGTGATAGGTGGAATATGACACATATACGCTTTCACTGACCAATTTAAATTTATGGAGACACTCAACACTTCTTAAACTTTTCTTTATTAATCAATAATTGATACAATAAAGATGCAAGCAGTTTGCGGAATAGCTAAGAACAAATCCTAACTAAACTGCTTGCATGTGATAGACAACAACAGATATTATCTAAGACAAGTTTATGATCAACAAATGATCAAGCACAAGCCCAGACACTTTCGTTGTACAGATTCAATTCTCGAATCAGACAACTTGAGTTAACTGGTGGTTTACACTCTGCTCAAGGAAATAAAATTCTGGGATAAAATCAGCAGCGTGTAAACTTGTTGGGTGCACACCGAAATCAATCGACTAAGTCCTCAATTTATATCACTGGGAAACATAGTGCCAAAGGAATGATCGATCGATTCCACGTGTGAGAATTCCGTTGGTGCAGAGGATATTTCATGGGACGTGCACGACTAACGGAATTCTGACAGTACTTTCTGTTGTCTTGTGATCGCTGATATCTTCTAGAAGATTTGCAAGATATTCTCATAATCAGCGATGCACATTACTTGTGCTTTACTTGTGTCTTTATGTGACGCCGAAGCTTCTAGCATATATACACTTCTTGTACTCATGAGTCTTCGGATACTCATGCTTCTTCAGATGGCCTTCAGCTCCAGCGACCTTCACTAAGAGTTTTCCTTAGAGAAGTATTTGTTCAATGGTTCAGCGTTTTGTCCATTGCGTTGAACCTGTTACACTATCCGATCTGTTGACCAGTATCTGATTCCGCATGGGGAACTGATCGTTGTTTCAGCTGGTGATCAGATAGTGTAACTGGGTAGCTGAAATCTGATCAGATCAGATTCAGTTACCCACAATCTGAGGAACAAATCCTCAGATTGTCTTCTAACTATTTGCCTTTTTGTCTTCATTAAATCTCCTCAGTGGGGGATGCTTTTTAGCGACCCAACAATCTCCCCCTATTTGATGTAGACAAATAGTTAGGCAACTCCCCCTGAATATGTGAAGGTTTTATAAATTTAACCTTGAATATTTTTCACAATTCAAAGGTGTAACACCTCAATTTTTAAAACACTTTTTAAATCATATTTTTAAATAAAAATATTACAAGTCCAATATTCCCAAAATACGGTTTAACAAAAACTTAAAACATTTATCAGAGTTATAAAATCCGGTGTTACAAAGATAATATCATAACCATAGGATAAACAGGATCTACCTACGAGCTCCCGAGCTAATCAAGACTAGGCCACTTCTATCGCGACCCTTTAATCCATCGATCTCGAACCTAAGTACATAGCCAAAAACAAAGTAGTACGTGAGACAAAATAGTCTCCTGAGATACATGGGTTTCCGACCCATTCTCAAATATAATAAAAGTCATTACTATTCATTTCTTTTCTTTAATCACTTATTAATTTTTATCTTATGTTCTTACCACTTATTCGTATCTACTAGTAAGCTAACCGTAAGCTTACCCATCACGTAGTCACATACTTGTAAGCTATCCATAGCTTACTAAATCTTTATCACATACGCTACGGACCTCTCCGTAGCAAACTCCCCCGATGTGGGTTAACTAGGTAAACTCCCCCGTTTCCGGGTTAACTGAAACTCCCCCGTTTCCGGGTTAACTATTTCTCCCCCGATTTCCGGGTTAACTATTTCTCGACTGTCTACTCTTGCGCAGGGTGGTACCTCCCCAAGTAGGTATCACTAACTCCCCCAACTGTGTGGGTTAACTATGATCCGGATCCTTTTTCAACACATAATGAAATCATCAAATACGGGTCTATGCCCAAAATAATACATACTCAAACATAAATTAGAATACATCTATTCTAATTATCATATTATTCTCATTTCTTATTCAATTTCAATATTGACTTTACCAAGTCCTTTATTAAGTAAAACATGTTTATCATTTATCAAAATCACATACTTTAACTTCTCTTTGACTAGAATACAAATCTAATTCTAGTCACTTTATAATTATTTCTCCTAGGAATTCAATCACTACTCTTGTTAGTATAATATACTAATCAATACTTGATACTTGAAAGTCATTGTTATTAGCTTAATTAACACATATCATTAATAAGCCACATATCATACTAATAAAGAACTATTAATTACTTTTCATTATCATAATCTCTTTCAAAAGTCATTAGTCATCTAGACATACTTAAATGGTCTATTACTTGCATTCTCTTATCCTTTTAATCATATCTTTATTAGAGATATTTATTAATAAAGACTCATAAACATCATAGTTTTCAAAATCATTTGCTATGTACTCAGTAAAAGTCACATGTACTCACCTTAGCCAAGCTAAATCCAAATCGTGTCTAATAACACGAATCCTTGCTCCTCAACTTGAGAAATGTCACCAAACTTTAGGTCTTCTTGACCTACCATCAATATCATCACAATAACTAGTCATTATCCATAACTAGTCACTAAACAGTCCATAATCACATTCCTAACCACCAAGTTCATCCAACTTGGTGGAGTCTCAAACCCTAGTTCAAGATTTCCATCAATAAACCCAAATCCAATTTGTACACATCGATTACAAGCTTACAATAAGTGTTCTACACCCATGATTAGTCATCTTCCCCAAAGATGACATGGTTGGTTCCCCAAACCACCATATTTACCCATACAAAGCTCACAATCAAGGTAGATAAGCAAGACAATCAAAAATACTTACCCTTGATGTTTCAATCCTTCAAGATGGTGAAGATCTGAGCTAGGAATCACCAAAATCGCCACTTCTCTCTCTAAAATCGGCTGCAAGTGTTTTGGGAGTGAAAATGAGTAAACCCTAGCCTTTTCCCGTTTTATTCAGCTCGTCCATAGTTCGCGTTCGCGAACATAACTTCGCGTCGCGAAGTTCCCGTGTGTGAGCCTTCGCGTTCGTTAACTGGTCGTGAACTCCAAAGATCAAAAACCCAATTTCCCTGTGTGGTGTTCATGAACGTGAACAATAGTTCACGCCGTGAACTCTCTGGTGCAGCAACGCTGCACTTTTTGTTCCACGACTCGACCCGGTTTCGTCCATAACTTCTTCATACGAAGTCCAAATGACACGAAACCAATTCCTACGATCTTTAAATGATTTATCCTTGTTTATCACATTTTTACATAATTTATTTAATACAAAATTCCGGGTCGTTACAAAAGGGTCTTCGACGTACCTAGAAAACATTACAATATATGGTGATCTGATAAAGTCTGATCACACTACAGCTTATAACTCAACTTTTCTTTTTGAGTTTTCCTAAGTATCTAGCAGGCAGGAAAACGCAGGTATGTGAAAATTATCATCATTGATTGATGATGTTCATTAATCACCAAAAGAGTTAGCAAAATAAAAACACAAATGTAAATTGTTTTGGGGTGCATGCAGAAAAGTAAATTGTTTTAGGGTTACAGACCATTGTTTTTATAAAAACATAATCAAAATAAAATTTTAAAGCACCGGTCTTCTTTCACCGGTGCCTCCCAACGATCTCCAGTGAGTCATTCCTTTCTTCCCTTGTGGCTTCCCAAGCCCCTCATCTCTCGTTCCGCTTCCCAAGCTTCAGCAACCTCTTCAACCGGCATCCCTAGACGTCTGGCAATTCTCCTGCGTTCTTCTATGTCAGGAGTCATCTGACTCTTCCGCTTTTTCGTCTTTGGGGAAGAAGTTGCAGGGCCTTTTCCTTTGTCAAGAGGAAGGTTTTGGATTTTGCCCACGGGAGCTTCTGCAGGAGCCCTGATCAGGGGATCTAAGGACGGAACAATTGGGATCCTAGTAGTGCCACCAGCGTGAGTGATTGAAATCTATGGGAATTCCTCGAACCTAATACCTGACCTCCTAAACCGTTCTGAGGTCATCTGACATACTCTCCCACCCTGAACATTTTCCTTGGATGCACGATTCAAACCACTGCCAACACCAGGAGTGCTCTGGTTTTCACCTCCCTTTTCATCTCCATCAATTCCCTTCCATTTGCCCTGAATGCTCTGGTTTTCACCTCCCTTTTCGGCCGGTCTAACGACCCTCTCCGATGTGCCTTGATGGGACACAGATTTCTCCACCTGAAAATGAGGGGTGGGGGTAACACCTTGAGCATTTCCGTTATTCATCAGTGGCCCAACAAGGTTGGAGATGCGAGATAACAGATGTTCAATCCTTTCACCAACGGATCTCTCAAGATGATTGACTTTAGATGTCAGAACATCGTTACTTGACGTGAGGTTTTCTATTGCGGAGATAAGATTATCAATCTGCCCATTGTGTGCTTCACGTTTCGTTGAAGGTTTTCCTGATTGTTAGCCAGGAAATCTTGAACGCTGTCTGACATAGCCTGGTGATTGGAGACATTCCTAATGTTGGTATTCATAACCCCACAAAGACTTTTAATCAGAGCAAGTTGTTTGAATGTTTCATTGAAGTTTTCCATCATGCCAGGGAGATCTCTCGCAGCTGGCACATCCCAGTCCCTCGGACCCTTTGGTGTAGCAGCTCTCCTGGGTAATGGAACTTGCTCGGCCGTGGGGGCAGGTTCTTCATCGGAGCTCTAAGTCCAGCTGACTGGTAGCTGGTATTCTTGTTCGGGTTCAGTACCAACATTTGCTTGAGTGGTGACACCCGTGTGCTCCACCTATTGATTCACATTAGCAACATCCTCGTCTACAAACTCATCAATGATTCTGTTGACTTCATCGAGATCAGCTTCTAATCTGGATTTCTGATGAACCGGAGAATGGTTCATATCAGCATTTTCTGGGACTGCTGGAGGAGAGGATGAGATTTCCCTTATTTCAACTGGGTTGGATTTGGTACAGCTCTGGGTTGGAACTTCTGGTCCTGTATTTGTGGGATTGGTTTGATGGATTTGATGGTGGTGGTGGTGAGTGATCAGAGGAGGATTGAGTGTCATCATTATCAGACTCGACATCATCCTCTTGAGAAGAGGCAGACAGAGCGAATCTAGTAAATGTCAACATATCTTCGGGAAGCTCGGGAGCAAATTTCTCTTCCTGACCAGTGAAGTTAGAGCTACCCATCATACCGGCAATATCATAAAACTCTTGTTCACCCAAGGAGTGAAGAAAGACCATACATAGGAAACGAGGAAAAGGAATTAGTTCATCTTTTCTCTTAGCACCAACCTTGTTTACCAACTGCTCAAAAATCAGCGACCCAAAATCGATCCTTGTGTCAGAAATTAGGGCAGCTCCTACGATTATTTCGTACCCGGATACGGAATCGTACTCTCCAGTTTTGCAAGATAGGCATTGAGAAATGGTCATAAAGAAAGTTGACCACAACGAGCCCATTTTGGTCCTTGAGATGCCCCTTGTGTGGTCTCCCTGATACTGAATGTATGGTAGGATGGATGATTTAGCTTCTTCAAGCGACGGGGTTGGTTCATGAACTTGTGGGGGTCTCACGTAATCCAGTTTTACCGCCTCCCTAAATGTATTGAGGTTGAAGTAACAATGAGTTTACCTTGTAAGATTGTTCCATTTATGATGTCTTCACCTGATTCATTGGAGACGGTACAGATATATCAGAATTCGAGCAGCATTGGTTTAGACAGAGGGATATCATAGTTTAGCGTGTCTCTGATTGGGTGTTAATCGAAGAATTTTAACAACTCCTTGAAATCCGGTCTCAGAATCCTGAGATGATAGTTGATAAAGCTTCTCGAGTTGTTTTTCGTGTAGTAAATGTTGCTTGATGGGTAAGGGACGTTTGGAGATGGTCGAATGGATGCGAGGAGAGGAACCCTGAGATAAGTTCTTTTCGAGTTCGCCATTGATTGCAGGTAGAGAAAGTTTTTGTGAGGATGATGAAAGGGTTTAGAGAGTTTGAGAGAGAGGAAGTGTTGGTGAAAATTTTCGAAATGGTGAAGTGTAGAGTGATTTTGGGGAAAATCATGGGAAGACAGTTTTGATCGACGGTTAGAATTTGAACCCTTAGGGATGATCGTGTGGTGGAGACAAGAAGTTATTTATGGATAGTCTAGGCATGATGGAGGAAGTCAATCAAATGGCAGGGTAGTGTGGCGGGAAAAGACATCGTGCCGTCGCATTTATTGTCAGCAAGACAGACGTGTCCAATCAAACTTGAGTGTCAGTTATGAAGATATGTCCAATGAGATTGCTCCACCTAATGACTATCTGATGGAGTGTAGCAACTGATACCCCAGCTGATGGTCATTATCAGCAGATAGTTTATTATTGTTGCACTTAACTATCAAATGTCTAGTATTAACACACTAATAATTCGGTACCCATATACACGAATTATATACTTGTATTTATACTTTCAATAATTAATTATATAATAACCTTTATATGATTTATACAACAATATTATCCAATTACTATATGATTTAATAGCTTTAAATCATATCATGGATAATTTATAATTAACACATTGTATATTTTACTCAACTAGTAAATGTACAACTACTTGTATTAATTAGTTAGTTAAACTAATCTAGTAATAAGTTAAACTTAACTTAATACTTAACTGATTCATAATGACTATTATGAATCATTCCTCATCATAGGTTGACTAACTGTGCACATAATTCCTTCAGACTCCCACTTGTGCAAGTTTGTAACCTTTGTCTTAATAATACGAGCAACAGTGGCCTTCTAGATGGGCATGTAGGTAACCAACCCATAAAAACAGCTTATGTAACCCAGGTATAGTTTATGAAAAACTCTTTAATAGCGTCTCCTAGTAAAGAACACTCTGTCTCTACTTCTTGGGCAAACTATGTTAGGCTTATCCCTTGCAGCACGATATTTGTGATAACGAATACGAGCATGGTAGAAATTATCAACTCCTGTATTCGAAATCATTTTATGACTTCTTGATTCAAACTGCTGTGATAAACAACAAAGAACAGATCAGTTCGTTTAGGCACGGCCGTGCACTTGCCAGTTTCTTATCAAGTCAAAGGACCTTTAAATATCTCTCCTAAAGAGGAGGTGCAATTACCATCTTGTATATTTCGATTTAAAATACAACTTCCTTTGTACCCAGTATCGCCTCGTATGACAAACGTATTTCAGAATTGTCTGAGTTGAACCAAAGCACATTAGTCATTGTATCCTAAACCAAATACCTCAGGCTTAAGGATAATCCTAGTGAACAATACTTTTGAACTTTTCAACCACGAAGTATTGTCACGGTGGTCAATCCAATATTCGTTGAGCCTCCAACAGAATATCACCGATATTTGGTTTACACAAAACTTGTGTAGCTATCTTCGAAGAACTTTCAAATCTACCACCAAATACCGCGATGACGTTAACACCCCATCAAGGTTCCCACCAAGACGAGTAGTCACGGACTTTGTGTCTTCTTGAATAAATAGACTTTTATTCATGGATCTTGTAAAACATACAAAGTCTGAATAAAAATGATACTAACTCATGTATTATTCCTCACTGGGCATAGATACTGAATTATTACTGGATCATTACTTATTCCTTTCGTTCGTGTTGATTACTTAATGATTCTTACAAACTTAATTGTAACTTTATCACTAAACCAATCATTTTTATTAAACTAAAGACATAAGACGAGTATTTAGGAATATTATTACTTTTGCATTTGCTAGATATTGTTCGTGCAACAATCTAGAACATATTCTAGTCTTGCCTTTTATGTAATTCGGTAAACATAGGCGGATTGGAAATTAACTCCTTAGTTTCTTGAATTCATAAAACTATCCTTGTAACTAAAGCCTCTTTTAGTTACTTGATTTGTAGATTTTCTTACTAGTTAAAGAAATTTCCTTAAATGACTATGTTATCCACTGAAGGGTTAACAACCTATTAGATATGCAATAATTAATCACAAGACTTGTGATCACGCTATTAGGTTTGCAATAATCTAATTAACGATCATTTATTATTTCTCTTAACTCTTTGGCTAACGACTTGGTAAAACCTTGTTGTTAATGTCTTACTAACTTACTGAATTCACTAACATCTTTAATGAATTACGTTAGTCTTAGCTCCCACTTACTTTTATGGAACTTAAGCATCTCTTAAACTACTACTTTGACCTAATCAATAACTTGTAGTTTAATCTTTTAAGAATTCTATCAATAATTAAGATCATCCTTTGGATTTGCGAATATCCAACATTCCTGTTTAGGGAATTATGATCTTTATTGATTATCATGTCCAACAAGTATAAAACACTTGAAACGATACTTCCAATTCTTAAATACATTAGTATTCTTTAAGAACTTTATTTAATGCCAAAGTCATTACTTGGATTTATCAAATATCCATTATTCCTATTAGGGAATTATGACTTGATTAAATATTGTATATATTATAAGTATAAAAGACTTGCTATAATACCCTTTTAATTCTTAAATGCTTTAATATAGTTTGTCCTTTTTAAGAGTCATTTAATGTCTAAGTCATTTTACTTGGATCATACGAATATCCAATTATTCCTGTTAGGGAATTATGACTTCATTAAATCATTTACTACAATTATAAAAGACTTGTAATAATACTCTTAAAGTCTATCTTGATTATATCCAATATAATCATGCTATATTAATACTAATACTTTAAAACTTTCTATCATAAGTAATGACTATTACGTAAGATGTTTTAACTAAGTTCAATAACTCTTGAACCTTATGCTTCCATAAAACTCTTAAATACTTTCATTAGAAAAACTTTCTAATTACTAGTATCTAAATACCTAGAGCTATCAAGACATTATTTATACAACAATCAAACAAATATATATATAAAACATGAAATATAAGTAAATCAAAACTTGACTTACAATCTAGTCGTAAACCTTGACTAGTGTAATTATCACACATGCACACAATATAATTCAACCATGGATTCGAGATTAATTAAAACCAAAAATAAAACTTGTTTTAACAAAATAAGATTATCCAAACAATAAAGTAAAATTGTTTAAAACGAATCCACAAAATACTGAATTATAAAAACTTGGTGCTCGTGGGATCATCACCATCTGTAACGCCCTAAAAATTTATGTAATTAAATTATTCACTTTTATTTAAATAAGTTATGTGATAATTATTTATTTGAGATTTATACGTGTTGTGTGCTTTTATGTGTATATAATTCGAGTAAAAATAAATACGCATTTATTCTTTTAATGACAAGAGTGTCATTTAATTGGTGTTCGATTAATCATGAAGATTAACTATTTAGAGTGTTACTAAATTCTTGAGAAATTATCTATGAGTTAGTTAAATGTGTCGTGACATTTAATCCCGAGTTAATAAAAATAACAGGTTACCTTAGACGTTAATAGCTCTCGTGGCCGGCCAATAGGCCAAGGCCTTCCGATACCACTGCGTTTGTACCTCGACTCAGTTTACTTTTATTTGTCTTCATTGTTCGGTAATCCTTGAAATCCCAACCGAACTCCAAATGTGAGGCCCACCTTCTTTTTTTTTCCTTGTCCAGATTTTCTCTCGAGCCCAAGAAGTGAACCATAATTATTGAGGTGCTTGGGGAGGCCTTTGACTTATTCTTTTCTTGAGAGCTAAGTTTGGTTATTTTAGCACATCAGTCCCCTTTGATTAATTTCCCTCGCTACCTCCATCAACCCTAATTCTCTTTTATTCCTTTTTGTCGGCTGCGAGACTACAATTAGCCTCATTTGTTTCTATTTAAGCAAACAAAACCCCAAGTTCGTCCTTTGTTCCATTCGAAGTTCGTTGAGCAGAAGCAGGTGACACGTTTGGGTTTTAAGCGGTAAAAGAGATTTGTTTCTCAGAATTTAATTAAGTGGATTGGGCGGTGGTTTTTGTGGCAATATGATTACTAAGCAATTGTGACGTGGTGGAACTTTGGAATTTAGATCGAGTGTTACATGCTGGAGCAGACACGTGAGATGAAGCAGTTCACAAGCGACGGATATATATATTTTGAATGTTTCTTGCCTGATCAACAAAAAGGGATCTCATCTTTCTATTTAATTGATGATCACATGGGAGGCTTGTGATGACCAATCATCTAATTAATTAGATGGCCACATATTGGAGCAGCTTACAATTCAAGAGGCGTGAAGCAATTGCCGTAGGCGATTAGGCGTCAGCAACCGTATGTGTTGTGCAGTAATTCGTGTGTTGTCATTCCCGTTACATCTTGGTTCGTAGGGTATAATTTCTATCCTTTTTGATTATTTTTGTGATTGTTTGATTGTTGTTGTCGGATCCTAGAGCTTTAGATTTTAAAACCTTGTGTCAATGTTTTATTCAGGTCTTGAAAGAGTCGGGTTTAGCTACTGATTTTCATGAGAACCGGTTGAGGGTTGGGTAAAATTGATGGTTTATGAAATAGACGTTTTATTAATCGAGAAACGGAAACCGAACTTTAAGGTTCTTGGTTTCCTTGAACCGCGAAGTTTTATAATAATATAAATAAATAGTATGTTTTGAAAATGAGATTCTGAGTTAAAATGAGTTTCGGGAGCTTCGGGTAATACGGTTTTGTTGTCGGTTTGTTAAAACAAGTTATAAGCAAAATGATTTTTGGGACAGATTCTGTCCATCATGTGCGGGTCTATTTTTGTTACTCTTAAAATATGTTTTTGAACTTTTCGCCCGTGTTGGTCTCAAGTTTTCTGAGTCCTCTTTCCGTTTCCGTTGATGGCTCATCAATTTGAGTTACCATTTAAAAGTTATGACCATTTTAATACATTGCGGTCAGAATTCCTACGTATGCAGCTATGCTGTTTTGTAAGCCTATTTCGAGCCCTTAGAGTCCGTTTTTGGGCAGAAGCCATTTCAGAGTGTTTTGTAGTATTCTGAGTCTAGTCTCCGTGGTAAAAATTTGGGACAAATCTAATGAACGGTTTGGGAGTTATAGCAGGTTATCTGAGCTTGAGCTGTTATCTGAGTTTGATCCGCTATCTGAGCTTGATTTGTTATCTGAGTTTGACATGCTATCTGAGTATCTGAGCAGCTGTTGATTTATTTTAATCTGAGACATTGTGCCTGGGTAACCGAGCTCGGCACAGGGTCATTATGTGCTACTACTTGCTAGGGCATCTGAGATAATTATGTTAAAGAGATAATAAAACATAATAACACACATCTGAGTTCTTGGCTATATGCTTGGGATCACCTCCCGTCTGAGTTTTGGGATTATTCCCGTCTGAGTTTTGGGATCACTCCCGTCTGAGTTTTTGGCTTATGCCTATCTGAGGTGTGAGGAGGGGCGAGGTTGATCTCTCGTCCCAAATCACACAAGCGCGCTATATAAATTAAAATCTGAGTAATAAAATCTGAGAAATAAATCTGAGTAATTAATCGAGTAGATTCTGAGTAGGAGTACACCGATGTGCCCTCATGTGTTGTATGTTATGATTGTTTGCATTTTGAGAATTATTCACCCAGCTTCCCCAGCTGACCCAAACTTTCCCCCACATTGTTTCAGGTACCAGCAAAGGAAAGGAGAAGGTGGACGGTTGACCGCTGTATCTTTTCATTACTGATGTGGACATCATTTAATATTTTAAAACACTTTACTTTATCTTAACTATTTCCGCAATAAATACGTTTTGAATGTTAAATATTAATATCTGAGATTTATTTATGGGACGTTTCGATTATAATTTTATTTTCAAAAATTTTAAAAACCTTGTAAATTTTTGGGTGTTACAAGTTGGTATCAGAGCTCTGACTTGAGGGATTTGGGTTCGCAAGGGGCGAATTCAAACTCAAGTTTGAGTATCGAGTTTTTCAAACGAGAAAAGAGTCAAATATTTTTCTAAGAAAAGTTTCCACATCGAACATACAGCACGTCACGTCGACCTCTCGCTTCCTACTGCCGGTAATATTTAAGAGTATTATTTAATTGAGATTTTGCTATATTCTGAGTATAGACGTGTAGTATATTCTGAGAATTTTCGGTTTATATCCTGAGAGAATTACTTGTGATTGTATGGCTAAACATATATGTATATAGATATACTATTATGAGATTCCATAATTTTGTGAATAATTTAGAGCTAAATTTGAGCATAATTTCTATTTTAATTCTTAGAGTTCTATATTTATATATATGAAAAATATATACTGGAGAAAAGTGAAATTATAAATATTAATGAGAAAATAATAAAAGTTCAATTTAGAGGAACACCTAATAGAGTTGAGGTGAAATTTTATAAATTCTGAGAAATGCAAACCAAAAATCTAATAATGGGATATTAATTGATTATATAAGATCCATAAGCTGTGTAACGAGAAACATGATTTGAGTCAATGAGAAAAGGGAAATTAATAATATTAAAGAGGAGTATTAAATTTTCATTTTGGGAAAATATTAAAAACTTTCATATGGGAGAAAACACTTAATAGGCCGAGTCATTTAAACGAGTAAATCAGAGATTAGTAAATCAAATTGATTAAGAATATTTTTAAGAGGGTTTACCAAGTTGAGTAAAAGAAAAAAAAAATTATTAAGTCAATAAAATGGGGAAAACATTTCGAGTAAGTAGGTTAAATTGCCGAGTGTAAAACTAAATGTGGATGACAAGTTAAGTGACAGATTAATGAGTTCACACTGATAGCTTAAAATAAACTATGTGAGTTTAATAGACTAATTAATTGGGAAATTGCTGAGTCAGATTAATCAGATATTATTGAAGCTCATCTTCAAGAGTAATTATATAAGAGGGTTAAGAGGAAGCTAACGTCATCAATTTGATGATGATTTATTTAAAAACGAGTTAAAAGAGCGATAAATTGAATCAAATTAAACGAGGAGCGCAATAACTGAGCACTCTGATAAAAAAAAGATATTAATCGACATGCTCACAAATTACAATAAATTTAATATAACTGTGAAGAGGATATAAGTTATACTTATGAGGAATGATAAATGGCATATCCAAATGAAAAGTTTAAAAGGAGATTAGTATTGTGAAAATAACTAAGTGGAAATATTTCTGTAAATCTGAGTTATCCGAGTATCGCGTACGAGACTAAATATACGCGTGATTTTCTGAGTAATGTTTATGAGGTTTTGAGTACCCACAGCTGAGTGCATATCTGTATTTATTAGATATTGAAAGTAAACTTTTCTTTCTTCTGAGTGTGATTTGTTGTGGATTATTTTTATGTGTGGGAAGTTGTGAACTTTGGGATTGACTCGTGACCAAACAAAATCATGTGTCGAAAGTAATAGAGGGCCCCTATTACCGTACACACAGGACTTTTGGTTGGTTAGGGGGAGATTTTGAGGGGAACGATGGACCAATGTTTGTTATGGTAAATTTAGTACGTGTATCCTAATCGTTTGTGTGACTACATACTTGCTTGTTTATTTTGGTAGACAATACTAGTTCCAAAACTCGAGGACGAGTTTTTCTCCAAGTGGAGTTGAGTAGGGGGAAAAAGGAAAATTGTCAAGAAATAATCATCATTATTTATGATTTATAAATATTATAAGCATGATGCTTATGCAGAGAGATTTTGTTGGTATGAATTTAAAGTGCGAAATCTCGATACATATAATTGATCAAATAAATTATAAGAGTAACTATCAAATCGAGCAGTTGAGAATAATTAAATTTATTCTATGGGTAATTATAGAGTTTACAAAAAAAAATGATAGATCGGGTTTACTGGAGAAATTAACAAATCAAGTCAATTGGGTTGAATGAATATCGTGCAAAAGGGGAGTAGTAATACTACAATTATATACAAAATAAGACAGTATACTTATTCTTGGGTGGTTATAAATGTGATAATGAGAAATCATTAAATTAAAGTGATGAGAACTTATTAATGAGTCGAATATGAGAAAACTGCTACAATGAAATTTTGAGGAAAATGAGTTAAAATGAGATCGGTAATTTGCTGGTAATGAGTTATTATTAAAACGAGCCACTAAATGATAAAATTTTATTTTGATTAATTAATGGAGTAATTTTGAGTTATAAGGGATTTACAAATCGAGTTACATAAGCAAATTAATAAAATGAGTCAAAAGAGAAAAGTATTAAATTAATGGGAAGTTTTATTCAAATTTTTGAAGTATTATAAAATGTTATGAGTTTTGAGGTATTATAAAATTACATGAGAAAACTCTATTTATGAATAATTATTAAACTTGAGATGAGAACAACTACTCAATAAATTTATATTGAACTTAGGAGAAATTTCGAAAAGACGAGAATGTACTGAATTGATGAACCATGAGTAAACCGTAAGATTTAGAATAAAGTGTAACTGCGAATTGAGTAAATGAGAACTAAGGAATTAATTCGTAATTTGAGTAGCGAGAACTCATTATAAATAAGAGTATGAAATTTAATTGGAATTTTTAGTGGGTAACATGAAATTAATGAGTAGATATGGTCAAAATATTTAAGAGACATTTTAAATTGTGTAAAAACCGGGGAAACAGTCTATTAAAGGATCGTTAAACTAGATGAATGAGAAAACACCTATTAAAACTATCATCGAGAAACCACTAAATGTAATAGAATGAGAACCTATTAAAGAGAATTAAATGACAAGATCGTTAATTTGAGTTATTTAAAGGGTTATCAACATCGGTAATATGCGAACCTAATAGAGTAAGGCAACAATATAATGTTAAAGAAGAGTTACTTCGAGAACCAATGACACGGTTGAGAGAGAGTATAGCATTCCAAGTATTATAAGCTGGTAAATTGGAACACGCGAGTAGTAATAAGAATGAGAAAAAATGTGAGTTATACCTAATGCTATTATTTGTAAATATTATTACGTTATGAGTTGTTACTGAGTTAGAGTTTTGGGTTTGCTTCTGAGTTAAGATTTAGGAGTTTGCTCCTGAGTTATACATTTTCGAGTTATACTTCTGTGATATGTTTGAGTTTATTTCTGAGTGGGACTTCTGAGTTATATTCCCGGATCGTATTTTGGAGTTATATACCTGAGTATATGAGAATTCTATGTGATATGTAATTTCCTTGTGATTTATGTGCATGGTTTTTATATTAATTGATGACGGTGTAAACCGCTAAATTATTTATTATGCTGTTAACAACTGTTGACCCATAGAGTAGAGGACTTTCCGAGTCATTTTGGTAGAAAGTGTCGATAATGAAATTTTTACCTGTTGCTAAAATGTGTAAGTGGTCATTTGAGGGAGTTGTGCGGAAAGAAAATTTTCCATAAAAACTTGTTATCGTCATGAGAGATCCGAGTATGATTGTGCAAATGGTTTGGATGACTGGTACTACGCTGAGCATCTGGTATCGTCAACAAATCAATAGTAAATTTCCAAGTGGAGTTGAATCGCTGATTCAACGCGACGTTAATCGCTGAGTGCAACAACTGTATCCGAATGCGAGAGCAAGAAGACGCCTTCAGTAGAGTATCGTGGTGTATTTTATGCTCATTATCAACATTTTCTTTGCATACTGAGATCCATAGTGAGCATCCTGACCTTATTTCTTTTAGTCTTTTCGTTTTGCGCCACTAGAGGCGGATAATTGTATGAGCACTTACGTGATCTGGAGTTCATTCCCTATTAAGTAAATTCACCATGAAGAGCTTCTTTCTATTCATAACTTTATCGTTTTTATTCTTCTTTTCCATTTGAGTATGCATGTCGTAGGTCACCCCGAAGAATTTTCTTTTCATTCTTAACCTTATCATTTTGTTCTCTTTCCCCATTTGAGGACGTGTGTCGTTGGCGAGTATGAGTTAAGACGCGAAATTACTACCCTGAGTTTCGTCCGAGCAATGACTTCGGGGACGAAGTCTATTTCAAGTGGAGTTGAGTTGTAACGCCCCGAAATTTTTAAGTGATTAAATAATACTTTTAAATTAATTTAAATTATACGATAAGTAATTTTATGATTTTAGTAACAAATGTGTATCGTCTTGTGATTAATTGATTAGTTATAATTATTAAATGTGTGACGGTTTGTAGTTATTTAATAGATGATGTTTCGACTATTTTTATTCCGTCTAAATTCCCGACCGTGAGCGACGAGTCAAGGCCGGCCAGAGGCCAAGGCTGAGACTCGCAAGAGCAGATCGCATATTGGCAGCTTCTTGTAAAATTCCGGTGCAATTAAGCCCTTTGAGCCCAAGTATTAGTAATAAGAAGGCCGGTTGTTTAGTAGCTCTAGTGGGCTCAGAATTTTGGGCTTATGTCCAGCCCTTACATGACTGATCCCTCTTCTGTATATTATGGAATTGTTAAGGACGAATGTTCTCTTTCACGCTACCCTAATCAGCCGGCAATATACCCCTTCCATTCGGTGCAAACAGTGATCGGCAGACAAGAACCAAGGACGATCTATAGTGCTCGATCAAATACTTCAACTCGGGGTAGGGAATTTCGATTTACACTGGTATACGTTGAATTTGTTTTTCTATTCCTTCCTTCATCGTCTTTCAACTCCTAATAAATCTCATGTTTCTGTTTTTGTTCCAACGCTGCTCGATCGAACAGAATTTTGGGCGAGGGTTATTCTAATCGGTGATCCATACGGTGGTGGTGTCGGGCTAGACGATTGAAGAACCTGGCTGAAAGCCTGTGTTGTAGGGCTGCTCGAGTCGGTAGTTTTCTTTTCTCCCTCATGTTTCGTTAATTCTGATATTGATTTCTAATTCGTAGCATTAGTAAATTCTGTCGAGATTAGAGGGGCTGAAATCTCAGTAATAAGTACTGAGCCTTGGGTGGTCACGGTGGTTTGGAGTATTTGATTTAAATCGTTTCTATATAGTGATAACCAAACAGAAAGTTATAACCGGAAGGGAACCGAACCCGTAGGGTTCCCGGTTCCCCAATCTAGAGACTTTTGCAAGTCAATGTTAGGAATCAGCCATAATTTGGGAAACCAACTTTTTCAAACTATCGGTAGTCGTCTAGGAGTTTTCGGGCCGAGTTGACTTGTTATATCGTTCTCTTAAGTCACTGTTTTCGGGCAGAATTTACCTTCTGTTCGCGTCCGTTTTTGAAGTGCTTAGATTAACCTTTTGAACTTTTGGCCCGTGATGAAACCTTGGTTTCTGAGTTAGCTTTTCAACGCCGCAACCCTCTCGTCAATCCGAATTACGGTTTAAAAGTTATAGTCAATTTAGTATGCTGCTGTTAGGAAAATGACCTGTGCAGCATGTCTGTCTTGCATCACTGTTTTGAGACACTTAGAATCTGTTTTGGCCAGTGACCGTCTCCAGTAAATTGTAGTTCCGATTGTCTTCTAATCATGGTAAAAAGATGGGGAAAATCTAATGAACCGTTTAAGAGTTATGGCAGTTCCTGTGAGACTGACGGGTGCTGCCAGTTTTCTGAAATAAGCCCTCGGGTAGGATTTTAATTCAGGGTTTCGTTTTTTTTTGGTTTTAGGACCGTCTAGGAGATAACGTGCTGTACCTTTGACTGTCGGGAACCCTTCGGAGCTTACGTTTCTCGAGGTGAGTATTCTCACCGTGTATTCAGTTTTAACGTTGTACATGCATGACTTATGTGTTACATTTTTTGCACCATAATTGTTATCTGAGCTTGAGCTGTTATCTGAGTTTGATCCGCTATCTGAGCTTGATTTGTTATCTGAGTTTGATATGCTATCTGAGTATCTGAGCAGCTGTTGATTTATTTTAATCTGAGACATTGTGCCTGGGTAACCGAGCTCGGCACAGGGTCATTATGTGCTACTACTTGCTAGGGCATCTGAGATAATTATGTTAAAGAGATAATAAAACATAATAACACACATCTGAGTTTTTGGCTATATGCCTGGGATCACCTCCCGTCTGAGTTTTGGGATTATTCCCGTCTGAGTTTTGGGATCACTCCCGTCTGAGTTTTTGGCTTATGCCTATCTGAGGTGTGAGGAGGGGCGAGGTTGATCTCTCGTCCCAAATCACACAAGCGCGCTATATAAATTAAAATCTGAGTAATAAAATCTGAGAAATAAATCTGAGTAATTAATCGAGTAGATTCTGAGTAGGAGTACACCGATGTGCCCTCATGTGTTGTATGTTATGATTGTTTGCATTTTGAGAATTATTCACTCAGCTTCCCCAGCTGACCCAAACTTTCCCCCACATTGTTTCAGGTACCAGCAAAGGAAAGGAGAAGGTGGACGGTTGACCGCTGTATCTTTTCATTACTGATGTGGACATCATTTAATATTTTAAAACACTTTACTTTATCTTAACTATTTCCGCAATAAATACGTTTTGAATGTTAAATATTAATATCTGAGATTTATTAATGGGACCTTTCGATTATAATTTTATTTTCAAAAATTTTAGAAACCTTGTAAATTTTTGGGTGTTACAGTACTGGTGCCAGACGTTTTGACTCAACACCGAAGAGTACAGGTGTTGAGCCTTGAGTTGTGTGAGGCGGGTCGAGGTTGATCTCTCGTCCCAAGTCACACAAGCGCGCTATATAAATTTAAAATCTGAGAAAATAAACTTGAGTAATTGAGAATTGAGTAGAGTCTCTAGGGATCACTTATGTGGCTTGAGTTGTTTGTATTTATTTGTTTATTTTGATATTATTCACTCAGCGGTGGCTGACCCCAATCACTCCCCCATTTTTCAGGTACTAGTAAGGGCAAAGAGAAGGTCAGCGGTTGATGGGCTGCATCTTTATTTATTGGATTTGGAGTTTTTAAAAGTTTGTTTTGAGTCAAACATGATTTTTAACCTTTTTATTTATTTCCGCATTAAAGACCATGAGACGGTTTATATTTTTATCTGAGTTGGGACCTTTTCATTACTTGTACTTGGGGAAATTTTATTAATTAAATGTTTTAAAATTTTTTATATTTCTCTTTATTTTTGGGTTGTTTCAAGTTGGTATCAGAGCTCTGGCTTGAGAGAATTGGGTTCACACGAGGTGGATTCCAAACTCAAGTCAAAGCATGAGTTTTCAAAATGAGTTTTCAAGTGTTTTAAAATGAGTCCAAATCCAAATCGAGAAGCAGCGCATCACAACGACCTTATGCCTCTAGTATTTATTTATGAGTTAATTAGTTTATTAAAAACGTCGCGAGTGACAGTGATTACTAAGAGAATAAAATAAAATTAACTCGAGATGAGCGTGAATTCTACGACTATATATGTATATATATACTATATTACTGTTGTGAATTATTTGTTATGTGGATGGTATAAGGATGGGAGATCGTGGAATTTTTGAAGCTGGCTCGAAACCATGACGTGGGTAGGTGCGGATAATAATAGAGGGCCCCTATTATTATACGCACAGGACTCGTGCCTATGTTTCGAAAAGGATTCAAGGAGACCATTCGTCAAACATCTAAGTATCATGAAAACCCTCAATTATTATATATAATAATTGATAATAAAAACACTAAAAAGAGATTTATGAGAAAACAGTGCAATCAATTGAATAAGAGGATCATCAAACAAGAATTGATAAAGAGTTATCAAAACATGTGAGAGAGACTAATAAACCTAATTTGGTTGAATTCGTTAAATGATTTAATTGAGTTATTAATACATCGAGAACGATTGAACAATCGTTAAAGCGAAATAAATGAGAAAATAAGAAAATTTTGAAGTGATAAGAAGTTATCCAAACAAATCAAGTAAAGTTTTTTTTATTTTTAAAACAAAATTGAGTAAGATTCATTAATGATAAATTGTTAATCTGAGTAATGAGGAAGTAAATTAAATGATTGAGAATAAATTAATTCCTGTTAATTATTAGATTTAGGGGACATCAATAAATCAATGATGAATGAGAAATTATCCAAAACAAATTTAAAAGAAGAAATCTATGTATTGAGAATTATTAAATTGAGAATAGAGAATATTTATCGAACAATATAGTTGAGAATATGTAATTCGTTTTAAACGAGAAATTGTGAATTATGAGGAATTAATAAATCAAGATATGAATGAACATTTATTTAAATAAATTAAATGGAGAATTATATTTAAAGTTACAAGTAGCTACTAATTTGAGTCGAAATGTTTGATTTAATAAATACATGTGTCGAATAAATATAACTTGTTATTGAAAATTTTTAATTTAATAAATAAAGGAAATTATGTTTTAAAATGACAACTAATGACTGGAATTGTTAATGGAGTAATAAGAAGTTATGCAAGTATTGAACAATTAATTGAGTAAGTGATAAAACTTTGATAGGGTTAATAAAAGTTGTAAAGCTAAAACATCACTAATTGGATGAGATGAGAAACCCAAGATGAGTTAATTAATATGAGTTAATTGACGGAAGAAAATCTACGAGGTTTATTCAATATGAATTAAACGAGAATTTTATCTAACGATAAAAAATGTTATATGGTAATAATAATACCAAATATGCTATGAGTAAACCAAAAGGAGGATTAATACTTAGATTTGAACAAGAGATAATCGTAAATGCGTAACGCGAAATAAAGATTTGTGGTGCTAATAAATGTAACAAGCTTGACTTATGAGGAGTCATAAAATGACTAATTATTAATGAGACTAATAAAGAATGATGAGTTATAATTGAGAAAGCTAACACCTAATTAAATTTTTATAAAGTGACAAAGATTTAATGAGTAGGGGTGTCAGAGGGGCGTAAAGAGTATACGTTGGGACCGACTCACACCTGTGCATAAGAGTTTAATTATCGAGTAATCAAATAAACCTTAAAATATGAAATTAAATGAGAATCAACAAACCGAACTATCGAGTGTTCGTAACGAGTTCTTTGAGATTTTGAGTGCCACTTCCAGGGGACGAGTTTTCTCCAGGTGGAGTTGAGTGGTGGTAAAAGGGAAAACTGCCAATATTAAAGGGTGTGAATAGAGAATAAGTATAAAGTTGTGATATTAAATTTGTATTATTGAGCTAATGGAGATTAATAAATCGAGCTAAATGTGAAAAATAAAGTTTGTAATGAGTAAAAATTAAGAGACCTACCAAGAGAAAATTTTGTTATGTGTTATTATGAGCATATATGTGCATATAACTGGCTAAAAAGTTATAAGAGTGATAATTAATCTATAAATTATTCCCGTGGGAATATAATGAGATAAAACGAGATTATTAAAATATGAGAATTTATTATGAATTATTCAAGTCAAGTTAAATGAGAAAAACATGAGAAGTTATTAAACCGAGTCGATAAATTTTTGAGCCAAATTATTGTGTTGAGTTATATATACATGTGTCTAAGGAATTTATAAGAATAATTGGGAATAATTAAATTGGTGCAAATGAGAAGTGGCAAGTATATAATCATATAAATAACGAGAAATTATGAAATTCGAGTAATGAAAATGTTATCAACGAGACGCTCATGAGAAGATCGCCATAATAAATTATGGGAAAGACTTATTAATACTTGAGAAACTACCGAACTGTAAGAAACTAATAAATCGAGTTAAATGAATAAATTATTAAAATGAACCAAATGATAAAACTTTAATTATAATATATATACATGATTAAGAATAGTTACTGAAATGAGCAACTAGAAAAATACAAGTGTATTAGACAAATAAAATTTTATAAAGCGAGAAGAAGCTAAAAATACAGAGTAATGAGGAAACTTTTTATGGAGAACGAGAAAATAGCTGAGTAATCAAGTGCATGAGAATTATCGAGTTGTGTAATTAACCAAGGGAGGATAAAATATTATTCGGAAACGTTTGAGACTTAAAAATAAGTGAGATTAATGAGCAGAATTTTGGACAAATTGATCAAGAGACAATTTAAATGAGAATAAAGCGAGAAAATAATTAACGAGCCAAATGATAAAATCATTAACCGCGTTGATAAATATCGTTAAAATGAGTTAAACGAGTAATGTTAAAAAGAGTTAACATTACTCGTTTAACTCATTTTAAAAAGAGTTAACAACCTATGTGGGAGGTCCCGGGTTCGAACCCCGTGAAACCCTCCTTGTGGCCACCAGCCTCCGTTGAAACGTGGGTCCCCCTCTGTGCTGAAAATGCTGGGTCTCGTATATCGAGCCCAAGCAGAGGTGTGGATATCATTGTTAGGTGATTTACCGGGGAATGCACCTGTTGCTGGGTCGGGTGTCCGGTCACAATATGTGGCCAGTGTCAATGGTACACTCCTTTACCATTTTTTAAAAAGAGTTAACAAGAGATTGTTAAATATAAGTTAACAAGGGAACTAATAACGCAATTTAAAAGAGAAATTATCTGTTCGAGTAGTCTGATAATTAAATTTGATCACGTGAAAAATCGTAAAAGCGAGTAAGTGTGTACATTGTGTTGACCTGTAAGAAGTCATTAAAACGAGATTTGAGTTTAAATTGATTATATAGCTTGCGTTGAGCTAAAAACAAGTTGTAGAGATTTGAGATGAGTGCGTTTGAGTATATGCAAATTCAGTAAGAGGCATGAGTTGCCTACTATCTGGGGTTATGTGTGATAAAATACATCTATGTGAATTATGAACTTGTTGTGTAGTGATTCACAGTGGTGCGAACCGCTAAATTGTTTATTTGTTTTAAAACAAACTGATGTCCCATAGAGTAGAGGACCTTGATATATCATTCTTGGAGGAGATTGAAAAAAAAAAAATCTGGTGTAAATTGTGTAAAAGTAATACCTTGTTTGAACTGTGCGGAAAGTTTTTCCATAAAAACTTATTTTTATCGCCGTGAGAGAGCCGAGTATGATTACGAGCACGAGTTGGACGACCGAGCACCACGCCGAGATCATCTGTCGCCACAAACCAAACCGTAACAAATCTCCAAGTGGAGTTGAATCGTAGATTCAACACAACGTTAACGGCTGGGTGCAGCAACTGTGTCTGACTACTAGAGCAAGAAGACGCCTTTAACAGAGTATCGTGAATTATTTTGTGCTTTCGTCGTCATCCTCTTCTTGTTGAAATAAACCGAGTTCCTAAGAAAACATTCTAATTTTGAGCCTTATCATTTTGCACCATTAGAGACGGAAGAGTTGTGTAAGAAAGAGTCGGAGTTTATCTTAATCGAGTGGGATCATCCTGGGATTTTCCTTTTCATTCTTAGCTTTTTGTGTTTTCCCATTTGAAGATGTCAGTCGTTGGTGTAACGACCCGAAATTTGTAAATAAATAAATTGTACAAAAATATGATAAATAAGGATAAATCGTTTAAAGAACGTAGGAATTGGTTTCGTGTCGTTTAGACACCGTACGAGAAAGTTATGGGCGAAACTAGGTCGAGATAAAGATGAAAAAGTGCAGCCCTGCTGCTTTAGGAAGTTCGCGACGCGAACTAGGGGTAACGATCGGGAACTGTCTCCAGGGAGTTTGGCATTTGGTCGCGAAGTAGTTCACGACGACTTAGCGATAGCGAATTATGGAAAAAGCGAAGTTAGCGACGCGAACTATTGTTCGCGCCGTGAACTTTGGTCATGCAGCATTAAAGTCGGGTCTGAGCTCATTTATTGCAAAGAAAAACCCTAGTTTTCTCCCTCTCGAGTTTGTGGACGATTTTGGGTGTAAACCATCATTTGGAGCTGATTTCCTCATCAAATCTTGTGATTATTCACTCCTAGTTGAAGATTTAAGGTATATCTTCAATCCTTTGTAGTTGTAGCTTTAGATCTAAGGATTTAGAAGCTTGGGGTTGAAACCCTAGTTCTTGGGGTTATGAGTTATGGTGATATAAATGGTGTATACACTTGATAGATGATATATTAACAAGGAAAACAAGTGTATGATTATGATTTGTAAGAATCTTACGGGTTGGTTAAACCTAAGGTTTGGTAAATCACCATATTTGGGGGAAATGGATTGATGGGTGTTATCTAGAGGTAGATGAACACATTGGTAGTAGTTTGTGATGATAATCTTGTTGTGATAATTGTTTTAGACATTCGGTGAAGTATTGAAGTGGACGTATTGTGAGCAAGGAACCGGCGGAAAGAATACGGTTAAAGCATCTTTGTTACTAAGGTGAGTACGTGTGGAAATTTACTGAGTACATAGCCTATGAAATACATTTTATTACTTGTGTTATGGTCTATTTGCTTAATTGTGGAGACTAGTAGTTAGTAGTTAGTTATACCGATAGTTGTATTGAACTAACTTGTTTGATGATAGACGTGATAGCCGAGAGCTAGATTGACATAACCATCGAGTTATGATATGTTGAGATGATGTGATGATGCGGGGGACCCCCGGTCATGAGGTGTGGTGTGAGGGGCAGTTGGGTGGATTCCCATCGACTCCACCACGATAGTAGTCTTGCTAACTGGAGGTAGTCCGGCGAGTAAGGCAGGTATTGGTAGATTGGGCGAATCCCTCTTGCCAGTATCTTGAGGCTTATTAAAGGCGATGGATTTCGGTTAATAAGTCAAGGTGAATCTAGTTAGTTCGGGGGCAACCCGATAACTAGCTAGGATTGCTAGGAAAGCAAAGTATTAGAGTCACAATAGGGTGACTAGTTAGATGGATGATTACTTACATGTTTGTCCGTATGTCATTCGGTTATTATTATTATCATTGGGTCTAAACCCATGTAGCTCACGAGACGTTTTGTCTCACGTACTCCTTGTTTTATTTTGCTATGTACTCAGGTTCGGGATCGAAGGCATAGGTACGCATGGATAGAGATGCGGGACCTAGATTAGAAGAACACTAGATTGGATTTAGTCTTAGCTTGGTTATGATCTATTTTGTAACACCTACTTTTATACTCTGATTTCATACCAAGGTTTTTGTAAATCCAAATTTTAGGATGTTCTTCTATTTATAAAATGTTTTATTTTGGTCAATATTTTGTATTAAAATTTAAGGTGTTACAGTTGGCAAGCCTGAGCCCGAGATACAAGATCGCTACCCTGAGCTTTTCCCGACCGATGACTTCAGGGACGAAGTCTATTTTAAGTGGAGTTGAGTTGTAATGCCCTAAAAATTTATGTAATTAAATTATTCACTTTTATTTGAATAAGTTATGTGATAATTATTTATTTGAGATTTATACGTGTTGGGTGCTTTTAAGTGTATATAATTCGAGTAAAAATAAATACGCATTAATTCTTTTAATGACAAGAGTGTCATTTAATTGGTGTTCGATTAATCATGAAGATTAACTATTTAGAGTGTTATTAAATTCTTGAGAAATTATCTATGAGTTAATTAAATGTGTCTTGACATTTAATCCCGAGTTAATAAAAATAACATGTTACCTTAGACGTTAATAGCTCTCGTGGCCGGCCAATAGGCCAAGGCCTTCCGATACCACTGCGTTTCTACCTCGAACCGGTTTACTTTTATTTGTCTTCATTGTTCGGTAATCCTTAAAATCCCAACCGAACTCCAAATGTGAGGCCCACCTTCTTCTTTTTTTCCTTGTCCAGATTTTCTCTCGAGCCAAAGAAGTGAACCAGAATTATTGAGGTGCTTGGGGAGGCCTTTGACTTATTCTTTTCTTGAGAGCTAAGTTTAGTTATTTTAGGACATCAGTCCCCTTTGATTAATTGCCCTCGCTACCTCCATCAACCCTAATTCTCTTTTATTCCTTTTTGTCGGCTGCAAGACTACAATTAGCCTCATTTGTTTCTATTTGAGCAAACAAAACCCCAAGTTCGTCCTTTGTTCCATTCGAAGTTCGTTGAGCAGAAGCAGGTGACACGTTTGGGTTTTAAGCGGTAAAAGAGATTTGTTTCTCAGAATTTAATTAAGTGGATTGGGCGGTGGTTTTGGTGGCAATATGATTACTAAGCAATTGTGACGTGGTGGAACTTTGGAATTTAGATCGAGTGTTACATGCTGGAGCAGACACGTGAGATGAAGCAGTTCACAAGCGACGGATATATATATTTTGAATGTTTCTTGCCTGATCAACAAAAAGGGATCTCATCTTTCTATTTAATTGATGATCACGTGGGAGGCTTGTGATGACCAATCATCTAATTAATTAGATGGCCACATATTGGAGCAGCTTACAATTCAAGAGGCGTGAAGCAATTGTCGTAGGCGATTAGGCGTCAGCAACCGTATGTGTTGTGCAGTGATTCGTGTGTTGTCGTTCCCGTTACATCTTGGTTCGTAGGGTATAATTTCTATCCTTTTTGATTATTTTTGTGATTGTTTGATTGTTGTTGTCGGATCCTAGAGCTTTAGATTTTAAAACCTTGTGTCAATGTTTTATTCAGGTCTTGAAAGAGTCGGGTTTAGCTACTGAATTTCATGAGAACCGGTTGAGGGTTGGGTAAAATTGATGGTTTATGAAATATACGTTTTATTAATCTAGAAACGGAAACTGAACTTTAAGGTTCTTGGTTTCCTTGAACCGGGAAGTTTTATAATAATATAAATAAATAGAATGTTTTGAAAATGAGATTCTGAGTTAAAATGAGTTTCGGGAGCTTCGGGTTTTGTTGTCGGTTTGTTAAAACAAGTTATAAGCAAAATGATTTTTGGGACAGATTCTGTCCATCATGTGCGGGTCTGTTTTTGTTACTCTTAAAATATGTTTTTGAACTTTTGGCCCGTGATGGTCTCTAGTTTTCTGAGTCCTCTTTCCGTTTCCGTTGATGGCTCGTCAATTTGAGTTACCATTTAAAAGTTATGACCATTTTAATACGTTGCGGTCAGAATTCCTACGTATGCAGCTATGCTGTTTTGTAAGCCTATTTCGAGGCTCTTAGAGTCCGTTTTTGGGCAGAAACCACTTCAGAGTGTTTTGTAGTATTCTGAGTCTAGTTTCCGTGGTAAAAATTTGGGACAAATCTAATGAACGGCTTGGGAGTTATAGCAGGTCCCGTGGGGATGTCGGGGTCTGGCAGAATGTTTTGAGATGAGTTTCGAGCCAAGTTTTAATCCGAGCTTCCTTGTACTTTGTAGGACCTTCTAGGACCGGTTAGAGACGCTCTTCTGTACCGAGGATATTTAGGAGCTTACGGTTATTCGAGGTGGGTAATCTCACTATAAACTTGTACTTACTTTCGATTCATGATTTTGTGCTATGTGTTGTGAATTGTCTTGTTGATTGAGCTTGAGTATTGATTGGGTGATTTATTTGAGTTATCTATGATTTGAGTTATCTGTGATTTGAGTTATCTGGAGCCTGAGTTATCTAAGTTTTGAGTTCTTGAGTTAAAACATTAAACATAATATACTTGAGTTGTCTTGGCACCGAAGAGTACTGGTGCCAGACGTTTTGAGTCAACATCGAAGAGTACAGGTGTTGAGCCTGAGGTTGATCTCTCGTCCCAAGTCACACAAGCGCGCTATATAAATTTAAAATCTGAGAAAATAAACTTGAGTAATTGAGAATTAAGTAGAGTCTCTAGGGATCACTTATGTGGCTTGAGTTGTTTGTATTTATTTGTTTATTTTGATATTATTCACTCAGCGGTGGCTGACCCCAATCACTCCCCCATTTTTCAGGTACTAGTAAGGGCAAAGAGAAGGTCAACGGTTGATGGGCTGCATCTTTATTTATTGGATTTGGAGTTTTTAAAAGTTTGTTTTGAGTCAAACGTGATTTTTAACCTTTTTATTTATTTCCGCATTAAAGACCATGAGACGGTTTATATTTTTATCTGAGTTGGGACCTTTTCATTACTTGTACTTGGGGAAATTTATTAATTAAATGTTTTAAAATTTTTTATATTTCTCCTGATTTTTGGGTTGTTTCACCATCTCATGCCGGTCACCATCACTTTTCATCTCCTCCTGCAATAAACGATTGCAAAAGTTAGATTACTCGTAATGTACTTTACAAGTATCTTAAAGTGATTAAGAAGTGTGGTTGTGTTACCTGAGGAACTTGCGTTTCCTCCACTACCACTTGCACCCTTTGGACAATTCCTTTTCCAATGCCCAGCCTCACCACACTTGAAGCACCGGTTCGCGGTCCTCGCAGTGTTAGGCTTAACCTTCTTGACCTTTTGTTTGACACCTTTACCATTTGGCACTCCTTGGTTAGGATAGGTTTTACCCTTTCCTTTACCACCATGCCCATTCTCATCGCTGCCATCAATATTCAATTCAACAGCCTCAAGCATAGATTGTAGGTCGGGAATGGATTTATCCATATCACGTTTGCTGTACTTGGCTACAAAGAATTTGTAGTCATCGGACAATGAGTTGAGTATCATGTCAATTGCAAACTGCAATGGCATGTGGTGACCAAGTCTAGTAAGGTGATCAACATGCACTTTCATTCTCATGACGTGTGCACCTACTGATGCTCCCTTAGCCATTTTGCAAAAAGCGAACGCCTTACAAGCGTAAAATGCTTGTCCTGGTTCGTTTTCTTCATCCATGGCAGGGTTTTTCAACACGTTTCTTTCTCGGTCAATCCTTTCCCTCTCTTGTCTGAGCATGATCTTAAAATCACGCTTCCAATTGAGGAAATTTGACCCAGTCTTTTCTTTCTTTCCTAGGAAGAAACGTTGCGAGAGTTTGTTATAGATATCGTTGTGTTTGTTGCTGCCATCTACAAATCAAACCCAGTTTAATTAGTAGTCATCAATAAACATTCTCTAAAATATATTATAAACCCATAATTAATATTTTAGGCCTAGGATCCATATATCACATTCTCGCCACAAGGTTTGGGCACTTTCCGACGAGACATGCTATTTCTGGTAGGTAACTTCCTTACCGATCGTATCAAGACTTGACACGATTCCTAGGGGTCGTAGAATCTTTAGACTTATAACCTATTACAACCTTGTACAATCTAATTGTACATTTCTAAGTTAGTAATAAAGTCTAGTATGTTTATTCTACTCAAGTACTTTTTGGGCCGGGACTCCCGATTATTACCAAAGTAGATCAGACCATCTAAGACAGTGCGATGTTCTGCGCCGGGACTCCCGATTATCACAGAACCTTACGCACCCTAACACTCGCAATGATTTGAATCCATATCTAAGGTTCTTTATCCTTACAATATGAATATCGTTTAACAAGTGAGGTGTTCCATTAGGTGGATGGTACTTAGATCTAAGATTTTCTTGGGTTTGTTTAAGTCTTAAACTAAACTTAAACCTTTATTCCAATCTTAATCCTTGTTTAAAAAATGTGTGACTTGTGAATTGAAGGATTCTACAAGACACCTTTTGAAAACTTAAGAACTATTCTTTAAAACTTATAGTTTCAAGAATTTGCACGATCTTACATGTATACCTAAAACGAGGTGTACAAAACGTTCTACTAGATTTTGTGAAAAATCTTATCTAGAATAAAACTTACTTGTTTTATCTTACTTGAAAAACTTATAAACTTATGTTAAACTTTTAAATTCTTTTATGATTCATGAACTTGAAACATAAACCTAGTTTAACACACCTAGTTTTTCATATATCTAATAATGAAATTAAACATTTGTTTTGACTTACTAGATTCGACCAAGACTTATGTCTTAACGACACACTTATAAACTTTGTGATTTTCTTGTATAGCTCCCACTAGCTTCAACAACCATGATGAAACTTAAGCTAACACAATCACCGGTTTATACTTGGTGAAACTAATAAACTTATTATATAAAGACTATATATAATAATTCTTAGTTTGTTTAAACCTTTCTTATATTCAACTTGAACTAGTTAAATATAGGTTCTTGTTATTTTCACTTGATCATTAATCTAGTATATTACATGACTTGTAAAATACTTATATTATACTTGTATAATTACCCAGTTATAATAATTTATAACTTTATACAGCTTAATATATATAATAAGCTGTAAGAGTTAAATATGGAGCAATTAAGAGCTAAATTTTTGTGGGGTGGTAACGATAATGTGAGAAAGATGAGTTGGGTTAAATGGAGCTATTGTTTGGCTTCAAAAGAGAAGGGCGGGTTAGGAATTGCTAGCCTTGATGCTCTTAATTTGGCACTTCTTCTTAAATGGAAGTGGCGTTTTTATAATGAAACGGATGCTCTTTGGTGTCGCCTTATTCAAGCTGTTCACGGTGTTGATGGTGGTCTTGGTAGCTCTACGCCCCCCGCATGCATAAAGGTATTTGGTGTAAAATAATTGGCTCTATCAATTATTTACATGACAACAACATTATCACTAAAGATGCTTTTCAATATAAAGTAAGGAACGGCGAGTCTATTAAATTTTGGTTGGATAATTGGAAAGGCGACACCCCTTTTTGTCAATCGTTTAACAGGTTATTTCGTTTGGAGATTAATTCTTTTTGTCGGGTTAAAGATAGATGGGAGAATGATAAGTGGATCTTTAATTGGAGAAGACCAATTAGAGGTGCAGCCGAAGAGGAACAATTCAATAACCTCTTGTCCTTAATCGGCACCACCTCATTATCAGACGGAAATGATGAGATGCGCTGGAATCTTGATGACAGTGGGTTTTTCACAGTCGGGTCCGCTAGGCGCATCATTAATGATCGAATGTTTTCTGGTTTTGATCTTAATTTCAGTTGGTGCAAATCCATTCCTATTAAAGTCAACGTTTTCATGTGGAGAATGCTTTTAGACCGACTTCCCACAAGACAAAACCTTTCTCGTAGGGGTATGGAGATCGAAAGTATTATGTGCCCGATGTGTAACGAAAGTATGGAGTATGTTCCACATATTATGTTTTCTTGTGATTTGGCTAAACAAGTCTGGGAATTGGTCTATCGTTGGTGTGACATGGAGGATTGGAATTGCGTTACAGGTAGTCAATGGATGTCAAAGTGTTCGGCGGTCAATAATGTTCATGATCGGAAGACGAGGCTGATGGTTATCGGGTACACCGTGTGTTGGTCTATCTAGAAGTTCCGTAATTCTTTGTTATTTGATAGTGGTAGATTTAAAAAGTCGGATATTTTTTTATAGTATTAGATTATTCTCTTTCTCGTGGATCATTCATAGAAATCATAATATTAGGATTTCATGGGTGGATTGGTTGAAGAATCCTTTGTAAGTTCATGTTCTTTTGTTAATCTATTAAATTGCTAGATTCTCGAGTTTTTAATATAGTGAAGGTCCTCGGGAGGGTGATGGCAATGCCGAAGCTCGTCCCGTTGCTTTCTTTTTTTGTTGTTCAAAAAAAAAAAAGACTAAGGTATGCAAGCCAAGAGTCATGGTGTTAATACACGTAAATGTGGGCAAGACACATGAGTTACAACCGAACTAATATTTTAGTTTTATGCTTTACAAGTTTAGCGAGTTAAATGTAATTTCAATATTCTTAGTCATGATGTATATAAATATTTCACGTAAACATCAAGAGTGATTAAACCTTTTAAACTTAGCTTTCTTCGTCAATCTAATTACAAATTCTCTTTACTCTTTCCTAAATCATACACTAATTACTTGTTTTGAAGCTTAATACACATCATATTAAACAATATTTACAAACAACAAAATGGTAGTTTAGAAACTAATGTTCGACTACAAACATCCCTAGCAAAAATATATTGAAAAACGAGGTGGAGTTGTGAAATACAAAATCCAGAAGATCAAGAGTTGTTATTCTCTTATTTGTTACCAATTCTACCATCATACTCCTCTGACTGTCTTACTTGACATGAAAAATAGCTGAAGAAAGTTTCAAAAGAAATATATAACCACAACCAACAAAATGCGTACTTAGAAGCAGTTGTTGTGGACAATAGATGGACCAGACTCGTCATATTCAGCCAGGGCCGGTCCACTATGGGACTTGAACCCTCAACCTCAAGGTTGGGGGCAAACACCTTTACTGCTAGGCCATATGAAACGGTTTAAATCGGTTAGCGATTATCATAAACTGCTTAATCGAAATATTTTTATCGAATTATATCCACACTCAGAGCAATGACTTCTTGACCATACAAGTCTTCTTTCATCCTAATAACCAGCAAAAACATAGTCTAAATTCAACAACTTAAGCAACAACATCATCTAGAAAAGCTTTTCCAGGCTGGTGGTTAGCAAGATGTCCATGACATCCAAGAAGCTGTGAAAAAATCAAAATATCATATCAGCAAATACTAAAATATAACTAATGAAATACCTTATTTTTCACATTGGATTGTGAGCATCAGTAATTCAGTATTCAACAACAGAATATTCAGTACAGATGAATGTTTTTGGATGCATTTGCAATAACATTTTGCAATTTTTTCTATAATTCCATCAATTTTCTGTGCTTCACCAGGTTACCAACTTCGAAAATGCTTCAATAACAAAGTGGCCAAAACAACATATTTTGCAAACAGTAGTATTTGGGTCTGGTAATCAGGCCAGCAATAACAAATTTCATATTTTTGCAAAAATAATAGCAACATTTTACCACAACACCAGGTTACTTTTGTGACAACCCGAAAATTAAGGTATTTAATTCCTCATTTATTGTAACCCTAATAGTGTCCAAGAACCCTAATTTTATTTATGAAAACATTTATTTTCATTTAGGTCTAGCAAAGAACCCTAATATCATTTATGATAACAACTAGGGCATATATAAGTTTGGTGAAACCTAGAAATCATGTCTTATCAGTACACATTATTACTAGATGCATTAATCATTTAGATTTCATTAAATCATTGGTCAGTTAGTTAACGAGTTGGTGACACAACCCATTTATAATTTAAATCAAAGACACATATCATTATGTTACAACTTACACACAGGGCCGCTCCAATCAAATTTTAGGGCGGGATGTTAAAAATGGGCCCTCTAGAGTAATTTTTTTTCTTCCAAATAAGTAAAATTTATATATACTACATGTACCTTTAAATTAAGATTATGAATAAGTCAGCTACTGCAAAGAGAAGGCGCGGGCGGTAGCCGACTAAACAAACTTACAATTAGCTTGCTAATAACCATGTAAATAAAGCAACCTCACATAAAGAAGAAATGGCAGTGCTTCATGACTAGATCATCCAGAAATTTTTTACTGCGAATTGCAAGTGCATACATTCAAACCTTAAAATCTCTTACATCTGCAAAACTAGCAAAAAATAACTCAATTGAAATTAAATACATATATGCATCAAACTCTCTGTATAATCATTATGAGCAACTAGGTCAAGAAAATTGCTTCTGGGAATCAAAATTGGTATTAATTTTGTAACTTTATGTGAAATGTTGAGAGCAACAGTTATAAATTCGTATACAAAAGTCAACAATTTCAACAACTTACAAGTTACATCATCTTAATAACGAAATTAGTCAGTCTAATTAACCTACAATTTTAAATTATAAATGCTAGTTTGTACAGAAACAATTAATTATGTGCAAGAATTTGAGCTTCGAAGATAGATGTACGCACCTTCCATAAAGAGATAAAACTGATAATCAGTTAATCACCACTAATTCTGATTTGCAACTTACTAATTCTGATTTTTGATTATACATTTAAACAAAAACAATGAACAACAATTATTTTTGTCGATGAAACATAAATAACGACCACTAGTTCTGTTTTCGAAAGGAATCGCAAAGTCTAATCGAGAGAGGCAGAGGGCGAGGGCGCGAGGCCGTCCGTCTTCCCTTTCTCCCGTTTCCAATTCACAATACGGGGTTTTTATTTTGGGCCTTACATTCTATTTCAATGTTTATATTTTGGGCCTTACATTCTATTTCAATGTTTTTATTTTGGGCCTTACATTCTATTTCAATGTTTTTATTTTGGGCCTTACATTTCCTTTTATTATGCTTAGCGGACTATATATACGTATACTTATTTTTCAAAGTGGGCCCTTATATTTCATGGGCCCTAGGCGGCTGCCTAGGTGGCCCAGGCCCAGGGCTGGCCCTGATCATAGTCAATGGCCACATATGACAACTTTTCTTTAATATCCCTCACAATTTCTCTTTCAGCAGTTGTAGAAAACATGTAACCGATAAGATCTTCATTAGGTAGAACGTAATGTCACGACCAGCAAGATGAAGACCTACTTCCCAGTGAGCACCAGTCAAAAACTGGGACAACCTGCCAATATCCAACACAATGCCTGTACAAACAATATCAACATGGCTGAAACTGACCAAAAGAGCTGGACTGAGAGAGTCTTTTGCTGACCGTCACTAGCATACAAAGAGAGCAGAGCCTGCATAGCAACATACATGACAGGGGAAAGATCACACTAGGATCATCTTCACCAGCAAACCCTGCCTGAACGCTCATTGATTTACTCTTTTTTCCAAGGGCAATAAAGGTTATCATTGAAAAAAAAAATACAAAACAAAAAAATTCAATGATGAAACACCAATGCAAGAATTATATATCATACTTACCTTCACCATTCCAGATCCAGTGTCCAAAACTATGGCGTGAGAGTCTTCGACCATTTTTTTAAAATTCTTCACAAATATCAAAATACAGTATGTTCCTTCAATGAGACATTAAATAATTTGACATTCAGAAAATGGAAACTGAAATGATATATAACACAATTAGTTAAATGTAAATTACATGGTATATAAAAGTTATTGAATCTCGCTAACCTTTAGATTCAGGTGGAATTAACCGGTCTAATTACAGCACAAAGCATTCTCATTTTGTGGATGTAGATCTGGGGTTAAAAAAAGTCAACGCTTCACCTTGAGCGGGTGTTTCGGTAAACCAAAGAGGTAGAATTTAAAAAGCAATGGCAGGTCAAAACTTAACTTATCATTATTATTAAAATTAAAAAGAAAAGAAAAAAACAGATTTCGTTTTCGTCACGTCCATATATTAGCCATTGAGCCATCTCAGATAATCTTCCTAAATACGGTAGGCCTTTGACATTCAGGCCTATATGATAGGATCGTTCAAACATTTAATTAATACACCGTTTTAATTAAAGCATAAATTTCATTATTCACATGTTTTTACATTTTGAGATTCATCATCTACACTTTTTATCTGATTCTCGAATCTACATATTCGGAATGATTACAGTTGAGGAATTTGATTCCTATTTATACAAAACGAATAGGTGCGAATGAACAGTCACAATGGTTAGTTGTGGCGGTTGAGGTGGCAGTTACAATGGTTAGTTGTGGCGGTTGCGGTGGCAGTTACGGGGGTGCCGGAAATTCAGGGCGGCGGCGGTTAGTTGCCTTTGGTTGCACATTTTCTTCAATTTTAATTATACCCTGAGTATTATATTTCAAATACTAATGTGTAGGCAAATGATTATGATATTTAATTCCAACACTATATGTAACCACTTCCAAAAAAAAAACTATTCTTGGGTCGCTGAAAAGCATCCCCCACTGAGGAGATTTAATGAAAACAAAAAGGCAAATAGTTAGAAGACAATCTGAGGATTTGTTCCTCAGATTGTGGGTAACTGTATCTGATCTGATCAGATTTCAGCTACCCAGTTTTACTATCTGATCACCAGCTGAAACAACGATCAGTTCCCCGTGCGGAATACGATATTGGTCAACAGACCGGATAGTGTAACAGGTGCAACGCAATGGACAAAACGCTGAACCATTGAACATATACTTCTCTAAGCAAAACTATTAGTGAAGGTCGCTGGAGCTGAAGGCCATCTGAAAAAGCATGAGTATCCGAAGACTCATGAGTACAAGAAGTGTATATAGGCTAGAAGTTTCAGCGGCACATAAAGACACAAGTAAAGCACAAGTAATGTGCATCGCTGATTATGGGAATATCTTGCAAATCTTCTAGAAGATATCAGCGATCAGAAGACGACAGAAAGTACTGTCAGAATTCCGTTAGTCGTGCGCGTCCCATGAAAATCCTCTACACCAACGGAATTCTCACACGTGGAATCGATCGATCATTCCTTTGGCACTACGTTCCCCAGTGATATAAATTGAGGACTTAGTCGATCGATTTCGGTGTGCACCTAACAAGTTTACACGTTGCTGATTTTATCCCAGAATTTTATTTCCTTGAGCAGAGTGTAAACCACCAGTTAACTCGAGTTGTCTGATTCGAGAATTGAATCTGTACAACGAAAGTGTCTGGGCTTGTGCTTGATCATTTGTTGATCATAAACTTGTCTTAGATAATATCTGTTGTTGTCTATCACATGCAAGCAGTTTAGTTAGGATTTGTTCTTAGCTATTCCGCAAAATGCTTGCATCTTTATTGTATCAATTATTGATTAATAAAGAAAAGTTTGAGAAGTGTTGAGTGTCTCCATAAATTTAAATTGGTCAGTGAAAGCATATAGGTGTCATATTTCACCTATCACGGGACTAACAATTGGTATCAGAGCAGGACAATTAATTCATAATCGTTGATCTACTTACTTAATGATCAAAGATGGGTGAAAAATTATCTCAAATGAATCTTGGTTCAAAGACAAATGCCCCTGTATTTACTGATGACGATTTTGGCATGTGGAAAATCCGTTTTCTGGGATTTGTCGAACATCAAAATGACATGGGACCAGATATTCTTATCAATGGTCCATACATTCCAAAAATGTTCGTTCCAAGTACAACCATTTCCAAGAAAAAGAAGAAGAAGGAGGGTGATGATAAAGATGAAGAAGAAGAAGAAGAAGATCTTTCTGATGTTGAAGAACCCAAACCAAGAGATTAATGGTCAGAGGCAGACAAAAAGCTGGCGGGCTTAGATGCTGAAATCCGGTTTCTCCTTCAAACATCTCTCCCAAATCACATTCTTATCATTGTAAAGAGTGTAAAACAGCCAAGGAGATTTGGGAATCCTGATAACATCATATGAAGGAACCGATGAAGTTAAAGCCAGAAGAAAAGCAATGTTAAATTGAAAGTATGAAGCATTCAAGGTCATCAAAGGTGAAACTCTTAACATGTCTTACAGAAGGTTCACCGTCCTTGTAAATGAGTTAAGGGAGTTTGGTATTCACAAAGATGTCCAAGAATTAATTTATAAATTCTTGGAAATCCTTCCAAAAGATTGGGTTGTCATGTCTACAGTGCTTAGAACTTCTGGTCAAATGAAAGATATGAACATAAGCAGTCTTTACAGTACACTGATGAACTTTGAAAATGAAAACAAAATGTATGATAATCTGAATGAAACTCTTGCCTCCTCCACTCTCATTGCAAGCTCTTCTAAGTCCTCTCGCAGAGCACTAAAAGCAAAGGTTGAACATGCTGTTGATCCAAACGATGCTGATGATGAAAGATTCGAAGATGCTGAAGATGGTGACTTCGATGAAAGAGAATCTAATCCAGGAGAAGGTGATAATGATGACATAAAAGAACTCTCTGAAAGTATGGCTCTATTAGCCACAAGGTATAAAAGATTCTTAAATAGAAACAGATCAGGTGGTCAAAACGACAGAGGAGAGATGGTATGCTTTAAATGTGGAAGAACATGTCACATCAAAGCTGACTGCAGAGTTAAAGAGAACTCTGATTCTGAAAAATCAAGTTCAAGCTCCTCTTCAAATTATAAAAGAAATATGAAGATACTGAGAAGAAATACCAGGAACTGAAAGCTCAGCTAGCCAAGGCTGAGTAAGATGTAAAAGCATTAAAGGCAATTGCTGAAGCTTGGTTAAGTGACTCAGAAACAAGTGAAGAAGAAGTAATTACGGGTTCACACAAATTAATAATCAACTGCAAATGGTCTTCAACCTGCTCGAAAACAATGTCATTCCATTAGTCACTCTGAAAGACTTTGCAACTTATTGAAGGAATTATGTGCACAGTTAGTCAACCTATGATGATACATCCATGCCTACGAAACACTTAAGGGTCATACCGGTGAGTGCATGTAATACGAGCAAGATAAGCAATGATACTACGAAGAGGAATGATTCATAATAGTCATTATGAATCAGTTAAGTATTAAGTTAAGTTTAACTTATTACTAGATTAGTTTAACTAACTAATTAATACAAGTAGTTGTACATTTACTAGTTGAGTAAATATACAATGTGTTAATTATAGATTATCCATGATATGATTTAAAGCTATTAAATCATATAGTAATTGATTAATATTGTTGTATAAATTATATAAAGGTTATTATATAATTAATTATTGAAAGTATAAATACAAGTATATAATTCGTGTATATGGGTACCGAATTATTAGTGTGTTAATACTAGACATTTGATAGTTAAGTGCAACAATAATAAACTAGTTAAACTATGAGGGATGGAAGTGTAAACGGATAAGTTTAATTAAGAGATTAATCTTAATTAAACTAGAAGGGCCCTAAGTGAAAGTCCATCTATTATAAATAGAGGGCTTAGGCATCACTTATTAGGTTACACCTTTGGAGCCGAAACCCTAGCCCCCTCTCCTCTCAATCTCGGCCGAACCAAGAACACCAAGTTTGGTGTTCTTCGTTCTTCGTTCTTCGTGTTCTTCGTGTTCTTCAAGTCTTGAAGATCCAAGTTCATTGCTTAGATCAACTAGAAGATCGCTCGATTTGTTCATCATTAATGGATATATCTTAAGCAATCAACAAGGTATGTTTTGGGAAACACTTTTCTCCCTTCTCCCCTCTTGGACGAATTCGGCCAAAGAACCCTCGGGTTCTTTGGTTGATGGTCGAACGAACCACACAAGCAATGTGTGTGTTCGAGTTCTTCGTACAAGGTTTCTTTCTTGTTAATCTAATCTAGATTTCCAACATCCCAATCCTTTAGGGTTTAAGGATTAGGTTTAATCCCAGTTCCGCATTTAGGGATTAAATCAGCTAGTCGGTTTTAACCGGTCAAGAACAAGATCATGTTCTTGGTCAGTCATGGTTCGAACCAAGTACACTAGGAGGTCGACCCAAGTGGTTGATCAGTCGCATGGTGCGTAGTGAAACCCTACATTGGTATCAGAGCGTTGGTTTAGAGATCTAGACTAGATTAACAAAGATTGTTTGTTTACTTTAATTTTAAGTTTTTTTTTTTTTTGTTTCAAGTATTCTTTCTTCTTCTTCATAATTTTCGAAAAAGGGAAGAACCCTAGGACCAAGAACATTAAACTAGTCTAAGTTTAATTGGTCAAGAAGGTTTCTAGAAACCCTAGAAATTTTCGAAAACCCTAGGAAGAACCCTGGACCAAGTATGTTAAACAAGATATGTTTAATTGATCCAAAGGATTCTTTCCATAATCCCTTGAATTTTCGTGACTTAGGAAAACCCTAGGATCAAGTATGTTAAACAAGATTTGTTTAATTGATCAAAAGGATTCTTTCCTAATCTCTTAGAGAATTCGAAAATCTAGAGGATACTTGGACACCAAGTTTATTAAACTAGCCTAGTTTAATTGGTGGAAAGGTTTCCTAGGCTTAAGAATTTCGAAACCCTAAAGAACCCTAGAACATTAAACTAGTTTAAGTTTAATAGTTTAAAAGTATTAATTAGGATAATAATCTAAAACCTAGTTAATTAGACAAGTTTATGTCTAAAAGGTTTAATTATTATTTTGATAGATTTATTAATCGAACAGAAGATCACTTTGACTGCAACCATTCAAGACGCACATGTCGTGAATCTGTTCGGAGGACACCCCGAGGCCATATAGATGCGACTTTGACATGTTTAACTTCAAACCCGACTGAACATAAAAATCATTTAAAACTTCTGTAATAACCTCAATGTTACTTTGATTCCAATCTGATACAAACATTACATCATCGACATAAAATCACCGATGTTTGCACCGATAAAATGACCACCATTCACCACATCCTCAATCATAAGATGCAAACCTTCCATAGCTAGAATAAAAAAGAAACGGAGAAAGAGGGTCGCCTTTGCGAAGACCACGAAACATGTCAAATTCCTCCGTAGGGCTACCCTTAATAAGAACAGACAGTCTAGTCGAAGGTATACACTCTTGAATCCAACCCCTCCACTGAGACCCGAACCCCATGCTCAACAAAATAATTTCAATATATTCCCAACTTAATGAGTCAAAAGCTTTTTCAAGATCCACTTTGAAAAGAAGCAGTTTTTTCTTTTTGAGCTTATACCACTCCATAATTTCGGAGATCATCATGGGGCCATCTAGAATTGTCTACCTTTAATGAAGGCGGATTGAACTTTGCTAACCAATTTATTAACTACTTTAGCGAGCCTCAAAGCAAGGAGTTTAGATATAACCTTGTATTGCACGCCTATAAGAGAAATAGGCCGAAAGTCTTTCACAAGTGTTGGATTAGGAATTTTCGGGATAAGAGTGATAAATGAAGCATTACACCCTAAAGGAAGAATACCTTGAAGGATTTATGTGCACAGTTAGTCAACCTATGATGATACATCCATGCCTACGAAACACTTAAGGGTCACACCGGTGAGTGCATGTAATACGAGCAAGATAAGCAATGATACTACGAAGAGGAATGATTCATAATAGTCATTATGAATAAGTTAAGTATTAAGTTAAGTTTAACTTATTACTAGATTAGTTTAACTAACTAATTAATACAAGTGCTTGTACATTTGCTAGTTGAGTAAATATACAATGTGTTAATTATAGATTATCCATAATATGATTTAAAGCTATTAAATCATATAGTGATTGGATAATATTGTTGTATAAATTATATAAAGGTTATTATATAATTAATTATTAAAAGTATAAATACAAGTATATATAATTCGTGTATATGGGTACCGAACTATTAGTGTATTAATACTAGACATTTAATAGTTAAGTGCAACAATAATAAACTAGTTAAACTATAAGGGATGGGAATGATAAAAGGAAGTTTAATTAAAGATCTAATATTAATTAAACTAGAAGAGTTCTAAGCGTAACTTATTTGTATATAAATAAGAGGCTTAGGGTAACCCTAAAACACCTAACACCTCATACGAAAATCATCCCCCCTCCTCCCTTTGATTTTCGGCCGAACCTAGGCAAGAACACAAGTCTTGTGTTCTTCGTTCTTCGTGTTCTTCGTGTTCTTCAAGTATTGAAGAACAAGTTCATTGCTTAGATCACCTAGAAGATCGCTCGATTTGTTCATCATCAGTGGATCTATCTTAAGCAAACAACAAGGTATGTTTTGGGAAACACTTTTCTCCCTTCTCCCCTCTTGGACGAATTCGACCAACCTAGGGTTCTTTGGTTGACGGTCGAACGAACCACAAAAGCTATGTGTGTGCTCGAGTTCTTCGTACAAGGTTTCTTTCTTGTTAATCTAATCTAGATTTCCAACATCCCAATCCTTTAGGGTTTAAGGATTAGGTTTAACCCCACTTCCGCTTTTAGGGATTAAATCAGCTAGTTGGTTTTAACCGGTCAGGAACAAGTTCATGTTCTTGGTCAGTATGGTTCGAACCAAGCATACTATGAGGTCGGTCCTATGGGTCGATCAGTCTCATTAGATGCGAGTGAAACCCTTCAGTGGTATCCGAGCGTTGGTTTAGAGATCTAAACTAGATTAACAAAGTTTGTTTGTTTAATTTTTAATTGAAGTCTTCTTTTTTTGTTCCAATTCTTTTCTTCTTCTTCTTCTTAATTTTTTGAAAAGGGTAAGAACCCTAGGACCAAGAATATTAAACTAGTTTAGTTTAATTGGTCAACAGGCTTCTTTCCCTAACCCTAGAATTTCGAAAAAGGGAAAGAACCCTAGGATCAAGAATATCAAAATTCTTGATCAAGAGGATTTTTTCCTTATTGTTTGATCTTCAAAATCTAGGACCAAGTGTTAAACCGAGTTTTGGTTTAATTGGTCAAAAAGGATTCCTTCCTTTTTCCTCAAATATTTCGAAATCAAGAAGGATGCTTGGACACCAAGTTTGTTAAACTAGCCTAGTTTAATTGGTGGAAAAGTTTCCTAGGCTTAAGGCATATTTTCGAAACCCTAGATGTAATCTAGGATCAAGAAAATTAAACTAGTTTAGTTTAATTAAATTTAAGAGAATTAATTAGGATAATAATCTAAAACCTAGATAATTAAATAAGTTTATGTTTAATAAATTTATTAAGGTTGTAATCTATCTTAGAATTTAAACAAAGTTTATTTTTTAGATAGGATTGATTAGAATTAATCTTTTAATAAAATAATGTCTTTGATCAAGAAAGTCAAAACCCTAGTTTGATTGATCAAGAACAAGATTAGGGTTTATCTAATTCATTTAGGGAATCAATAAGATTAAAAGAAGTGTTAATTTTTAAGTTCTAAAATAACAAGATGTATTTATTTATATATATATTAAACTTTCGGAATTTTAAATATTTAAAGAAAATGAATTTTAAAAGATAAAATAAGTTTATACGTATTTTAATTAGATTAAGTTATAATACATACATATAAATTAGATGTAATATTCTTATTAGAATGTTACAAGTTTATTATAAATAATATATATATATATATATATATATATATATATATATATATATAGGGTCCGGATCCGGTGAGGACTCTTTTCCTCGCGTGGACTGTGAGGACTCCAAAAAAAACTCTAAAAATGATTCAAAACAAACTTTTTTCAAAAAATTCCTTTTTTAAATATCTAAATCGCTATGTATAAGATCCAAAAAAAAATTCCAAAAATGATCCAAAAAAAAAATATGGATCATAATAATGATCCACAGAAAAAATATGGATCATTGTTATGATTCGCTAAAAAAAGTGGATCATAATTGTTTTTTGAAATTTTTTTTTTTTTGTCAAATGTAGTAATAATTATGGTGGGTTATATATAATAATTTATGTATATATATATATATATATATATATATATATATATATATATATATATATATATATATATATATATATATATATATATATATATATATATATATATATATAGACAAGGGTTCATGCGAGAACCATTAAAATTGCGAGAACTGCGAGAACTAATTTGTGACCATCAGATTAACAGATCAATGGTTAAGATGGATGATGACAATTTCGTAAATAAGTAGAAAATCTACACCTAAAAGATAAAGCATGGAGGGGTATAATGGTAAAATCAACCTTATTAAATATGGTATTATCCTTTCTCTTCCCATTTGAACGTGGTTTACAAATTAATAAACAACACACCCTAAATTCTGCCGCCGCTCTCTACCATCGGTGCCTTTTCTCTTCCGACAAGCATCTCCGGCCATACCAACGAAGAACGCACCAACCACCGCAACCATCGCCGAACCATACCATCTTCTTCTTCTTCACTTTCTCCCCGATTTTCACTCGAACCCTAATCAACCTTCCAATCATTGTTCTCCTCCTTCTTCTCCAACCCCTGACCACCGCTACTCTCGGATCTGGAAGAAACCAATGACCCCCCAACCACTATTTTTCTCCTATAGATCTAGGGTTTTTCGGTGAGTGCGGCGCCGACGGCAGACATACATCTTTCGTTTTTTGGGTTGTTCGATGCAGGGTAATTTCCATGTTTGATGTTTGCTTTTTCTGTTTCATGTTCACTATGATTTTTGTTGACTTTTGTTTAATTTTTATTTTTATTTCTGTTTTATTTTTGCAAAATATGTTTCAACTAGTGATTCATGTGAAGTCTTATACGAATCTTCTTCGAGCTTACCGGCGACCGCCGCCGCCCTTACAGATCGCAAGTATCATGTCGGCGACCGATCTAGGGTTTCTTCTTCGAGGTTTCTTTTCACAGATTTGGGATTGTTCTTTTCTTTTATTATTCTATTTTATTTATTTATTTGTGTTTTTCTAATTTGATCATGTCCGATTCTTGCTCAGGTTACTCCATTTATTCACCGGAGACATTAAGGTCATTTGTATTACTTACAAAATGAACGAAATCATTGTTCATCACGGATTTCTGTTAATTGTTCATTGATCAATAATGAATGGTTCGGAGATTTAAGGGTTTTTTTTCACTGATCATTAGGAGATTTGTTCATTATGTATATTATATATTGTAGATTTTTTCATTATGTATATTGTAACTTTGTTCATTCATTCATCATTGAATACATTAAATAAGGTTAATAAAATTTCCTGTCAGACTTGTTCATTATGTATATTGTAGATTTGTTCATTAGTAAATCTGTAAATTTTGCAAATTGAACACATTATTATTATGCTGAACAGGTTAAATATGGTAAAAAAAATTTAGTTATTTTTAGGCGTTCATCAATGAACACATACGAATTGCAAAAAAAATTACAAATTACAAAATTCGGATCCTAAAAAATAGATTTGAGCTTAAAAATGAATTAATTTAATTAAGGAAACTGGATTTAATAAAAAGATTTTAGTGTTAAAAAGACTACAATACCCTTTAGATTAAAAAGTGTAATTAAGAAAAATGATTGGCTAGAAAGTGGTTCTCGCAATTTTAGTGGTTCTCGCATGAACCGCTCTCTCTCTCTCTCTCTCTCTCTCTCTCTCTCTATATATATATATATATATATATATATATATATATATATATATATATATATATATATATATATATATATATATATATATATATATATATATATATATATATATATATATATATATATATATATATATATATATATATATATATATATGAATATATTAAATACAAGATAAAATGGAACAATTAAAAGATAATGTTATTTTGATCTTTAAAGGATAATAGTATAATTAGTTATTGTATAAAGTTATTATATAATTAAGACTAGAAAGTACAAAGTTGTGATTTCATTATAACTAGAAATTGTACAAGTTGAAATTATATGATTAACTAGAAATATACAAATTTACATTATTATTATAAAGTGTATAAAGTTATAAGTTATTATAACTAGATAATTATACAACTATAAGTATTTTACAAGTTATGTAATATACTAGATTAATGATCAAGTAATAAATAACAAGAAAACTTTATAACCTATATTTAACTAGTTCAAGTTAAATGTAAGAAAGGTTTAAAACAAACTAAGAATTATTATATATAGTCTTTATATAATAAGTTTATTAGTTTCACCAAGTATAAACCGGTGATTGTGTTTGCTTAAGTTCCATCATGGTTGTTGGAGCTAGTGGTAGCTACACAAGAAAATCACAAAGTTTTTAAGTGTGTCGTTAAGACATAAGTTTTGGTCGAATCTAATAAGTCAAAACAAATGTTTAATTTCATTATTAGACATATGAAAAACTAGATGTGTTAAACTAGGTTTATGTTTCAAGTTTATGAATCATAAAATAATTAAAAGTTTAACATAAGTTTTAAGTTTTTCAAGTAAGATAAAACAAGGAAGTTTTATTATAGATAAGGTTTTTCACAAAACCTAGTAAAACGTTTTGTACACCTCGTTTTAGGTAGACATATAAGTCGCGCAATTCTTGAAACTATATGTTTTAAAGAATAGTTCTTAAGTTTTAAAAGGGTGTCTTGTAGAATTCCTAAATTCACAAGTCACACATTTTAAACAAGGATTAAGATTGGAATAAAGGTTTTAGTTTAGTTTAAGACTTAAACAAACCCAAGAAAATCTTAGATCGAAGTACTATCCACCTAATGGAACACCTCACTTGTTCAACGATATTCATATTGTAAGGATAAAGGACCTTAGATATGGATTCAAATCATTGCGAGTGTCAGGGTGCGTAAGGTTCTGTGATAATCGGGAGTCCCGGCGCAGAGCATCGCACTGTCTTAGATGGTCTGATCTATTTTGGTGATAATCGGGAGTCCCAACCCAAAAATTACTTGAGTAGAATAAACATAATAGACTTTATTACTAACTTAAAAATGTACAATTAGATTGTACAAGGTTGTAATAAGTTATAAGTCTAAAGATTCTACAACCCCTAGGAATCGTGTCAAGTCTTGATACGATCGGTAAGGATGTTACCTACCAGAAACAGCATGTCTCGTCGGGAAGTGCCAAAACCTTGCGGCGAGAATGTGATATATTGATCCTAGGCCTAAAATATTAATTATGGGTTTATAATATATTTTAGAGAATGTTTATTGATGATTACTAATTAAACTGGGTTTGATTTGTAGTTGGCAGCAACAACCACGACGACAAGTACCAACAATCTCTCACTTCGCTCGATCCTCGAAAAAGACAAGTTGACTGGATCAAACTTTCTCAACTGGGAGCGTAATCTTTGTATTGTGCTCAGGCATGAGAGAAAGTGGTATGTCTTGGAGAGAGTAGTACCAAATGCCCCTGCCGTTAATGCTAGAGCTGAAACGGGGCAAGCTTATGATAAGCATATCAGTGATGCACTCGATGTGAGCTGTCTGATGCTCGCCACTATGAGTCCTGAGTTACAAGCGGGACTTATGGATGTGCCTGCGTTTGAGATGATCCAGCAATTGTTAAGGCAAAAAGCCTTACCCCTTTGGATCTTAAGATAACAAAACAACTTAGACTAGCTTAGATTAAAATGTAGAATAAAATGGCTAAGTCTAGGTCTGATACTGAGTGGTTAGTATTACAACTCAGTATCAGAGCTCAGTATCAGATAGTGATACTGAGTACAAGGACTGAGTAGAAGGACTGAGCTTCAATCTGTATTGTAACGGACTAAGATCAAATCCCTTGATCTTAGTCATTTCCTTAGATCAGTCCTTCGGTTACTCCTTTGCCCATTATGTAAGATCTCTATATCATTATAAATAGAGATCATCTTGCAAAGGATTACTTACCAATTTACTTTACACATTCACATCTTTTGTAATTGATCAGTTGTCTTGTTATTCCGCAACAAGCCACACTTAGTGGATTTATACATTGACTATATTCTTGTGTTATCACTCTAATATTTCTCTAAGTATAATAATCTATCAATTAACATTATAAACTAGGGTTGTTGTGACCTAACAACTGGTATCAGAGCAGGCTAAATAAACTCTTATTTAGTCGATCTTTAACCCTGGCAGCCATCCCCTATACTTATCCTTCCCATACTCCAAAATAAAAAATGTCTACCATTGTTGCACCAGTTATGTCTGGAAAGGGAATACCCATCTTTGATGGAAAAGACTTCCATCAATGGAAGCTAAAAGCTCAGTGGTATCTTGAATCCATTCATCATGAAATGCTCATTGTGCTATATGATGGTCCCATCATTCCACAAACTGTGGAACCTGTTGCTGCTACTGATGATGCTCCTGAGGGCATAAGAACTGTACCTAAACTAAAGCACAACTGGACTGATACTGACCGTCAGTTGTATGCTTTAGACTCCAGAGCTAAAGGGGTGATTGGTAATGCTGTTACCAAAGAGATACTTAATGCAATTATGAAATTGCCAACATCAAAGGCTATGTGGGATAGTCTATCAGTCACCTATGAAGGCACAGCAAAGGTGAAGTTGCAAAGAAAAAGCAACATGAGAAGGAAATACGAAAATTTCTTCTCAACTCCTAATGAAGACATCACCACTCTCTATAACAGGTTCAATACTGTTATCCATGATTTAATTAGTGTAGGCATTGTGAAAGAGGAAGGAGAGCTTGTTCAAAAGTTCCTGGATAGTCTTCCTCAACAATTTCTTGACATGACAAACTCTGTCAATGCTGCTAACAACATTGAGTCATACACTCTTCAAACTTTGTATGGTCTAATGTTGAATCGTGAGGAGAATAATGCTGCAAGACTGATCAACTGGAAGAAAACTGACAAGTCTTCCACTGGCATGGCTCTAGTTGTGCAACAGGCCTATATAGTGACTGAGCCAGATGAACCAGAAGTTGATCTTGCTGATGCTGAGGCAGAAGAGCTTAAAACTCAAAATGGCTCTTATGTCTATGAAGCTGGATCAGTTGAAGAAGAAGAGTCTTGGTGTTAGCTCTTCTAATACTGACCCAAGATCAAGTCTTTGCTATAGGTGTGGAAAGCCTGGACATATTGCTGCAAATTGTCATACCAAGTCTTCTGAGACTGACCAAAATGACAAAATTGCATACCGAGCAAAGAGGTATAGAGACAAATATGTCAAACTGAAGAATTGGAGCAAGGGCAAGAGGGCATATGGGAATGGAGCACCTCATCAAGCACTTTACTCAGAAGCCTGGATGGATGAAGACTTAAGTGATGATGAGGAAGAGATTGAAAATAAAGCCTTTATGGCTTTCACTGAAGATGATTTGAAGAGCTCCTTTGAAAAGGATATCAAAGAGGCTGAGAGGATGAGTGTTCATACTGATTGGGATTCCACTCAGTTGTACAAGGTAAGTTCCTTTCAAACTTATTCAGTGAATGAAAAAACCAAGATTTTTGAATATATGATTGTTGATCTTAAAACTTCTGTACAAAAAGAAAAGGCTTTAAAATTAACAATTCAAGAACTTGAAAGGGTAAATAATGAAAACTTGGATAAACTAGCAAAATATAAAGATTTAGAACTAAACTTTTCAGATTTAAAAGACATTAACCAAAGATTAGCTGATAAAGCTCATTTACACAAACTTGAAAAAGAGAAATTTGAAAAACAGTGTAAATCTTGGGGAAATGCTTCAATAAAATTAAATAAATGTTTAAATCAACAATTCCCAGAAAATGTGAGGGCTGCACTTGGTGTTGATCCTCAATTTAAAAATAGGAACAATTTTGCTGATTTATTTGAAGAGTTTTCTACTATGAACCCTATTAATTTTGTAAAAGCTAAAACTTTATGTGAAGTTGGATGTCAAACTGAGTCAGATGATGAGGAAAATGAAATTTTAGAAAAACGTATTGGTCCCTCCATCTGCTCAAAGTGCTATACTGAGCTACAAGAACTCAGTATTGAATTTCATATAACGGAAATTTCTGATACCGAGCTACCAATAGTTCAGTATGACACTTCTGCTGTTCCACCTTTTGAATTATTATTTAATACAACAACTTTTGAATTATATAATGATAATAAGACAACTTCTATCTCAAATGCTTCATCTAATACAGAAGTTGCAGGAACATAAACATCATATACTGAGACATCTAAAGAACCTGTTAAAGTTGTTTCTTCAAAACATGATAAACAAAAAACAACTTCAACTAGGTCTTTAGTTGGCAAAGACAAGAAGTCTACCACTAATAATATTAGAAAGACTTCTCTGCCAAATAAAAAGAAGCAACCAGATCCTCCATCTCTTAAACCAGTTAAAAACAATGTTAATACACCTATTAAAAATGACAAAATTAACATTTTAAAAACACTTGGTGATCAGGTCAAATCTTTAAGTAAACAATTTGCAAAACTCGTTCATACTGACCTACCAAAAGTGAAACATTTTTCTAAAATACCGTATGAAAATATGTTTAGAAATAGACCTAGAAAATGTTATAGATGTCATCATACTGGTCATAAGGGAGATGAATGCTGGACTGATCTCTCAAGTCCTAGGTACTCAGTACCAAAGAAAAGGAGAGAAACTAAGTCAGTATCACCAAAGAAAACCTCAAAAGGTTTCACTGAAGTGATACTGACCTCTCCACATAAGGAGATCAACCCAAAATATGTTTATCCCACCAAAGGTCCCATTCAAAAATGGGTTCCTAAAAAGAACTAACTCTTATTTTGTGTCTTGTGCATGGTGACAGAAAATGGTATTTAGATAGTGGCTACTCAAGACACATGACAGGCAGTATGGAGTACCTTCTCAATTATACTCCAGAGAAGGGTCCTTCTGTTAAGTTTGGAGATGACTCGGTGGGAAAGACAAGAAGTTATGGTGTGATCAAGGCAGGCAACATAACTTTTAAAAGAGTTGCCTATGTAGAGGGTCTTAAACACAATCTGCTCAGTATCAGCCAGATGTGTGATGATGACAATGAACCTCGATTCAGGAAGGTTGCAGGAATCATCTACAATGATAAAGGGCAGCCTGTACTCATTGCTAGAAGAGAAAAGGATGTATATGTGGTCAACCTATCTGAAATAGACCCAACTATTCGTGTATGCCTGCTTTCTAAAGTCAAGCCAGAATTGCATTGGCTATGGCACAAGAAACTCTCTCACATCAACTTTAGAAATATCAACGAGCTCAGTATGAAGAAACTGGTGAGAGGGTTGCCCACTATTACTTATTCAAAAGATAAGTTATGCTCAGCATGTGAAATGGGCAAGCAGAAGAAGAGTTCATTCAAGTCCAAAGTCAATCATTCCATTAATGAACCTCTTACTATGATACATATGGATCTTTTTGGCCCCATCTGCACACCATCTTTGGCCAAAAAGATCTATACTCTAGTCTTGGTTGATGAATTTTCAAGATATACTTGGGTCATCTTCCTCAAGACTTAGAAGAGAGGAACTTCAAAAAGGCAACAAGGTCAAGCAACTTAGAAGTGACCATGGTACTGAGTTTAAGAACTCAGTATTAGCAGATTTCTGTAAAGAAAAAGGAATCATTCAAAACTTCTCTGCAGCCTACACACCACAACAAAATGGTGTTGTAGAAAGAAAGAATAGAACACTGATTGAAGCTGCAAGAACTTTATTATGCCATGCTGGACTGGCACTGAGTTTCTGGGCTGAAGCTGTAAACTGTGCAAACTTCACTCAGAATAGAGCTACTATAGTCCAAAGACATCTGAAGACTCCATATGAGTTATATAATGGCAAGATTCCTAATGTGGAATACTTCCACATCTTTGGGAGTAAATGCTTTGTACTCAGTACAAAACAAAATCTCAACAAATTTGCTCCCAAAGCAAATGAAGGTGTGTTCATGGGCTACTCTCCACACTCTAAAGCTTTCAGAGTGTATATCATCTCAACCAAGATGATTGTAGAATCTATTCATGTCACATTCGATGAAGATCAGAATGAGAATTCTACCTCAGCAAGTGAAGACATAAGTGGCATAGATATTCTATGCAATCCAGAACACTCCATTGCTGAACAGCCCAAGTTTCATCCACACTTATTCCCAATAAGTTTAATGAAAATGATCAAGTTCAAACTCAGTATCACTATACTGCGACTAATACTGAGGTTCCCATAACAGAGGACCTCCATACTGAGTTTCCAACTAATGATCTGAACCACTCTACCTATGAAGAAGGTGAAACATCCAACACTTCACAAGAATCCATATCCACTCTGCAAAATGAAATTGAACAGCAACCTCCGGTGTCTAATACTGACCAGAATTCCACTCAGTATCAGACACACAACACACCAAATCAACAAGATATTGTTGATCCTATTTCAAATGCTTCCTTAGGAAACAATTTAAGGGAACACAGAGATCATCCACACTCAAACATTATTGGTCCTATTGAAGAAGGTGTCCAAACAAGAAGAAAATTAGAGTTTCCACCCCAAGCAACTGCAAATTTTTGTTTCTTCTCAAGTTTTCTATCTACCACTGAACCAAAGAAAGCTGATGAAGCTTTATTAGATGAAGATTGGGTAGAAGCTATGCAAGAAGAGCTCACAGAGTTTGAGAGAAACAAAGTTTGGAACTTAGTACCACCTCCTACTGGCAAAACTATTATTGGTACTAAGTGGGTGTTCAGAAACAAGATGGACAAGGATGGTGTTGTCATCAGAAACAAAGCAAGGTTAGTTGCTCAAGGTTACAGGCAAGAAGAAGGCATTGACTATGATGAAACTTTTGCACCAGTTGCCAGAATTGAAGCTATTAGGTTGTATCTTGCATATGCAGCCTTCAAAAATTTCAAAGTTTATCAGATGGATGTCAAAAGTGCTTTTCTAAATGGAAAACTCCAAGAAGAAGTTTATGTTAAACAACCACCAGGTTTTGTTGATCCTAAATTTCCGAATTATGTTTTCAAGCTTGATAAAGCTCTATATGGGCTCAAACAAGCTCCAAGAGCCTGGTATGATACCCTGTCCGAGTATCTTATTGAAAATAAATTTACAAGATGTAAAATTGATAAAACATTATTTTCAAAACGGAACGGTTCTAACATCTTACTCATTCAGATATATGTAGATGACATTATCTTTGGTTCCACTGACAAGTCAATGTGTGACTGGTTTGCTAAGATAATGTCAACTCAGTATCAGATGAGTATGATGGGAGAACTTACTTATTTTCTTGGTTTACAAGTTGAACAAAAGCCTGATGGCACTTTTATAAATCAAAGTAAGTATGTGCATGATATGTTACAGAAATACAAATTTGAAAATTTATCTTCCATGCACACTCCTATGGGTACTCAGGATAAGATAAGTAAGGATGAAACTGGTAAATCAGTTTGTCAATCCACATACCGAGGTATGATTGGTTCCTTACTTTATTTAACTGCTAGCAGGCCTGATATCATGTTTGCAACATGTTTGTGTGCTCGGTATCAGGCTGATCCTAAAGAATCACACATGAAAGCAGTTAAGCGCATCTTTAGATATCTTACAGGTACTCCTAACCTGGGTCTTTGGTATCCCAAAGACTCAAACTTTGACCTTGAAGGGTACACAGATGCAGATTTTGCAGGTTGTAGATTGGACAGAAAAAGCACAAGTGGAGGATGTCAATTCCTCGGTGGAAGACTAGTTGGTTGGTCATCCAAGAAGCAAAATTCGGTAGCAACTTCCACAGCAGAAGCAGAATATGTTGCTGCAGGACGTTGTTGTGCTCAATTATTATGGATGCAGTATCAACTCTTAGACTATGGGTTCAACTTTCATAAGACTCCCATTCACTGTGATAACAAGAGTGCTATTGCTATCACAGAGAACCCAGTCTATCACTCCAAAACAAAGCACATTGATATCAGACACCACTTTATTCGAGATAATGTGGAAAAAGGTAAGGTTGAGGTAGATTATGTATCAACAGATGAACAATTGGCCGATGTGTTTACTAAACCTCTCCCTGAGGAAAGGTTTATGTATTTACTAGGGCAATTAGGTATGTTGAATCCTTAATCTTTAAAACTGAACGCTCAGTTTCACTCATGTTGATACTGACCACTCAGTATCACTAGTCTGTTATCATCAAAATTTGAAATTTTTATTTTTTTTATTCATTTCCAAAGTAAATTAATTGTTTTTATATTTTTATTATTTTTTTTAATAATTTTTTTTTCTCAGTATTGGGGTATTACGGCGCTCAAACCGAGCTTAATCCTCATACTACTCAACGGTAACCTTTCTTAATAAGAAAGTTACCGTTGGCAGAGGATAAGGCAGTCAAATCAGCCGTTTTTACTTCCCAATACCTTAATTATCTTTCAAATCTCCTATAAATAACCGTTTATTTTTACTTCAATTTTTTTTAACTGTTATTTCTTTCTTTCATTTTCAATTCTCTCTGCGATTAACGATTTCACTTTCTATTAGCAAGCAAACTTTTTCAAATCAAAATCAAAGTTGCCGAATTACACTTTTGTTGCTCCAGAAGTTGAATCGGAAATCAAATTCCGAAATGATGAAGTGCCCAGGTTTGCGAGGAACAACATCACAATGAATTTCACTATTCCTCAAGCCTGGGTATGCCAAGAATTCACAAATATTGTGACTTTTATGAAGCATTGCCCAATTGCTCGTGCACTGACCTTATCTCCTCGAGCAATTTACCCAGAAATGTTATGTGAGTTTTGGTACTCTGCCACACTCGATTCTCCAGATATGATTGCTGGATGGGTAATTAGGGATCAAAGAAGAGCTTTTGTTTCTACTGCAATCATTCGTGAAACACTGAGGCTTCCAGCACAAGCTCAGTATGACCCATTTGTTGATAGATCAGAGGCACGCTCAGTACTGCCATTTTTGGGTCGAAGAGGAACAACATGAATCATCAAAAGAAACGAATTTGGTCCTATGTGGGGTATTCTCATTACAACAATTATTCGGTGCATGACTCACAAGACAGGTGCTTTGGATCAAATAAATGAATTTGGGATGCAAATAGTACATGCTCTGTACTATGGAAGAAACATTGATTATGCACGACTCATTTTCAATGAATTAGCTACTTTGGTTCGGGCTAACACAAGGGAATGTAATGTCCCTTTCTGCAGATTCTTATCACTCATCTTTCAACACTCAATGCCCACACATTCTTATGATGAGTTTCACAGTCCAAGGGTTGATCTTCCTCCTCATAGTGAGAAGATCTTCTTTTACAGGCCAAGACAAGCAGAGCCTTTACTGAGCCCTTCTATGTGGGCCATTGTTCAAGAACATATAAATGATGAAGAAGACATGTCTGATACTGAGTCAGACAATGATGATAATAATGATGATAATAGTGGCAATGGAGCCCAGGCTGGTCAAGATATTGAGATGCAGGATGTTCCACAAGTTCAAGAACCAACTCAACAACATATCTCTCCACCTGCACAGGACCCTGAGGTTCCTCATATAGAAACAATTTTTGATACTGAGTCCTCAGAAGACACACCACTGGTCCTCCAAAGAAGAAGAAGACATATTTCCCCTGTTATTATGGGAAACTTATCATCTGAGGAGGTGCAGCCTGCAAATGTTCCATCATTAACTGCATCTCTTCAAGCCCAAAGCCTAGTTGCAGCCACCGCTGACCTTCCAGGTCCAGAACTAGTCCAAACTGCTCAACTAATTGAGGAACCTCATGTTCCTCTTGATGTGGAGATTCAATATGCACAAACTACACTGGAAGGTGCTCAACATGACAGAGAGGTCGGTATTGAAGATGTTGGTGCTGCACATCAACAAACACATGAACCTGCACCGACCTCTGCAGACGCTAGAAGGGAATCTGACAGAGTCTCAGGTATGAATTTCTAAAAAGCCCTTAAACTTATATATATATATATATATATATATATATATATATATATATATATATATATATATATATATATATATATATATATATATATATATATATATATATATATATATATATATATATTTCATTCCCAAATAGAGACTAAGTATTGGCCAGTACCAACTCAATACTGACCAAAGTCTCAAACGATCTTTCAAATATATATCCTTTTATGGCCAACATAGCTAGCCCACTGCTGCTATGCAAAATTCATATACTGAGCACACAAAATTGATCATTGTCAGTCTACAGTTGTCTCAACATTTAAAGAGACAATGGTGGTTGATGTCATACTGACACCCACTGGTGCTGCTTGAATTATGTCCAACTTATTTTTGAGTTGGGTAGCATCATTCAAGAAATGATCACAAACCCTTAAGCCACAAAATCCAAAAAATTTCCATGGGGTTTACCTACATTTCTGTTATCACTCTAATACCGAGTGATAAACATTGAAAATAACTAGAAGCACATCCCAGGCTTCGAATTCCCAAACCCAAACCTTTTAGTAAATGTGACTTATCCTATACTGAGCTACTTAAATTTACACACTCACTTTTACTAAAACCTTCTTACACATGCTATGCACAAGTCCACAATATTTCATCATAAACCAGATGAAATACAGACTTCACAAACTCTGTTTATATGATTATAGAATTAAACAACACCACAATTCTATTTGATAAACCTTTTCTTTTAACCAGTTTTTTTTTTTTTTTTGTTTCTTTAGCACCATCTGTGCAGGGCATTCAGGCATCACAGGCTGCAGGAGACCAAGTGACTCTGCAAGCAATCATGCAGCAAATTCTGGCCATCCAACATACTCAAAGTACAATACTAGCCAGAATGGACAAGATGAGTAGTGATATTGACTCAATAAAACAGTCAGTCTCACTACTTCAACAACCACATCAGAAACCACAAACTCCACCATTTTCACATGGTGACCACAATGAAGAAGGAGAAGGAGATGCTGGTGATACTGATGCTGCAACTGAGCCCATGCCCTCCCCTACTCTTGAACAACCAGAAGGGGACATGGGTGGTGATACTGATCCTCTTCCCTCCTCATCCAATGATAACAAAAAGGGGGAGAAGAGACAAAGAGATACTGAGGTTGATCAAACTGAGCCATCTGCTCAGGGGGAGAAAAGAAGAAGATTGAATGAAGATCAACCTCCACAACAACAACAACAACATCAGCAAAGCCCTCATACTGAGCCACTTCGCATTCAGTATGAGAGAAGAAGACAAAGAACTAGGTCAGCATTACAAGTTCAAGAACCACTTGAGCCATCTGCTCAGGGGGAGATTCATACTGACCAACCACAGCAAGCTGATACTGAGCCATCTGCTCAAGAAGAAAATAATTTGCAAATTGTGGTCTACAGGCCTTTCATCTGGCCTATTGCTGATGATGAAAATGAGGAACATCCAGTGGCATCAGAATATTTTTTAAACTTTGCACTGGATGAAGCAAATAAAGAAACCTCTTCATCATCATTCTTAGATGATGAAGTACATACAAGAAAACCTATCTCACCTCATGCTGAAGGACCTTCTAGAATTCCTAGAAGACCAATAACCAGAAGAATGACAAATGTGGTTATGTCCTCAGAATCTAGTGAAGAACAAGATCCAGCCCCTCTGATCTCAAGACCTAGGAGATCTGCTCAGTTTACTGAGGAAAAGAGTGAAGCTGAGGATGAGATTGAGGCCCAAAAGTTCTTCCCTGTTAAGGAAGAACCTGAATCTGAGTCTGAAGATGTTCCAAGAAGATCTCATACTGTAAGAAGAACTGGAGATGAATTACTTGAACAGTATTGGAACATTGTGGCACAAAGAACAAGATTTAGGGAAACAAGGATGGGTATGCTGAGGAATAAAGCATTTCTAAGTGTAAGAGACATATACTGGCTAAATGAATTTGTCAACAAAATAAAAGTCAAAACTGTTGATAGATCAATTGTTGCAACTTGCACTGGGCCAGTCAGTCCTCCAATGAAATTTTTCCTTCATGACATCCAAAATATGGGACTTCAAGATTGGATAAAGATTGCTAGACTGATAAAGGAGATGCCCTCAAGATCCTCTGAAGCCCAAGTGATGATGGATGAAATCTGGGCTGTATCTGCCATATGCTATGAAAAAGGAACCCTTTATGCAGCAGAATACAGGGCACTCAGTGTGATGACTGAAGCTATGAAAAATAACAAACCTGAGTGCCTTAATACTTTCAGAATAATTCCCACATATACTGTTCCCTCTAATCTTATCTTTCAGGATCAAAAGAGTACCATATATCCAACATCTGGATATATGTATACTGACTCAGATGACAGGGAGTGCTTCATTACTGAAGCATATTTGGCAACAGCTCCTATCAGCCATTTGGTGGGTCTTAAATGGATGATAACCAAGAGAGAAGATGCTTGGTTTAGAAAGAAGATAGTTGCTGTACTAAACAACAGGCAAGATGAACTGAAGAAAAGAGAAGAGTTCATCCATGTGAAGAAAGAAGTCTTCTACGGATTTGAATCGATCAACAAAGACTAAAGAAGAAGACTTTGCAGCCTGTAGCTTATTTTTTTGTAATTGTTTTGTTATCATTAGATAGGGGGAGATTGTTAAGGCAAAAAGCCTTACCCCTTTGGATCTTAAGATAACAAAACAACCTAGACTAGCTTAGATTAAAATGTAGAATAAAATGGCTAAGTCTAGGTCTGATACTGAGTGGTCAGTATTACAACTCAGTATCAGAGCTCAGTATCAGATAGTGATACTGAGTACAAGGACTGAGTAGAAGGACTGAGCTTCAATCTGTATTGTAACGGACTAAGATCAAATCCCTTGATCTTAGTCATTTCCTTAGATCAGTCCTTCGGTTACTCCTTTGCCCATTATGTAAGATCTCTATATCATTATAAATAGAGATCATCTTGCAAAGGAGTACTTACCAATTTACTTTACACATTCACATCTTTTGTAATTGATCAGTGGTCTTGTTATTCCGCAACAAGCCACACTTAGTGGATTTATACATTGACTATATTCTTGTGTTATCACTCTAATATTTCTCTAAGTATAATAATCTATCAATTAACATTATAAACCAGGGTTGTTGTGACCTAACAACAACTTATGGATTCATTTCAAGAGCAAGCTCGCACTGAGAGGTTCGACATCAATCAAGCCTTCAACTCTTGCAAGATGGTCAAAGGAACGCCGCTGAGTGCCCACATCATGAAAATGAAAGGGCACATGGATCATCTCGCTAGACTTGGTCACCCCATACCGTTGCAAATGGCAACAGATACTATACTCAACTCGTTGTCTGATGACTACAAGTCTTTTGTGGTCAACTACAACATGCATAATATGGAGAAATCCATTGCTGAGCTACATTCTATGCTCAAGACAGCTGAGTTGAGTTTGGGGACCAAATCTAAGGATGTTCTTATGATCGGTAATGGTAGTGGCGGTGGGAAGAAGAGAAAAGGGCATGGTGGTTAAGGAAAGGCTAAAACCTATCCTAACCAAGGAGTGCCGAATGGTAAAGGTGTCAAACAAAATTCAAGAAGGTTAAAGCCTAACATAGCGAGGACCGAGAATCGGTGCTTCAAGTGTGGTGAGGCTGGGCATTGGAAAAGGAATTGTCCAAAGGGTGCAAGTGGTGGTGGAGGAAACGCAAGTTCCTCAGGTAACACAACCACACTTCTTAATCACTTTAAGATACTTGTAAAGTACATTATGAGTAATCTAAATTTTGCAATCGTTTATTGCAGGAGGAGATGTAAAGTGATAGTAACCGGCATGAGATGGTGATGATCCCACGAGCACAAGATTTTATAATTCAGTAGTTTTATGGATTCAATAAAAACAATTTTATTTCATTGTTTTTTGGATAATTTTTATTTTATGTTAAAACAAGTTTTTTTTTGTTTTAATAAATTAGAATCCATGGTTGAATTATATTGTGTGCATGTGTGATAATTACACTAGTCAAGGTTTATGACTAGATTGTAAGTCAAGTTTTTGATTTACTTATATTTCATGTTTTATATTTGTTTGATTGTTGTATGAATGAATAATGTTTTGATAGCTCAAGGTACTTAGATACTAGTAATTAGAAAGTTTTTCTAATGAAAGTATTTAAGAGTTTTATGGAAGCATAAGGTTCAGAAGTTATTGAACTTAGTTAAAACATCTTAAGTAATAGTCATTACTTATGATAGTACGTTTTAAAGTATTAGTGTTAATATAATATGATTATATTGGATATAATCAAGATAGACTTTAAGAGTATTATTGCAAGTCTTTTATACTTGTAATAAGGAATTTAATGAAGTCATAATTCCCTAATAGGAATAATTGGATATTCGTAAAATCCAAGTAAAATGACTTAGACATTAAATGAACTCTTAAAAGAGACAAATTATATTAAAGTATTTAAGAATTAAAAGGTATTATTACAAGTCTTTTATACTTGTAATAAATACATTATTTAATCAAGTCATAATTCCCTTATAGGAATAATGGATATTTGAGAAATCCAAGAAATGACTTTGGCATTAATAAAGTTATTAAAGAATACTAATATGTTTAAGAATTGAAAGTATCATTTCAAGTGTTTTATACTTGTTAGATACAGTAATCAATAAAGGTCATAATTCCCTAAACAGGAATGTTGGATATTCGCAAATCCAAAAGATGATCTTAATTATTGATAGAATTCTTGAAAGATTAAACTACAAGTTATTGACTAGGTCAAAGTAGTTTAAAAGATTCTTAAATTCCATAAAAGTAAGTGGGAGCTATGACTAACATAATTCATTAAAGACATTAATGAATTTAGTAAGTTAGTAAGACATTAACAACAAAGGTTTTACCAAGTCGTTGGCCAAAGAGTTAAGAGAAATAAATGATCATTAATTAGACTATTACAAACCTAATAGCATGATCACAAGTCTTGTGATTAATTATTGCATATCTAATAGGTTGTTCACACTCCAGTGGATAACATAATCATTTAAGGAAATTTCTTTAACTAGTAAGAATATCTACAAATCAAGTAACTAAAAGAGGCTTTAGTTACAAGGAGAATTTTACGAATTCAAGAAACTAAGGAGTTAATTTCCAATCCTCCTATGTTTACCGAATTACATAAAAGGCTAGACTGGAATATGTTCTAGATTGTTGCAAGAACAAAATCTAGCAAAGGCAAAAGAAATAGTATTTTTCAAATACTTTGTCTTATGTCTTTAGTTTAATAGAAATGATTGGTTTAGTGATAAAGTTACAATTGAGGTTGTAAGAATCATTAAGTAATCAACACAAACAAAAGGAATAAGTAATGATCCAATAATAATTCAGTATCTATGTCCAGTGAGGAATAATACATGAGTTAGTATCATTTTTATTCAGACTTTGTATGTTTTACAACATCCATGAATAAAAGACTATTTATTCAAAAAGATATAAATCCATGACTACTCGTCTTGGTGGGAACCTCGATGGGACGTTAACGTCATCGCGGTATTTGGTGGTAGATTCGAAGTTCTTCGAAGATAGATACACAAGTTTTGTGTAAACCAAATATCGGTGATATTCTGTTGGAGCTCAACGAATATTGGATTGACCACTGTGACAATACTTCGTGGTTGAAAAGTTCAAAAGTATTGTTCACTAGGATTTTCCTTAAGCCTGCGGTATTTGATTTAGGATACAATGACTAATGTGCTTTGGTTCGTCTTAGACAATTCTGAAAAATGTTTGTCATACGAGGCGATACTGGGTACAAAGGAAGTTGTATTTTGAATCGAAATATAACAAGATGGCAATTGCACCTCCTCTTTAGGAGAGATATTTATGGGTCCTTTGACATGATGAGATAACTGGAAAGTGCATGGCCATGCCCAAACGAACTGATTTGTTCTTTGTCGTTTATCACAACAGTTTGAATCAAGAAGTCATGAAACGATTTCGAATACAGGAGTTGATAATTTCTACCATGCTGGTATTTGTTATCACAAATATCGTGCTGCAAGGGATAAGCCTAACATAGTTGCCCAAGAAGTAGAGACAGAGTGTTCTTTACTAGGAGACGCTATTAAAGAGTTTTTCATAAACTGTACCTGGGTTACGTAAGCTGTTTTTATGGGGTTGGTTACCTACATGCCCATCTAGAAGGCCACTGTAGCTCGTATCATTAAGACAAAGGTTACGAACTTGCACAAGTGGGAGTCTAAAGGATTTATGTGCACAGTTAGTCAAACTATGATGATACATCCATGCCTACGAAACACTTAAGGGTCACATCGGTGAGTGCTTGTAATACGAGCAATATAAGCAATGATCCGGACGGGTGGTGGTGGTGGTGATGACGGGTGGTGGTGGGTGGTGGTGGCAGCGGGTGGTGGTGGCGGCGGGTGGTGGTGGTGGTGGAGGTGGTGGTGATTGGTGCCGGCGATGGAGGCGGTGGCGGAAGGCGGGTAGTGGTGGCGGCGAGTAGTGGTGGAGGGGGTGGTGACGGGTTCCGGCGACGGAGGTGGTGGCGGTGGCCGTGGCGGTGGTGGCGGCGGGCGGGTGGTGGTAGTGACGGGTGGTGATGGTGGTGGTGGTAGGTTTAGGTTGAATGCATGTTTGAGGGTAGTATAGTAATACTCCACATTCCATTGACATGGGATTTTAAAATCCCTCCATAAATGAATGGAATCTAAATTCCATTGTTTGATGGAATTAATTCCCAAGGTGAATTCTAATTCCTTCCAACCAAACATATGAATATTTAGGAATTGGATTCTAATTCCCTCAAAAATCCTAAGGAATCCTGCGAACCAAACGGACCCTAAGGGATGGGAATGATAAAAGGAAGTTTAATTAAAGATCTAATATTAATTAAACTAGAAGGGTTCTAAGCGTAACTTATTTGTATATAAATAAGAGGCTTAGGGTAACCCTAAAACACCTAAACACCTCATACGAAAAGCATCCCCCTCCTCCCTTTGATTTTCGGCCGAACCTAGGCAAGAACACAAGTCTTGTGTTCTTCGTTCTTCGTTCTTCGTGTTCTTCAAGTATTGAAGAACAAGTTCATTGCTTAGATCAACTAGAAGATCGCTCGATTTGTTCATCATTAGTGGATCTATCTTAAGCAAAACAACAAGGTATGTTTTGGGAGACACTTTTCTCCCTTCTCCCCTCTTGGACGCATTCGACCAAAGAAGGGTTCTTTGGTTGATGGTCGAACGAACCACACAAGCTATGTGTGTGCTCGAGTTCTTCGTACAAGGTTTCTTTCTTGTTAATCTAATCTAGATTTCCAACATCCCAATCCTTTAGGGTTTAAGTATTAGGTTTAATCACACTTCCGCTTTTAGGGATTAAATCAGCTAGTTGGTTTTAACCGGTCAGGAACAAGTTCATGTTCTTGGTCAGTATGGTTCGAACCAAGCATACTAGGAGGTCGGTCCTATGGGTCGATCAGTCTCATTAGATGCGAGTAAAACCCTTCATACCTTTAACTAAAAACTTCGTGACTGATTTAAAGAGATCATCCTTAAAAAATTCCCAATATTTTTTGATGAATTTAAACGAGATACCATCCGGACCCGGGGCTTTGTCACTACCATAACTCACCGCTTCTTTAAGTTCTCCCATAGAACACCTATTTTCGAGGCCAAAATTGTCTTCCGGAGATAATTGCCTAAACCGATCACGGCTCAAAGATGGAGTGGAAATGGTAAAAGATTGAAATTTTTCTTTATAAAAGGTTAAAAACCCGTTTTTAACCTCTTTATGATCGGTAATCCATAACCCGTCAACCATCACACCTTGAATCATTTTACTTCTTCTGCGATGGTTTAGCAAACCGTGAAAGAAAGAGGAATTTTCGTCACCTTCAACATCCTATTTAGGCTTCAATTTTTGAATTAAGTCGATGTTTTCACTTCTGTTTAATTCCTTCAATTCCAAAAGCCAAGCAAGCCTTTGTTCAATCTCATCTTCAAACGCAATATTGTCATCAATTTTCTTCTCAATTGCATTTATTATGAACCGAAGATGGATTATTTGTTCAACCCCGGGGTGAATTATTTGCAGAACCTATTTTTTGCGTAGAACCGAGTAGAACCCATCTAAAAATATTAGAATTTAGTAAAAAACAAATATGCAAAACAATAACATTTAACCCAGATCAAACATATACTTAAAGAAAAATATCAAAAATACTGAAAAACATATATGTTCAAATAATGCAAACATAACACTTATGTATACATAGTTACATACATGAAAAACATACATGCACAATAACATATATGTTTTCGTGCATAAATAACATACATGCAAACCAATATTTGGGGATCCCTCGTTAAATCACTTCATGTATCTTCCATGATCATTTCATTTTGAAAATCAATTGTTTAGATTGAGTTCTGCGGGTTCTGTAGCCTAAAATGGGTTCTGAAACTAATTCTTCACTATATATATATATATATATATATATATATATATATATATATATATATATATATATATATAGGGTCTGATTTAGCGCAGAACCGTTTAAAGGTGCAAAACCATCCTAACATCCAATGTTTTATATGTTATACATAAGGTGTGTATTTTCATACACGCTGTAACACATTTATACATTCAATGTTTTCAATTTTTTATACACATAATATATAAATATATTCATATATTATTTGTATAAATAAATGGAAACATTGGATGTCAGGATGGTTACAGCGTGCATGAAAATGTACACCTTATGTATAACATAGAAAACATTGGATGTTACGATGGTTCCGCGGTTCTGCACCTTTAAACGGTTATGCGCTGAATCGGGCAATATATATATATATATATATATATATATATATATATATATATATATATATATATATATATATATATATATATATATATATATATATATATATATATATATATATATATAGGGGAGAGTTCTTCTGAGAATTGAAAAAATCGTAAGAATGTGAGAATTAGTGTAATAATCGATGATTACCCTATATGTATTCATAGGGTAATCATGGATGATTAAACACGGCACATGTGCCCCTCGCGCCGCGCGGCAGATTTTGCCAGGCCGTGAGCCCCAAATCCACTCAGATCAATGGCTGAGATCTATTCTCACATTCTCACACAATATATTACTCCCTCCGTCCCTTAATAAAGTTCTCATTTCTCCTGGGCATATGTTTTTAGGAGATAGTTAGTGGTGGGTCCTTGGTAATAAATTTGATTAAAATATAGGGTTTTTTGGAGAGAGAAAGTGTTTTTAGGAGATAGTTAATGGTGGGGTATATGGTAATAATATTATTTTATTGAGTGGGTCCCTCTAATTTAAGAAATGGGAACTTTATTTTGGGACAAACATATTAGGGGAAATGAGAACTTTATTAAGGGACGGAGGGAGTAATTCTCAAAGAAACTAATTCTTGAGAAACGAAGTAATCGACTAATCATGGACGATTTCTTATAAAGTAATCGACTAATTTTATTTGTGTTTCTATTAATTCAAGATGCAATATGTTCTTGTAAAGTGAGCATGTTTCAAGTGATTGTTTTGCACTCTATATTGATTGTGACTGCAATGTTCATGGGACAGCACTAAGCAGGCCAGCTTTAATAACATGAAATTACATAAGCCTTGAGCAAGGAATCTAATTACCAGGATAACGGGTAAGATAGTTTACACAGAGAAAACAACCAAACTGAAAATAAAAAAGTACTTAATTATCTTTGAATTAATTGTCATTTTATTAGGAATCAAACTATGATGTTTTCACTCACTGATTGAGTAAGAGATTAGAAAAACACTATACTGTTTATAAGCAATTATATGATGATTATATATCATGTTTTCACCATTTCCAAAGTAGTCATAACGTTTAATATGGAACACTGGCTTATTATGCTCATCTGTATATGATAAAAAATTTATTTAATGTTTTTTTCTATGTTTTTAGGTGTTCCGGTTGACTCGCTGTTCAAGCGGTTGACCCTTGACCAGGGGCGGACCCCTTTGGAGCATCAAGGGGCCTGGGCTACCCCTTAAATTTAGCCCAGAGATGTACATAGTATAACTCTCAGCCCAAAACAAATAGCCCAAATGTAAAGCCTAAGCAAATTGGATGTTAACAATTAGGCAGAGAAAGCACCGAACTTATTTAATTCAGGGCTCATGTTCATATTTTAAAGGGGGCAAATATAAAGGAAGGGCTATATATTTACCGGAACAAAGCCGCTGGGGACGCAAGCAGTCAACAAAGAGGATTACACTTCGCATAATACATTTCTTGAACGCAATGACTGAAGAGAAATGATATTTAGTCCTACTATTTGGTTCTACTCATAGTCCTACCTATTTGATAGGATGACATGTGTACTCTATTAATACTCTCTCCTAATACTATCCTTCGATTTTGACACATGACTTCATCGACCAAATTGTAAGACTAAATACCATTACTCATAACTAAATTGAAGATTGGAGCTTTATATCATTAGTTATTTTATTCTTATAATATTATTTATTATGTTGAAAAATATATAATTAACAACTATGTTTGTATAATTAAGAATTTTAGGGTTAGTATTTAATTATTGTATGTTTTTCAAAGTTGGAATCTTTTTTAATCGTAGGGTTTCATATTATTGATAATTTTATTAGAAATCTAATCAATTACATTAATTTGTAAACTTAGGAGTTTGATTGTAGGATTCTACTGACAAAATTTTATAAGGAATGTTAGATGTTGAAGATGATAATTACCTTAAAAAAGAAATGGTTTAAATGAAACTCCACAAAGTGAAAGAAAGATTTATTTGATTTGCCCACGGACACATCATTTTTTATTCTTAAAGCCATTATTGAATATCCTATTTAAAACAACTTAAGTAAGGTGTGGGTAACTTATTTTAACTTAATTGTTCTTTCTTTAAAATCCAAATTAATAATACATGAAAAAAAATGTCCTACCCCTATATTTTTGTCTTGGGTCTGCCACTGCCCTTGACCCGGTGATCGAACCGGTCGAGTGATAATCTGGGGTTTTAAACATTTGTTTCATGCCGCTAAGTTATAAATTGGAATAATTTTACATTTTTTTTTTGTGAGGTTTTTCTTGTTTTTACACATCAAATTGACTTTTCAGGTCAACCAAATTACATTCATGGTCACCAAATTGTGGTATATCCGATTCTGCGTTTTTGTCAATATACTTTTTCTTTAGTTTTTTTGTCTCCGTAAAATTTTAAATCCGGCTTTCATGTCCTTCCATGTCCTTCATGCTAGGGATGGGATATAGAACCAAAAAACCGTACCCGGACCTGTACCGAACCGGATTGCTATATCTCGGGTTCAACTTTTACAAGAAAAACGGGTCTCGGGTATTTCGGGTCCGGGTACATCGGGTATAGGACAAATTGGGTCTAGACCCGGAACCGAAATTTAGTTAACTTTTTTACTTCCTCCGTTTCAAAATAAGTGATACAAATTAAACTTAACGGTTTTTTAAGCAAAATATGATAATGAAGGTTAATTAGATTAAATTTGATAGTTAGTGGATGATGAGTCCCACATATATTGATTAAAGTGAGTTTAATGATGTTTAAAAGTAAAAGTAAGGGTAAATATGTCTTTTCACTTTATTAAAGGAAATGGTTAGTGGGTGTGGTCTCCACTACCTTTTACCAAATATGGTATGTTTTCAAAGTGTATCACTTATTTTGAAACACCCTAAAATGGAAAGTGTATCACTTTTTTTGAAACGGAGGAAGTATAACCCTAATTTAGTTTAATATATAGTTGTCCATGCAAGCCCAATGTGATGCTTCTTTTTCGATTGACGCCAACTTAAGTTTCAAAATATTAGAAAGTAGAAAGCATTTGATCTATGAGTATTTGAGAATTTATTTTGTCATAATAACGTTGGTAGTATTCGGTTTATCTTTATTACACGATTGCTATACGTAAAATATTCTAATATTAAATGTATAAACTAACAAATATGAGGCTAGCACCCGAAACCGGATATAATTACTATTTCGGTTCCAATCGGTTCTATACCCGATTTACCCAAACCGTACCCGGAACCTAACCGGAACCGTATTCTTTAAAACGGTTCGGTTCTCGAATCTACTAATCTTCTAAAATCGGGTCTCCGGTATTTCGGGTCGGTTTCAGACACGATTCCATCCTTACTTCCGGCCACTTCCATTTGATTTTAGCCGTTAAAACCCCTCACCTGCAAAAATTGTGGGTAGTTGAGTATTTCTGTTCTTTTCCCTAAATCATCTATACCCAAACCAATAGTGATTTTTCTTATATGTGAAAAAGAAAACATCACAAGAGCATCCATCTTTAAAGAATCAAATCAAACTAGATCTACAAAAACCAAAACCCTCACATGAAATATGACTTCACACGTCTTATTTTTAAAGCCCCGAACATGAAATAGGACTTCTGAATTCATGTTTTGAGAGTGGAACTCATCTTAACACATCTAAAATCACCACCAAAATATCTCCATGAAAACACCCCTATTGCACAAATCCGATCGAAAATGTGGTAATGCGGAGGGAGACGAGTTGTTACAGTAGCGGCGGCGCCAGATAACAGATTTGGGATGGTGCAGTGTGGGAGGGTTTGTGAAGAATAAAGGTGATTGAGGATTTGAAGAATAAAGGGTTTGGGATATTGCATAAATTAAAAAGGTTTATTTATTTATGTGATGTTGATTGAAGATTTGAAGAATGTTTAAAGAAGACAATTGAGGTTTTGAAAAAGGAAGTGTCAAAATGCCCTCATGTGCTAAGCACGTGATGCAACTTTATGGCTAAAATCAAACGTGAGTGGACGGAGGGGCAAAATTTAAAATTTACAAGGACAAAAAGCTGAAAAAAAATACAGGGATAAAAACATAGAATCGGGGACAATTTGTTTAGTTTACTCTATTTTTTAAAGGAATAAGTTATTTTACGAGTTCACCAAAGTTGTAGATCGGAAACAGTTGTAATGCTAACATTATCGGTCCAGGCGCCCCGTCGATTATTAATGCTTCAGTGAACCAAGGCCTTCCTATTAGGGTCGCATATTTAGGATTTCATCTTCTGCGACCATAATCTACTTTGAAAAGACGTCAAGCAATTGTCCAATTAGCGCCGCACAGGATCAGATTACATGAAACCGCCACCGATATTATGGATATATTTGCATTTACCATAATTTAAATTATCATTCACTTGCATAGGAATTGATAGAAAATATATATAACCGAACAACATTTAACTTGCCACAAAATAGTTATCATGGTATACGCCGTTGCATTGTATGACTCGTTAAAACACATCATGTTTATGTCTTATTTAAAAATAGTGAACTAAACCACAAAGGCACATACTAGTAAATTATTTGTGAAAGTAGTTCCAAGACTGAATCACATTTGTCGTACAATTATATATTGTATAGTTTTATGATTTATGAACTTCTATAGTCATTACTAATACTACTTAATTACTATATAATAAGTTCGAATTGGTTATATAATAAAAAAATTCCTAGCATTAGACAACAAGCTAGTATATAATAAGTAAGCGTAAACATATAACCGCAACTATAAGGACCAAAGTTATTCATAGCAAAAAAACTCTTTATTACATCATTATTCATGATAGTGCTTTAATTTCATAGAAAACATTCAAAATCTTCCATGATCTCAAACCATAAAATTATGAGCGGTGGTATTAGCGGCAGATGGTGGCGGAGGTGGAGGTGTAGTGGTTGGTGGTGGAGATGTGGTTGTAGGAACATTGGCATTATCTGAAACATCACAATAACCACGTAATATATCACCTTCTTCATTAGTGAAACCAAGTGATCCCATCAAAGATGGCCCACAAACCTTTTCAACTCTCCTGATTGCTCTACAACAACCTACGCCTAAATAAGTCTCTCCATTTATGAAGAAAAGTATGATTTCACCCGTGCACGATTGTAGTTCAAACAATGTGTCCCAACACCCCGGTGAACCACCGTCTTGAAAATCCGCTTCATCGAGCTTGAGCCGTGCCATTAAGGATGGTACATCAACTGTGGTTGTGTTGGTTAGTGGTCTAGTGTGGACTAGCATGGACATGGTTGAAAGAACGATGGTTAGAACGATTATGATACAAGGGATAGCCATGGTTTGTTGTGGATTAAGATCTAGTATGTGGGAGTTGAATTTATAGGAGATAGACGGTGAGGAGTTATGATTTTTGGGAGGCCAGTGGACACAATTTATTGAAGGAACTAATTACATGTGTTAATGGTTCATCAATGCATAAAACATTGATATTTGTATAAATTATTCTTAAACAAACGGTTCAGTCATCATATAATGTGTGAATGTAGTTTCATGTAAAATACAAGTTGAACCACATTTCCAGTAACTCTTTCCTAGGTTATAAAGATTGGATAGAAAATTACGAGTACTAATCTTCAATAAAATTTCCTTATGTACACGATTCTAATTGCATTTTAGAATGAAGCCCTAACCACATGAATTAATAGACCATATATTTATTACTTGATCATAACTATCTTTATTAATCCCTTAAATTTTAAAAGGTTAAAATTACTACAACACCCACCACAACCACCGCCCACCACAACTATCGTTAAAAAAAACATGTAACTGAACAACACTTGCTCGCCGTAGGTAACTTTTCGTCGCATTGGGCGAGTATGATTATAATACTGTACTATATGTATGTGTCTATTAAACAGGTGAAGAGGAATTTGTTTCTATAAGCATGACATAGATAAGATAATGTATTTCGGGGAAATAAAAGAACCTTTAGACATTAATTAGTACATTGCAAAATACAAATTACACGAGATATCTTATCTATCTACATTCATATTAACTTTTCTTCTAAATGTTAACATTTAATCTTCTTCTGATTCTTCTTCATCATCATCTAGTTTCAAAGGAATTTGATTCATCATAAATCTAAAATTGTCACCTTCTTCTATCTCCCACTGTCTCTTCAGTTCTGAGATGGTTTTCGATGCTGCAGCTGCAATTGTTGGGTTGCTGTCTTCTGCCAGTCTCTGATAAAAAAAAATAAAAAAATATCCACTTTTACTTACTACCTAAATGTCTAAAATACCCTTTCATATCGACAACTTAAATACCTGTAAGGCTCCCATGCCTGCATTTCCAAGAGTCCACATGGATGGTGCAACTGATAAAGCATTAGCCAATGCTTTTCTGCAATATAAACAAACCAATATTTTAATACAATAAATTAGTTTTAATATATTTTTTTTAATTTTTGAGAGATTAAGTTATTTATTACCTTGTATTGACATCAGGAGAACTTGAACACTCAGCCAATAACGATACACTACCTTTACCATCCATTGCATCAAGATCCATCAATGTTGTAACCAACAACTCAAGCTGTTCCATAAGTAAAAATAATAAATAAAACTGGAAAAATCCAAAAAAAAAAATAAAAAATATCAGAACTTTTATTTTACTGACCTCTTCAGGGTCAGTATAGTCAATTCCATCAGCTTCAGAGAATGCAGACGCCATATCCCGATAAGCTTCCTGTGGTATATTTGGATTTGAGTTTTGGAATGCAATAACTTTTGCATTTTTCCCAATATTTTTTATGGTACTCGGAGAGTAATTTTTGCATATTTACCATGGGGTCTTGTAAAAATGGTTTCCATGTTAATGGATGAATTTTATTTACTTTCCATGTTAATGATTTCATTTTAGGAATGAAATGTGTATTAATAAATTAGGAAAGTAATTTATCAGAGACCTGAATTGCAGTAATGCGATCAGTTGACACCTCACCAGGGAAAAAGTCAAGAACTTTTCCGTTCTTTTCAAGTGTTATTTGTCCCGCCATGTCATCAGAAGACAAACCTCCATTTTTCCTATACACAACTTCTTGATATCAGTTTTCTTTTTTCTTTTTTTTTTTTTTTTTGAAAGCAAGACATCAGAAATTAATTAAAAAAACCAGGATGGTAGCACCTGGGTAACAAACAAACTAGCACTGATTAACGTATCCAATATATTATTTATTTCTATTACAGAAAACAAAGGTGGTCAACTTTGAATTTTGAGGTCAATGATCAACCTCTCGAACATAATATCCAATATATTTTTTAATTTCTATTCCAGAAATCATTATTATAATGCTAATTGAAGGGTCAAAAATTTAACAGCCTTTTTTAACTTTAGAGACCGTTGGTGTTACAAATTTCAAAATTAGGGACTATTTGTGTAACAAAAAAAAGTACAGGGACGAAATCCATAATTTCATACAAACCACATGAACAATGCATGTAACTTACTATATTTTTTTAATGAACAGTAACTTACAGTTTGTACATCTTGCTAATCATCATGTCATGTACGTCTTTTATAAACTGCAAAAGGTTTAAAAATGAAAGATAAAACAAAATTTTAGGTCATAAAAATAAGCACTACGTACCTCTAAAGCCATTAGGGCATCTTCCATTGCCCGTTGTTTGGCTATATAGTCAGCACGCCTGAGATCAGCCTGACACAGTAATAAAAAAGGTTCCAAAAAAAATGCAAACTTTAAAATAATTATAATTTTTTTGAGTAAAAACATTTAATTAAAAAGGTGCAAATAGAAGCACCACCTCTAAAGCTCCATCACTCCAATGGCGATCAGCAACACTTTTCAATTTGGATTGAGCTTTGTTTTTTAAGATCTGTTAACAGAAAGTGAGATTAATGTCGTCATGACATATAATATATATGTTGAAATGTAAAACAAAAAAATTCAAGTAGTTACAGATGTGTACATACTAGTGCAATACGATGAAGATTCTCAGCTCTTTTCTTCACATCATTGTCAATTTTTTCAGTGTCCTCCCTAGCCCGAGCTACAAAACAAACACGTGAATTTAGATGTTATCATTAGAAAGAATAAAAAATAAAAGCAGCTGGTAGAAGAAAAAGTTTCAATTTATATTCATTTTGTATTAGATTTTTTAGTCATATTACCATCAAGCTTTAAAAATCCAGAACCTAGAATAGCAACGTCTTGGCGGGCCCGAGCATCCAACCTCCTAATGCCACTAATAACATGAAAAATCATCATAAGTAAATGTGTAACATCCCGAGACCCGACCCTTAATATTTTATTACTTTTGGTAAGTAATACCTTATTGTTTATTATTTGATTATTTTATATGAATTTATTTGATTTATTTGAATTAATTGTATTTTTAACCATGGGGTTAAAAATTAGTAAAACTGAGATATTTAAATGATAAAATGATTTTTACATATTTGGGTTCATTTCTGAACCGGGGTTCTAAAAATATCTTCGTTGTAAAAATTGGAGTTAGTTAGGTCTAATTAAATTATCTGTGAACTTAATATCATGTACTGTGTTTAAATGAATATACCTGTGTTGAGGGGGAGGGGGTACGTGTTATGTGTAGGGGGCAGATGTCATTTTGCTCTTTCTTCCCTCTTGTTCCTTTCCAGCCACGACACAAACACACACTACACACACACTTGGAGTTTTTCTTGCTAAATTGAAGATTTGGTGCTAAAATCCTTTGATTCCTGCTGTGATTTCGTGATTAGGAGCAAGATTAAGTAAGTTTCCTTCCTTCTTTAACTAGGGTTTCATGTTCTTGATGTAGGGATGAACTTGGGTTCTTGAGCTAGTGGGTTTTCATGAAGTTCTTGTTGAATCTTGTTGGAAATCCGAAATTGATGCATGATTTGGTGTCTAATTGAGTTCTTGCAAGTATTGTATGAATTGTTGTTAGTTATAACTCATTTGGTGAAGCTTTCATAAAGCTCCATCAATGGTGGATTTGGGGAAGAAGATGGAGATCTTCCCTAAATTGGTGAAATGTGAATCTTGTTGTTCTTATGGTGTTATTATGTTAAATTATGCATGTGAGAATTATAATTGTTAGTTATAAGGATGACTAGTTAACTATTGTGAAAATGCCTAAAGAATGGTAGTGTTTGGCTAGATGGAAATTTAGTCATAACTAGCTAAATTTGTAGATTGTTGACTTTGGTCAAATCTGGGAGTTGACTTTAGTGTTGGTATAACTTGCAAATTTAATTATCAATTTTATGTCAATTATGTGTTAGTTGTCTAATTGGATGTACGATTGTGTTAATGTCGAATTTTGACCCGTTTGGTTGCAAATTGTGCAAATTGACTTATTTTAGGTTAATAGATGATTAACTTGCATATGTATACAAATGTTGTGCAAATTGCTTAGATTGATGTTAAGTAAGTAACTTGACAATGTGGAATTGTTATTTGGCAAGTATGAGCTCGAATATGTGTTTGACCCGTTTGGGCCAAATGTGTGCAATTTGATTGAAATGCATTAAGTTTAGTTTAGAATTAGCTTGATGGAATTCTAGACATGGTAAGTGCTTTTGTGTTGAAATGCAAGCTTTTGTTGCCATTTGATTGACCTCAAATAATGGTGTTTGGCTTATAGTACTTGTTACATAATTGATGATTTCGGGTAACTAATTCGGTATTCATTTGTACAGGAAAAGGGAAGGAGCCTCAGTGATATAAGATCATTGAGCTCGGCACGAAGAAGGAAGCTAATGTGAGTGGACTTAACCTTCTTTCTTGTGTGATGTACAAAAATTAGGGAAAGGTAGAGTTTTGAGAAAAAGTGCAGGATTTGGGTATCTGGGGTAGTTCGCGACGCGAACTTGTGTTCGCGAAACGCGAAGTCGGGCCAGAGAAGTTGGGGTTTGGTCGTGATGTAGTTCCCGAATCGTGAACTCTTAGTTCGCGACGCGAACTCTGAGTTCACGACGCGAACTTTGTCAGGAACAGATTTCTTGGCTGCAATTCTTTTTACAAGTTTATTCTTGGTCTAGTGGTTAATGGTAGTATGTGCACATATTTTTAGAGGTTAGCTATGGTGGTTTTCGGCTACGCTTCGTTACTCTTGGTGGGGGCGATCGGACTCCTTCGTATTCGTTATGTAAGGAGGGATCACCGTGCCTCTAGTAAAGAAGCCATCGGTTGACTGTTGTTGGCCGACAACAGTTGAAGGTCCTCGCCCGACCGCCGATCCTCTTATAACGTCCAATTGCTTGTGGAAGTTTGGACGGGTTTTCCCTATTGATTTCTCTTGATTATCTAATTTGTTGTGGTTATGCAAATTGATGTTTATTTCTATTCACTTAGCTTTGTGCTAATCCCTCATTTGTTAACTCTTTTCAGGTTGTGGTTTAGGCTTGATAGAGTCGGGTTTTGGAAGTCTGACCGCACTCTGATTTTGTATACCGGGTCGAGCCTGTTTTAGTAACACCTTTAAATGTTTTAAATATTTGGTTAATATGTAAAGTTTTTATGTTGTGTAATAATTTAGGATTTATAGTTTCTTAAATCGCTTCCGTATGCTTATTTTTTTTAAAAAAAAATGGCTCTAGATTGTGGTGTTTCAATTTGGTATCAGAGCCTAGGTTTGGCGATGGTTGCACATTTAGGTGTGCCATTCCCAAATCTTGGCTCGAGTTGGTCAAACTTCCTTAATTATGGGAGTGGATTAGTCGAGTGAATATGAATTGTGTGTTAGTAGTAGTTAGTAGATAGGTACTAACGATTTAAACTAATAGTTCGTGAGATGTTGTGTTTATTACAGATATGACAGATAACGATGCCAATCCGCCGATAACCATGCCGAACCCCGAACAAGGAATCATTGGTACTTCCCGGGATACGAATGAAGATAGAGAAGATTATATTATAAGAATGGAAAGTCGACTGGAACATCTTCAAAATCTGGTTGATAGCATGAGCCAGAACCAAAATAACCAACCACCAAACTTCCCTCCCGTGTTTACTCCATCAATGTTCGTTCCTACCATGCAAATTCCCACAACTCCCGCCTTTACCATGACGGTTCCGCTAATGTCAACCACATCCGAACCTCATCCAATAATGTCACAACCACAATACTTATACGTTAACCCAAGCCAGGGTTTACCTCAATATCAATTTACCGATCAACCTTACCCATTCGGCTTGAAACCAAGTTGCACTTTCAAACAATTTTTAGACTGTAAACCCCCTGAATTTAGTGGAAGCAGGGATCCCAATGTCACTATGAACTGGTTAAGAGAAATGGAGAGAACCTTAGATGCTTGTGGGTGTGATGACCAACATCGGGTGATGTATGCCACACGGAAGTTAGTAGGTGGTGCTATGAATTGGTGGGATACCTTGATTGAGCATTTACCCAAAGAAGTTAAAAGCAGTATAACATGGGATCAATTTAGGGAACAAGTGTGTAAACGTTACTGTAATTCGTTTGAGATGGATAGAATTCGATCGGAATTCTTAAATTTGCGGATGACGGAAAGGATGACAGTTGATGATTTGATCGAGCAATTTAATGAAAAGCTGAGATTTGTGCAACAATGGGTTCCCGATGAGTCATCGAAAATAAAACATTTTATTGGTGTTTTGCGACCCGAGTACCGAACCACAGCAAGACTTGCAACCACACTATCACAGGCTTTTGATTTGGCCAAAACGGTAGAAGGTGATTTAAATTCTCAAAATTGGGTGACCCAAGATAGACCCGGGTATCAAAAGTTCAAGTCCACACAATCGGGTTCTCAACAAAGCAAGAAGGGGAAGGGAAATCAAAGGTTTACAAGTTCGAATCGTAATCAGTCGGGTGGAAATTCGGGTCAAAAGGCACAGTGGTGTGTTAGATGTAGATCTTCTCATAACGGGGCTTGTACGGCTCAAACGATGCGGTGTGTCAGATGCGGTCAGTATGGGCACGAGATGAATGTTTGTAAATTCCCAAGAAGTGTTTGTTGGAATTGTCATAAAGAAGGTCATAGAGTTGGTGATTGTCCTTCGGAGAGGAGATCGGGTTCGGGTTCTGGGTCGGTTGTGGGATCGGTGGCATCATCTCCTCAAAAGAGGAAGAACCGTCCTACACCAGAGGGTCGAGCCTTCAAAATGACGGTCGAAGAGGCTACCAATACTGACGATGTCATCACTGGTATGTTCCCGATAAATAACATTAATGCTCGTGTGTTGTTTGATTCTGGAGCTAATCGCTCATTTATTTCTGTGGATTTTCATGCTAAGTTAAAATTGCCTACATCTGTGGTAACTACTCCATTGGAAGTGGAGGTAGCTGATGGTTATGTGGTGCCAGTCACAACATCTGTGACTGGGGCAAATATTGATATTGATGGGGCGTGTTTTAATATGTTTTTATTGTTAATGCCAATATCTGGTTTTGATGTGGTCCTTGGAATGGATTGGCTTAGTTTAAATAAAGCATTAATAAATTGTGATAAGAAATTGATTTCATTTCCATTGCCTGACGGGACACACGTAGTGGCCCGTGGGGATCGGGTTAATACATCTCTCCCTATTATTTCATTTATGAAAGCTAGAAAATCTCTAGTCAAAGGATGTGAATCGTTTCTTGCTTATGCCATTGATGTCAGAAAAGAAAAGCAGGTTGTTAGAGACATCCGGGTGGTATCGGAATACCCGAAGGTCTTTCCCGAAGAGTTGACTGGGTTACCTCCTATTCGGGAGGTAGAATTTAAAATCGATTTGGTTCCGGGAGCCAGTCCCGTAGCCAGGGCTCCGTACAGATTAGCACCGTCAGAAATTCGGGAGATGATGACTCAGATACAAGAATTATTGGATAAGGGTTTTATCAGACCGAGTTCATCGCCTTGGGGTGCACCAGTTTTGTTTGTTAAAAAGAAAGACGGTACTATGAGAATGTGTATTGATTACCGTGAGTTGAATAAGAGAATGGTTAAGAATAAGTATCCGTTACCGCGTATTGATGACTTGTTTGATCAGTTACAAGGGGCCTCGTACTTTTCAAAAATTGATTTAAAGTCAGGTTATCATCAAGTCCGGGTTCATGAAACCGATATCCCAAAAACCGCGTTTTGAACGAGATACGGTCATTACGAATTTTTAGTCATGCCTTTCGGTTTGACAAATGCTCCCGCAATATTCACGGATCTTATGAACCGGGTATGTCGACCGTTTCTTGATAAATTTGTAATTTTTTTTATTGATGATATACTAATATATTCAAAAACCGATTTGGATCATGAGAATCATTTAAGGCAAGTTTTAGACACTTTGAAACGGGAACAACTCTATGCTAAGTTCTCAAAGTGTGAGTTTTGGCTCCGTGAGGTACAGTTTTTGGGGCATGTAATTTGTCAAGAAGGGGTGAAAGTTGATCCATCAAAGATAACCGCGGTAATGAATTGGAGTGCTCTGAAGACTCCATCTGAAATTAAAAGTTTTCTAGGTTTGGCCGGTTATTATAAAAGGTTCATCAAGAATTTCTCAAAGATTGCTAGTCCGTTGACAAAGTTGACACGAAAAGATGTTCTATATCGGTGGGGTGAGGAACAAGAAAAGGCGTTTCAATTGTTAAAACAATTATTGTGTCAAGCTCCAATACTTGCCTTACCCGAGGGCTCAGATGATTTTATAGTTTATTGTGATGCATCATATTCGGGTTTGGGTTGTGTACTAATGCAAAGAGACCGGGTGATTGCTTATGCCTCTCGTCAATTGAAATCCCATGAAAAGAATTACCCGACCCATGATTTAGAGCTCGCGGCGGTGATTTTCGCGTTAAAGTTGTGGAGGCATTATCTTTATGGAACCAAATGTGTTATATGTACCGATCATAAAAGTCTTCAATACGTTTTCACACAAAAAGATTTGAATGTAAGACAACGAAGGTGGTTAGAGCTCATTAAAGACTATGATTGTGAAATTCGGTACCACCCGGGGAAAGCTAATGTAGTTGCTGATGCCTTAAGCCGTAAGGGATCATCGGAAGTGATCCAATTCATGCGTATGGAAATCGTGTCAGATCTTGTTGATAGGTTAAGAATATGCCAAATAGAAGCTTTGAAAGATGAGAACTTGAAATCGGAAATTATGTGTAAGCGAAAAGATGAGTTGGTTGATGATACTCGAAGATTGAAGACGTTTCGGTCACGAATTTGGGTACCGTTACTTGGAGGATTACGGGAATTAATACTAGTAGAATCACACAAATCACGTTTATCTATCCATCCGGGTTGTACAAAGATGTACAATGATTTGAAAGTTTTGTATTGGTGGCCCTCTATGAAGTTAGATATTGCTCAATTTGTTGAAAAATGCCATGTTTGTGCACAAGTCAAGGCCGAACATCAAAAACCGTACGGGTCGTTAAAAAAGTTAGATATTCCCGAGTGGAAGTGGGATAATATTACAATGGATTTCGTCACGAAATTACCTCGTACTCAAAAGAATCACGATATGATTTGGGTAATTGTCGATCGGTTGACCAAAAGTGCTCACTTTTTGGCCACAAACGAAACTGCATCACTCGACAAATTGGCTAAGTTGTATATTGATGAGATTGTTTCCCGACATGGTGTTCCGTTATCTATTGTGTCTGATCAGGATCCTCGATTCGTTTCCAATTTTTGGAAGAGTTTACAAAGAGAATTAGGTTCTCGGGTGAATATGAGCACAACATATCACCCACAAACAGACGGTCAGACGGAAAGAACTATTCAGACTTTGAAAGATATGTTACGGGCTTGTGTGATGGAATATGGTGGGTCGTGGGATTCTCATTTGCCTTTGATCGAATTTGCTTATAACAACTCGTATCATTCGAGTATTAAAATGCCTCCATATGAAATGTTGTATGGTAGACGGTGTAGAACTCCCACATGTTGGCTTGAAGCGGGAGAAAAACAGTTTGCGGGCCCCAAGATTGTTCAAATAACGGCCGATAAGGTGGCGATTGCACGTGAAAAGTTAAAAGCCGCTCGGGATAGACAGAAAATGTATGCGGATCCACGGCGTCGACCCGTAACTTTTGTTGAGGGTGAACGGGTTTATTTGAAAGTATCTCCATGGAAAGGGGTTATTCGTTTCGGGAAACGGGGAAAGTTAGCACCGAGATTTATTGGGCCGTTTTCTATTCGTAAAGTGGTGAATGATCAAACTGTTTCACTCGATCTTCCTCCGGAATTGTCGGGTATTCATGACACGTTCAATGTTTGTTATTTGAGGAAATGTAGTGTAGAAGATGAAATTCCGGTACTACCGATCAAAGATTTAAAGGTGGATTCGAGAAAGCGGCTAATTGAGGAACCGGTTGAAATTTTGGATCGAAAAGTGACGAAATTAAGAAAGAAACAGATACCGATGGTCTTGGTTAAGTGGAAACACAGTTTGGGTGCCGATATGACATGGGAAACCGAGGCGGACATGAGGAATCGATACCCGAGTTTATTTGATCAAAGTGAGATTCCGGGGACGGAATCTCTTTAAGGAGGGGAGATTTGTAACATCCCGAGACCCGACCCTTAATATTTTATTACTTTTGGTAAGTAATACCTTATTGTTTATTATTTGATTATTTTATATGAATTTATTTGATTTATTTGAATTAATTGTATTTTTAACCATGGGGTTAAAAATTAGTAAAACTGAGATATTTAAATGTTAAAATGATTTTTACATATTTGGGTTCATTTCTGAACCGGGGTTCTAAAAATATCTTCGTTGTAAAAATTAGAGTTAGTTAGGTCTAATTAAATTATATGCGAACCTAATATCCTGTACTGTGTTTAAATGAATATACCTGTGTTGAGGGGGAGGGGGTACGTGTTATGTGTAGGGGGCAGATGTCATTTTGCTCTTTCTTCCCTCTTGTTCCTTTCCAGCCACGACACAAACACACACTACACACACATTTGGAGTTTTTCTTGCTAAATTGAAGATTTGGTGCTAAAATCCTTTGATTCCTGCTGTGATTTCGTGATTAGGAGCAAGATTAAGTAAGTTTCCTTCCTTCTTTAACTAGGGTTTCATGTTCTTGATGTAGGGATGAACTAGGGTTCTTGAGCTAGTGGGTTTTCATGAAGTTCTTGTTGAATCTTGTTGGAAATCCGAAATTGATGCATGATTTGGTGTCTAATTGAGTTCTTGCAAGTATTGTATGAATTGTTGTTAGTTATAACTCATTTGGTGAAGCTTTCATAAAGCTCCATCAATGGTGGATTTGGGGAAGAAGATGGAGATCTTTCCGAAATTGGTGAAATGTGAATCTTGTTGTTCTTATGGTGTTATTATGTTAAATTATGCATGTGCGAATTATAATTGTTAGTTATAAGGATGACTAGTTAACTATTGTGAAAATGCCTAAAGAATGGTAGTGTTTGGCTAGATGGAAATTTAGTCATAACTAGCTAAATTTGTAGATTGTTGACTTTGGTCAAATCTGGGAGTTGACTTTAGTGTTGGTATAACTTGCAAATTTAATTATCAATTTTATGTCAATTATGTGTTAGTTGTCTAATTGGATGTACGATTGTGTTAATGTCGAATTTTGACCCGTTTGGTTGCAAATTGTGCAAATTGACTTATTTTAGGTTAATAGATGATTAACTTGCATATGTATACAAATGTTGTGCAAATTGCTTAGATTGATGTTAAGTAAGTAACTTGACAATGTGGAATTGTTATTTGGCAAGTATGAGCTCGAATATGTGTTTGACCCGTTTGGGCCAAATGTGTGCAATTTGATTGAAATGCATTAAGTTTAGTTTAGAATTAGCTTGATGGAATTCTAGACATGGTAAGTGCTTTTGTGTTGAAATGCAAGCTTTTTTTGCCATTTGATTGACCTCAAATAATGGTGTTTGGCTTATAGTACTTGTTACATAATTGATGATTTCGGGTAACTAATTCGGTATTCATTTGTACAGGAAAAGGGAAGGAGCCTCAGTGATATAAGATCATTGAGCTCGGCACGAAGAAGGAAGCTAATGTGAGTGGACTTAACCTTCTTTCTTGTGTGATGTACAAAAATTAGGGAATGGTAGAGTTTTGAGAAAAAGTGCAGGATTTTGGTATCTGGGGTAGTTCGCGACGCGAACTTGTGTTCGCGAAACGCGAACTCGGGCCAGAGAAGTTGGGGTTTGGTCGTGATGTAGTTCCCGAATCGTGAACTCTTAGTTCGCGACGCGAACTTTGTCAGGAACAGATTTCTTGGCTGCAATTCTTTTTACAAGTTTATTCTTGGTCTAGTGGTTAATGGTAGTATGTGCACATGTTTTTAGAGGTTAGCTATGGTGGTTTTCGGCTACGCTTCGTTACTCTTGGTGGGGGCGATCGGACTCCTTCGTATTCGTTATGTAAGGAGGGATCACCGTGCCTCTAGTAAAGAAGCCATCGGTTGACTGTTGTTGGCCGACAACAGTTGAAGGTCCTCGCCCGACCGCCGATCCTCTTATAACGTCCAATTGCTTGTGGAAGTTTGGACGGGTTTTCCCTATTGATTTCTCTTGATTTTCTAATCTGTTGTGGTTATGCAAATTGATGTTTATTTCTATTCACTTAGCTTTGTGCTAATCCCTCATTTGTTAACTCTTTTCAGGTTGTGGTTTAGGCTTGATAGAGTCGGGTTTTGGAAGTCTGACCGCACTCTGATTTTGTATACCGGGTCGAGCCTGTTTTAGTAACACCTTTAAATGTTTTAAATATTTGGTTAATATGTAAAGTTTTTATGTTGTGTAATAATTTAGGATTTATAGTTTCTTAAATCGCTTCCGTATGCTTATTTTAAAAAAAGAAAAAATGGCTCTAGATTGTGGTGTTTCAAATGGGTCGAAATTGAACCGTTTGAGATAAAACACAACCCAAACAGCCCATTTCTTGTACAAAGCGAATTACAATTAGCAGATAAAAGATTGCTCCATGTTCACAAGTGAATATTAACCTAATATGACAAAAAGGTTCTTCTCTTGGAATAGTAAAGAATTTGTAACCAAATAATAGGGCAACGGGAATTACCGAGAAAGCAAGAAAATGTCATTTCTGGCTCTTTCATTAACATATCTTGCATCATTATAAGCAAATTTACAAGCTTCAGCTAACGCTTGGTTTGTGTCACTAATTCTCTCTGAATGAATGTGTTGTTTTTCTTCATTCTGGCTTACACATTCTTCTGTTTCTGCAGTTTGAGTTTCTCTTGACCGACATAAGAAAGAACAAGTCCGTGGATTAACAGAAATACTTATTTTTTCACTCGTATTTAATTTCGTTTTGCTACACAATTTCAATTTTAACACAGAAAGTTGCCCATGGCTGAATCTTCTTAGTACCAATCCTTGACAATTACTGTTCAATTTTGGATAATGAGGATTTTTAACCGATGAGTAGATGATCCCGTGAACTTTAGCCATAAATATTTAATCGACAATTCTACAAATTCCAAACAATCAGCATCAGAAATATAACTTCAATTTATCATTCCACAAAGAGAGAAAAGGTGAAGGTATGTTACAAGGAACAGATGATCAAGTCGATTCTATGCAGAAATTAGTATATGAAGAACAGATGCGGTAAGAATTAAACAGAATGAAATAGTTAAATACTTCAAGTATTGGCCAAACTCAATGTAACTAGTGAAATTGCTCACAAAATCTTCAAAAGCTTACACATAATATCACAATTGGGAATTCCAAAATCTAAATCATGACTGGATAATGAATAATAAACAAGTTAAGAATTGAAGATAAGGCTTATGCATAACACGCAGAAGAAACTAAAACTCCATTATATTGTAAGTGGAGTGAAAATCTGAAGATCTAGGACAAAAACATGTCACATACAGCAATTTTTAAGTTCTAAACAAACAAGATGTATGATTCAGATTAATGATTACTTACACTTACTCCGATTTACTAGAGTAATGTGAAAATCATCAGAAAAAACAGGAAATTGGAATCAGTTTCAGAACAAAACACAAAAGTAGCAAAGTCAGTAATCTGAAAGAGGGAGATAAAATTGCATAAAATTTGAAGACTCAAAATCGAGGAGGGGACCAAATGCAAACGATTGAGAATGAACAGAGTCCACAATCGAAGCTTGTGGCCCCTCGGTTGCCAACACTATTTTGTGGGGTTTTGGGTTTGATTCACTTCGTATCGTCTACGATACGAATATTTGAATTTGTTTTCAACTGCTTACGTGGCAGAGTGTGAGTCGCAGTTTGACACAACGTTGATCTAAACTGATATTCCTTGGAGAGTGATTGGTATTGTAGTGTGAAGATGTAGTTTGTGGTGTAGTGAATTAACAAGGGAAATTAAGAACCTCAATAAAACCGTTGGATACAAGGTGATATTGGGCCAAACGAAGGGCCCGGATTCTATCCTAATTCCTAAGTAAGTATTTTGTTGTTTCAAGGAAATTATTACTTAATGAATTTTAAAAAATTCACATATGTTTATTTTTTTAATATCATCTTTTAGTTTTGACACATGTTTGTATATGTGAGTATGTATGTGTCATGTGTGTGTATATGTGTGCATGTGTACATGTAAATGTAAGTGTGTATATATTTGTGTACGTTTATGTGTGTGTAATACATGTGGATAATGAAGTTCCATTACCCTCAATTTGTAGGAGTTTGTATTACTACAACTAGTAAGTAATCAATAATACTTCCTCCGATTCAAAATAAGTGATACACTTGGGGTTTCACGGTTTTTGAGGCAAAAGATTATAATGATGGTTAAATTAGATTAATTGGATGGTTAGTGGGGAATGAGTCCCACACCTTTTGAATAAAGTAAGGTTAATGATGTTTAAAAGTAAAAAGTAAGGGTAAAGGGGTCATTTCACTTTGTTAAAGTAGATAGTTAGTGGGTGTGGGTCCCATTTTATTTGCCAAATAAGGAAACTTTTCAAAGTGTATCACTTATTTTGAATCACCCCAAAAAGGAAAGTGTATCACTGATTTTGAATTGGAGGAAGTAGTATTATAGGAAATAAAACAATACTTATCATTACTTTTATCGTTCCTCACCCTTTAAGACTGGTGCTAATAATGATACGATTGACACTTCATTTTTTATCAAATCAGTATCACGTTAGCTGACACTCAACCAGCATACTCATGCCAACAATACTCATTCTTTTCAGTTTTTTGAGACTCTCCGTTATAAATATACACACGTAATACCCTATTAAACTACCCTTTTCCCCTACCATTTGCAGTCTCTTTAATTCGTCTGCCAGAAGCCAAAAACTAACGGCAATAAGGCGACGAGCCATGCCAAAAACTTGTCAAAGCTCGAACTCATGCATGCTTGACTCCCAGGCTCGAGCATGTCTGTTTTTGCGACTTGGTTCCTAACCAGCTGGAGGGTGTGCTGAAAATCCATTATGCTTATATGGAAAAGTCGGCGTGCAGAAAATTAAGACTTTATATTTGGGGAAGTTCAAAATGCATTATATACACTTCGTAATAAAGACATATGTGTTTACCCTAGTTTAAATTAGTGTAATGCTAAACATTGTCCTTAGGGCAATAAAGACAAATAAAATGGTTACTATACAAATGTTTATGCATAACCACTCGTAGGTGGTTATTGAAAATGTGGGTGATTCTTTTGTAGTTCTTTTTTAACTGCAATCATAATATACTCTTAATACTATATATGTTCACAATGAGACTTAAACTCTCAACCTTGATTGAGGGCAAACACTTTTACCGCTAGACCATTAGCCCTTTGATTAACAACTTTTGTAATTAATGTACATAATTTTTAAGCACTTATTTGTACTTAACTAATAGTCTTAGGGCAATAGTTAGCAAAATTATGTAAATTATCATTTATTTAAGCAATTATTATTAGAGAAAAAATGTAACTAAACAATAATTTTCACCGCAAAATACATATTACCTTGGTCTAGTTGAGTAAGTTTTCAAAAAAAATCGATTCCCCTCCCATAGTTTTGTGTGTCGCTTCTGGTGTACGAACAACTGCTGCTCACACTTCCATTGCCGCCAATTACGTAAGCAGTTTCCAGCATCTGTCTCTCTCTTGTTCTCTGCCAAAAGATAATCACCACATTTTTTGGTACCACATGTGATACCCATATTTCTTGCCACATAACCGTCACCTAAGCAACCACACTACTACCACACCACATCATCTCTAGGAAATACCCACCACATCACACCACACCATTTTATTCAATTAAATTTTAAATATAATAAAAAAGAAAATACCCCTCAGCCAATCACACCCCTCCACCTCACCCCTCTTTATACCCGTTGCCGTTGCCGAGTTCCTCCAACGCCTACCCCACGCGGTTGTGGGGGGCGGTGTTCCATCTTCACCCACGCTGTGGCTTCCTCCACCTCAGCTCCCACGCCTTCCGGCGTGATCCCATACTAAAGAGCCTAACTATTTCCAAGGTGAACCTTCTTCTCGATTCTCTCTACCTCCTTTGTGTCTCCCGATTTCTAACCCTAGTTTTGTCACTTCTTTTATTGTTCTTCGATTTTGATATTACAGAATGACGGCTAACTTTCCTGTTGGTGAGCTCGATCACGAACAAGTGAAATCTGATGACCAATTTCGTCTTGAATCCCCGTGGTCAGAAGAGCACGAATGTGTTCCGTTGAAGCAACGTTTGAAAATGTTACGAGCTAAGGCGGTATCCAATAGCCGAGAGGAAATTTTGATTTCAGCTATGTAAGTTTTTAGGTTTTTGGACTTCTTTTTGTTCTAATTTTTGGCTTACTGATCAATATCGACCTTTAATTGACGTTATTGAGTGTAGATCTCCAATTGATGATGTTGTCAAAAAGGAAGATGATCTATGTGACTTAATGGTAAGTTTATTTTGCATTAATATTCTATCAATAAAGTATATTAATTTCAATTTAGAATTCAGCATATGTGTAATGTGGATTGTGGTTGCAATGTGGAAATTGATAAATTATTTCTAATCATCTAAGCTTTTGTTCAAGTCTTTGATTGCTATTAAGAATCTAACAAGTTTGATTATATGTTGATCTCGATTCTTCAATGCTCTTTAAGCTTCTAGTTCACTTCTGTGCTATTGCTGGTGTGTATAGTGCCTATCGTCTGGAGTTTACTCCCATTTTTAGCTATATGGTATCTAGACATTAGTTATCTTATATGATAACAGTTGAGAAATTACCTGTTTTTTCATGAACAGGTTCTTGAAAAGGTGGCAATGCAAGATTTTCATTCTGATCAAGATGTGAATGAAGGAAGGCGAGCCAGTACCTCATGCGAACTAAATGGTAATTTCCTCAAAGAAGTTGTCTTTAAGAAAGAAATCACTTATTTTGAACTTTAAATTGATTAATTACTCTAGTTAAATGCTGGTTTCATCTAACAGGTACATCTCATATCGTTCAAGATAATCATGTAACTAACTACCACCATCCTTCTAGAGCTGATGCTAACAAAAGTTCTGAAGACTTCAATGATGATTTTGATCATGTTACACTGAGAGAACGACAGAGGATGCTGCTATCAAGGTGTTCCTCTATACTTATTTATCTTTTTTTTTTTCTTCATATGTGACATTCTTCAATAAGATTTATTATAAATAAAGCACCTTAGCTGGCAAAAACACCTTGCTTTTCTCTGCTAGTGCAGGCATCATATGTACTAATGTAATTTTCGTCTTAAATGATGCTTTCACTCGCCTTCTTTATTATCATTTCTTATGATTTTATTTTATTTTTTTATTTGTAGAAAACGCGCTGGATCTAGCGGGCCAGCCATGGAGGTAAATTTTCTTCTTTACACTATATCATTGTATTGTGATCCAAACTTTAGTCTCTTTCTGTGAAATAAAGGTTTCTGAATTTTCATGTTACAGCATAACATAAGTGTTGGAATAGGAAGTAAAGAAAGAAATATTTCTGGTGCAATCAGAGAAAATGACATTTTTGATGAAAATGCTAATATTTCTTCAAACTCTCGTATGTTAAATGATTCTACTTGTCAAGATCAAGAAACTACATTAACAGAACCACAAAACTACAAGAAGTTTAACCCATGTTCTTCTGTTAAAAAAGCTATTCATAAAAAGCCTTTGTTGCCAAATGTTAAGATTGAGCCTTTAGATGACAACTTAGAAATTCCAAACAAAAATGCTACAAATATCCCGTGCACACGTAACAAAATATCTGTGAAGAGTGAAAATGTGAACTGTTCTGAAGCATTTGAAGATATAATCGATCACATGATGCTTGGAGATAGAATGAGATTGCTAGCATCAAGAAAATTTCCCAAGAATAATTTATATGAAAATTTGAAGACATTTGTGCCACCTGGCAGTAACCATAATAAGCATACTTCATTCGAGTCTTCAAAGCCAGTTCTTATGAAACTCCCACGAAAACAGAAAAAAACTGTCACGTGAGTGTTCTTTTTCAATCATTACAATTTACATATGCAAATATATATGATATATTTATTAATTTTGAATATTAAATTCAGGGATTCGATTGAAACAGCATTGGAGGAAGATGCACCTGGACTGTTACAGGTGCCTACTTGAATTTAATTTTTTTTTTTTTTTTAGTAATATCTGGTTGTTAATCATTTTAACACCTCATTTCAGGTGTTAATTAAAAAAGGGGTTTTGGTTGATGAAATTAAACTTTATGGAGAAAATGAGGGTGATGAAGCATTGGATGAATCACTAGTTGAAGAAAGCTTTTCAGAGCTTGAAGATGTCATAGAAAAGGTTACAAATTTAACCTAATAAGTAAAAGAACTAAAACAATATAATAAACAAAGCTTTTTTAATTAGTGCAGATGTCATATAATAGCAATATACTTTAAGAAGTGACCCGTTATTGGTAATTATAACTTCTTAAGGTCCATATTGGTAATTACAAGTTTTTTAGCCGTCTGCTTTGGTAATTTTAGCGTTAAAAAAACGAAAAACAATAATAACTAAAGACGCCCCAAAAAACTTTCTTTAATTAGTAGATTAAAAAATAAAGTAACCAATTAGGCCCAGAAAAAAAAAACTTTCTTTAATTACTAAATTGGACGTAGAAAGGTTATACTTACCAAAATGAACCACCAACTGAATTATATTGCTTTTTTATGAGAATTTCCCTTTTTATTAACAGTTTTGAGGAATCAGTGAATATTATAATTTTTTAAATTATTATTGGTTATGTTTGTGGGTGCAGCTTTTCTCTCAACGCCAATCATCAATTAAATTAGCTGCTATGAGGTGTGCTAGAGGTGAAAAAGCTAGTTACTGCTTGTCTTGCCTTATTTCACTTGTGGAGCAGGTATTCATTTTTAATTTAATTTCTATACGTTTTATAATTTTTTTAAATATAATTTTCATTTGTTGTAGGCACGATACTTGCGTGGTAGAAAGTGGCCAGTTGAATGGGGTTGGTGCAGGGATCTCCAATCCTTCATTTTTGTTTTTGAAAAACATAACAGGTTAATTTAGTAATTTACCATTAAATACAAATACAGTTTCCAGGTGGCGATATATATAGATTTTGTGATGATGCATACAGAGTAGTGCTGGAACGGCCTGAATATGGATATGCAACATACTTTTTTGAATTAGTGGATGCATTACCTGTAAACTGGCAGATCAAACGGTTAGTTACAGCGATGAAACTTACTAGCTGCAGCAGGATTACTCTGATTGAGAATCGGCCACTCGCGGTAACATTTTCTGGTTTCGACCCTGTTTGACTTTGACCCGACCCGACCCGGCCCGTTTATGTTTTAGCTGAAAGTTTGATTTTGGTGTAGGTTGGGGATGATGTAACAGAAGGTGAAGCACGGGTACTGATGGAATATGGTTGGATACCAAACAGTGGGTTAGGAACAATGCTGAATTACTGTGATAGAGTTGTTCATGATAGGAAAAGTGAGTTTGAAAGTGACAGCTCAGAATGGAGGTCCAAAATTGGTAAGATGCTTACTGATGGTTTTAATGGTGGGATTATTGTTCCAAATGATATTCCCAAAAAGGTTATGGAATATGGTCGAAGTCAAAGTCCTCAGATCAAGTTGGAGTACTAATTAAACGTTTGTCAAAATTTATTACTTTTTTTTCGTTTTTCAATGGTTGTAGTAGGACTAGTAGCCAGTTGGACTTCAATAGTAACGTTTACAATATGCTTATGAATCCATTACAAATGGGCAGGTTAGATGGGCTGGGCCAGCCCACCAGTACTTTTTTCTCCTTATTTATTTTTTTGTAAATAATTAACATATTACAATTTATGTTAAATTGCAGATTTGGTCCCTGCAGTATGTTTGTTTTTCACGTTGAGTCCCTAAAAATTAGACCTGGCAAAATGAGACATGACACGACAACTCGACACGAACCCGACACGAAATTAGTGGGTTTGGGTCAGAGGTTTTGACACGTTTAAGTAAATGGGTTGACTCGACACGACACGAAAGTTAAACGGGTTGGGTTAGTGTCAATATTTTCAACTCGAAGGTAACCCGAATCACCCGTTTAAGTATACATATATTTTAATAAATTTTATATATTATATATATTATATGTAAATATTATAAATTAGTAGTTTTAGTATAAAAGATTGAGCTTTTATTTCATATTGAGCTTAATATATAATCATATTACGTTTTGGTTACATTTTTATTATGTTTTTTTTGAATTTTTGTTATATTTTTGTTGAATTTTTATTATGTTTAATCGCTAATGGGAATCTTCACGGCTTAAACGGGTTAGATGGGTTGGGTCGGGTTGACACGAAATTAACCGTGTCGGGTTTGGGTTAACATTTTGAACCCGTTTATTAAACGTGTCGGGTTTGGGTTTAGGGGTCTCAACACGTTTAATGTCTCGACACGACACGAACCCGACAGGACACGACCCATTTGCCACGTCTACTAAAAATATATAATTACGCTCATCATCCCTGTGGTTTCTAAATTACCACGTAAAGCGACTAAAAGTAAACCATTTATTAAAATTGAAGGAAAATCTAAATAGCAAACATAGGGATGATCAATGTAATTAATTTTTTTTGGGGACCACTTTAACCTAAGTTTTAATAACAAAAACTATATTATTAAAATAATATTAAGTTAACTTTTTATTAATAAAATGAGTTAGCACATTATAAGCATTTGAATACATGTTACGCCTTTTGTCTTCTGCTGTACATTCATTTTTTTTGCCACAGACTCTTCAACTTCAAGTGAAGCTGAGGTTTAAGATAACTGCACGTATATTTATGCAAATATCGAATATTTTTATAATACTTAGATGAATTCCTCTAGGCGATATTATTTAATCTCATGATTACGTCAAGTTCTAGATTTTAGATCTTATATATAACTAGCTACAAAACCCGCCCGATGGGCGGGTATGCTGTAAATTTTAGTATATAGAAAAATGTCCAAAAACTTTATATATTTCTAAATGACATAATAATCGATAGATGTGATGATGATTTTGTAAAAAAAAAATGGTAAATGAAGAAATGTTACACGGACATTTTATTAAATGAAGAATCCAGCTTTTTATGCCGTAATCCGTAATATCTGAAGTCTGGTTCTGTTGCACAATCCAGCTTTTTATGCCGTAATCATAGAATGCCGGTTTTATGGAAATTATATTGAGTCGTGTATCACTTCTGAATAAATACGATTGAGTCGCTGATTGATCTTTTAAATATTTATTTGTTTCCTTGTATGTAGGATCTTTTAAATAGTTATTTATTTGTTTCCTTGTATGTAGGAAGCCGTATATGGAGCATATGAATGTAGACCGTAAACCGTACCAGATTCGTTTGCCGTATATGGAGCGTATGAATGTAGACCGTAAGCTGTACCAGATTCGTTTGTATTAGTGCAAATGACGTGGACCAATCATGGAATTCCAAGTGGCATTATGGACGAATAGGAATGCTTGGAATTGTCATGGTGTCAAACCCTCTTCAAATTTAGGCCTCATATATAGGGTAGGATTGCTATTTATATATGAAGTATGGTTATAAGAAAGTGATGTGTTCTCTACTCATGACGAGGTTGGAATTTAAATTCACAACTATATATTTTTGTGAGACACTCAACTACCAAGCAAAAAAGAACAATTAGACGGACACAACCCATACCTTTAGTTTTGCCAAATCAGAGTTACTCTGATTTGACATATTAATGCTAACAATACATGTTCTATTTAGTTTTTTGGGCTCATAATTATAAATATGTACAGAAAAAAAAAACTAAATACCCTATTAAAGTACCCTTGGGCCTATTTCCCTCATTTCTTAACTTCAGCTAGCCGATTTGAAAAACCAAATGAAGGAGCTGTACTGAAGAACCGTGCCAATGGAACTGTGCCAATGGTTTGACAAAACCGAAGGCACTGAAGGTGGAGCCGACGGCTCCATTGGCACCCGCCTTGTATAAACTATGAATTACTTTTGAATTTAAAAACATTTGGGATAATTGAATTTAAAAACATTTGGGATAATAAAAAAGTCTAAAAACATTCTGTATAATAAAAAAAACGTGGCATGTAGATATGTAATGATTGTCTTTCCCAAAACAAAATGTCTCTTCCTTATATTGGAATGCCACCTAGCGATTGAAGTAGGGCTACAACTTTGTGAATGCAGACATGCAATTTGGTGAACTATTTGGCAGTAGCAATATGTGTGGATACTATACTAAGAAGTAGCACCGAAAGTAGTATTGTAATCAAATGTATTAAATCCCATCATAAAAACGCTGTACCAAAAACTAGTATTTTGATCACATGTTCTATGTAGATACAGTGTTGTATATTCTATACCAAGGAGTAAGTTATGTTTTGTGTTTAGCGGCCCACGATTGACACATTTCATTTCCGAATTAGGGTATAAATATAATGGGCGATAGTTTAATCTGAAAGAAAAGATAAAGAGTTCGTATCAACTACCTAATTCTTTGTTGTGTTACCACTAAAAAGAACATATAATGCTGTTTTCAAAAATTAACGAAAGAGATTGATCGATGCAAAAACCATATAATTGAAACAAAGAGTATAGGAGGTTAATAAATGGATAATGTATAAATAGACATCTCACAACTAAATATGTGGACCTAAGCAACTAAACTTCGAATATGATCATGGATAAATCACCCATAATTTGGTGACACGTAGTCATGACTAGCCTTTATCATTCTTTTTTAAAGTGGTTTAGTGTTTATTGAATATTCAACATTGACATAAATGTTATCAAAGGAAATTGCGACAATGTGATTCCCAAATTTTGAAAAAATTAAACAAAATATCTCTAAGTATAGATGTGCGACCGCGTGACCGTGCTAATTCACTAGAACGCCGCTACGTGTTCGACTTAGTGCTACTCAAACTTGATACTATTGCTAGTTAATACTGCTCAAACTTGTTACTACTGCTCTCAACCTTGTTAATATTGCTCATTAATACTGTTCAACCTTGTTACTACAGCTCGTTAGTACCGCTCAACACTTAGTCCTGCTCCAGTTAGTGCTGCTCACCAGTTAGCGCTGCTCAAAGTACTGCTGCTTTATGAAGTCTCCCAGTCGCACGAGGTATTTTGGGAAGATTGAAGTGTATCAGTCTTAGATGAACTCCCATTAAAATTGGTTTATTTTGATAATTGATTCTTGCGACAATATGACACAAATGTGCATTGCATTCTTTAGTATTTCTTTTACCTTTCTCATTCTTAATTTGAATCGAACGTCCTAAGTGGCAATTCTTGTTAGTGATTTAGTGTTTAATCAAAGTAAAACGCAACGGAAATAATAAATATAAATAACTAATAACGGATCTACATATTGACGAAGTAATTAAGCAATAAAATCAAATAGTTAGGATGAAAATCACACCCTTGAAGCCTTTAATTACACCAATGAATAAGGATGAAGAACTTCAAGAATTCAATGTAGAATTCATCTAATGTAATCCACACTACACCTTATCAAGAACACCAATTGGGATGATAATCCCTTGAGCAAGAATCAAAGAACAAAAGGAATATTTGTTCTTATGTTTCACGTCGAATTCTCAAAACCAAGTTTAGAGAATTATATGGTTTTGCGTCTACCAACTCAACAACACAAAATCACACGCAATCTTGTTCTTTTGAAGTTGCTGCCGAGAGAGGATTAGGGTTAATCTTTTCTTAAGTATATATATATTCATAATACAAGTTATGAGATATGACACTTAGCCCCTTGTAATTTTGATTCTTTACGATTACTCACTAATACGTTTTAACTTAACAATTAATTAAAACATAACTAGCCAAGTAATTAGTGTTTACATAAATAATATAATTACCCTAATTATATTATATATAATAAATGGTGTTTGGTTTATAAGTGTGTGACCCTTGAGTCTCACATATGTCTAGCCATATAACTATATGTCATGTACGTGAAGCATATTCCAACAGCTCCCACTTGGGCACGTCATAACATCAAGTAGTTATACAAGCAAATGTTAGAGTCTAGCAACCAGCCAATGCCCCTAGAAGTATATGAGTGAGTTTAAGAAAAGTCCAGGTTCAAAGTTTTTCAGTCAGTTATCCTTTTGTTACTGATACCATGTTGAATTTTAGACAAGGATTAATGTCAATCTAAAATTTCAACGATTATGTTTGTGACAACTCGATATTTCTGGTATGTAACTTCATTTCATTTCTTGAACTTTCCTTATTTAGAAAGTTTCTACTTATAGACATTTCTATTTTTGGCATTCCTTCTACACAACAAACATACATATTTTTACACCATACATTAGTGTTTGACTATTTTAGTCAACACAACATTACTACTTTCTTATGGTGACACACTTCGAGCTAAAACATTTCTAAAACGATAACTTTCTCGGTTAAATAATAAACGTATTAACTTAATATAAACGTGACTCGATTTGAACTACGCTCTAAACCTGACACCTCGATCTTTGACCGACCACTATGTGGCCGGCCTACTTTTGCTCGTGCCCCTCTAGTCGGCCGAACACCCTTGGGTGTGAGGTTGATCTTATCTTGTTCCTATCTCATGTATTCTTATCCATCTCATTCAAAGGAATCATAGTTAGACTATAACTCTTCCAAGAAAACCCTAAAACCTACAATATAAATACCCCAATACCGAATTCATTTGTTCTTTTGTTTCTCCCATTTGGCCGCAAGCACCATCACCTCCCCTTTGTCCGTTCGTGTTCAAGCAAGCAAGCAAACCCGGTCATCCTTGTGATTTCTTGTTCGATTGTTTGAGGTAATACCCGATTCTCTTGTTTTTCTTTCTTGGTTGATTGTGTCTCGAACCCGAGACCATGGCTAAGAGCCATATGGTCTCGGTACCACCATACTAGAACCCAAACCGAAGCCTGCTTTCATGTATAAGTCGATCGTGTGCATGTGTGTATGAGTTGTGCTTATTTGTTTCGTTATTCTCTCGATCTATTACCCAAACCCTAGGTTCAAACCCTAGATCTATCATAGATTTGACCGAATGCCGTAGATCTAGAATCCTTGAGATGTATAACATAAGATCTAGCCAAACTAGCCACCGAACTCGAACCTTAGACCCGACCTAGAGCTAAACCCGTAGGGTTTTGGCCTTCGGCCAACCCTAGACCGAACCCTAGGTTAAACCCTAGTCGAACCCTAACCCTAATTGACTTTCATGGTTGACTATTTGACCATTCGATAGCTAGATTAACCGTAGTTGACTTTAGTTGACCGAATTTTAGTATACCCTAAACCCTAACCGAAATCTAGAACCTAAGTGTTGACTATCGTTGACCAATCTTGACCCAAACCGTGGACCCAAACACGAATACCCAATCGGGCCAAGGCCTGAACTTGGCCCATATCGATCTACTTTAGTCCATTGGGCCCAAACCTTGATTGGCCCATTAGTATCCAAGCACATTTGGACCAAAGCCCAAACCTTTGGCCCATACCCAACCAAACCGAACCCAATTGGGCCAAGCCCAATTCAAGGCCCAACCTAAGTGGACCTAAGCCCAATAAGAGGCCCAAGTGGCCCAACCCATTAAGCCCATTAGGCCCAATAGGCCCAATCTAGGCCCAATAAGCCTAACCCAAGCCCATTTCATTTCATTTCATTTCGTAGCCCATTTCATCTCATTTCATTTCATTTCGACCTAATAAGGTCCAATAATCTAAGTTCGTTCGATGTCACGAAACATAAAACATAACATGTAATACGTATTGCTTAACTTATATCGTGTATAGAATCGCCTGTGTTAGCTTAGTCTAATCATTAGTTAAATCATTTAGGAAGCTAGGAGTCTCCCAAGGATTCCTCTGTCTTAAGTCTCTTGTTGCTAAGCTTTGCCAGGTGAGTCCACAGACCCCTTTTTCTCTTTTAACTGTTTTATAAACTTTGGGGTGGAAAACATAAACACAACTGCTACTGTTTTGCTATAACTGTACAACATCTATACATTTTCATTATCGCGTTGGCATGACAAACAATTATTATACCGGACTAAGGTTACCAGCAATCATTAACTAGTGGATCTAGACCATGGATATGCAGATAGTACTATTGGCTGACACTCATCCTCCCAACGAACGTTTGATCATTACTTGGTTTATCCAAGACATCTCCGGGAGTGTATATCCATAAAATAACATAACATACTGGAGTTGAAGTGTTGATTGTGGACTTAGGGGTTGGTATATTAACTCAATAGACTAGCTACCTGTTGGGGATAACAGTTCATGCGATGTCAAACACAACATTTTGTTCAACACTTTTTCATAAACATAACTAGTAGTTGTATACATTCTACAACTATACTAAACATTTCATACTTATTACTCATATCATATGAGTGTTGAACCTTATACATTTTCAGTCATAAACCATTTTCTTAACAAACATTTTGGGTAGCAAATCACTTTACTTTCATCATAAACATTAACCCTGTGGATTCACTCAACATTATTGTTGACCCTTTTACTATTTATGTTTTTCCAGGTAATTAGGTGCAGTGGAGTTGGAGGATATGAGCATTGAGATTGTCGTGAGCCATGATTAAAACATTAAGTTTACGAACAATCATTTCATTTCAAACAATTTCTATTTTAGGAAACTTGCTATTTTTGGAAACTTTCTACTTTTGGAAAGTGAAACAAACGTTTATTTTTCGTTATTGCGTGGTTGTTTGTTTACTTAATTTTTGCTATGTTGTCATGAACGTTACACCTTCGTTCTTCCGCAAAACATTTTAAATGAAGTAAAACTCATTTTTGACGGGGTGTGACAGAGTGGTATCAGAGCTTAAGTTATAGTGAATTAGCAAGCCTAGTCTATAACTACAAAAGATTTTTGGAAAAAACAAACACTTTTATAAAAATCAAAATAATCATGGCATGCTCAGTCTCATATCATGAAGTTCCATTGTTCTTAGTTTAGAACATTTGCCTTAGTTAGTATTGCCTTAGTGTTATAGCTAGCATATGTCAGTAAGCCTTACAACTTCATAACCTAATAAACTGTTATGCGTCGTGTTTAGTAGAATGTCGCCTGCTAGTGTCCTCGATATCTCATATGATTCCGATAGTGATCGTGATGCTGATGTCCCAGTAGTCCCAGTGCCTGTTGCTCCAGTGCCAGCAGTGGTACAACCTCCTGTTATCCCATGGCATCGTCGTCCAAGAAGACGTCCCTTTCCTATTATTCCTAATGGTCCTCCTACTCCAGCTCGTGGTCAGCGTCCTATTGTCTATCGTAAACGTGAGGGCGGTATCATTTATCTATGTTCGCCTGCTAAACCTAAGCGTGATGTTGCTCCAAGAACTCCACGACGTCGAGAACCAGAGCCAGAAGTGATATCAGAATCAGAGCCTGAAGAAGACTCTGAAACAGAAGAAGAATCAGAACCAGAGGAAGAGCCAGAAGAAGAGTCAGAGCCTATGGAAGACTCTGAGCCAGAAGAAGATGATTAGTCATCTACCTATCGTCTATATTTGTTTTTCTATTATTAGATTTTATGTTTAGCTATTTCAGTATTTTTGTTCTTTAATATTGGCAAATATGCCCTACTTATAAAACTATTATGTATTAGGAACGTGTTTAATAAAAGTGATATTTTAGTAATTTCTATTGTTCTTATAATTGTATTTTCTATATGTCTCTACTACTACTATAATTACGACTATTTATATCTACGTCTACTACTACTATTACGTCTATTGTATATCTACTCTTTGATCCCTATTATAAGTACATATTTTCCTTATAGTCCTCCTATATTATTCACTTCTTGATTCCTTGTCATATTATTTGTATCAGCAATTCATCAATGGCTCGAGGAGGAAACCCTGAGACTGTCGAACAAATGGTGGAACGCCGTATCGCTGAAGCAATGGCTCAAATGAACGCTGCAAGAGGAAATGCCGCTGGTGCATCTAATGTGGGAAACAACGGTATATTATACGACTCCATGAAAGAAGATTCATTTATTTCCATTTTATTTTAACCCATTGTTCATTCTCTTTCCTTATTTGTTTAAACTTCAGATCCCAATCGTCAAGGTCAATCCTATAAGACCTTTACGTCCTGTCATCTTCCGACCTACTCTGGATCTGAAGGTGCTATTGCTATCATCCACTAGATTGAGAAGGTGGAATCCATTTTCAGTGTCATTCAATGTGCCCCTGAGAATATGACGAAGTTTGCTGCTAGTACGTTGTCCAAGGAAGCGTTGTCCTGGTGGAATTCTCAAGTGCAAGTCTTAGGTCGTGCAACTGTTGATGCTATGACTTGGGATACGTTCAAGGATCAGTTAACTCAGAAGTTTTGTCCAAGGAGAGAGCTACAAAAAGTTGAGGTGGAACTATGGAATATGTCCATGGTTGGATCTGATATTGTTACCTACACAACTAAGTTTCAAGAACTCGTTCGTCTCGTTCCTCATTTGGTTACTCCTGAATTCAAGCGTATTGAAAAGTATCTTCAAGGTCTTCATGATCTTATTCGTACTCATGTTATTGCTTCTGAACCGACAACATTCGAAGATGCTGTGAATCGTGCAACAAGGTTGACTGATGATGCAATGAGAAGTGGATCGTTCAAAGACAAGCTAGTGGTGTCTAGCAAATCTACTGATCATGTGAGCAATGAAAATGGAAAGCGTTCCTACGACAACAAACGTGATCACAAAGGGAACAAATACCAAAAGACTAAGAATTATGCTGCCTCTACTCAGAACAACAATCAGTCCAATTCAGATTCTAAGTCATATGCTGGAAGCAAGCCCTTGTGTAACAGATGTAACTGGCATCATGATGGTCAGTGTGAGAAATGCTTCAAGTGTGACCGCTGGGGTCATAATTTCAGAAAGTGTTTGTCTAATAATCCTCCTAAGAATCCTGTCTGCTACGAGTGTGGTGATTCTAACCATTATCGTAATCGTTGCCCTAGACTTCAGAATAACAATAACCAGAATGGCAACAACAATAATGGCAATCGTAATAACAATCGTAACAACAATCGCAATGCCAACAACAACAATGATCGTCAAAATGGTCGTGGTCGTGCATTTGTTATGAATGCTCAAGAAGCTCGTGAGAACCCTGATACCGTCACTGGTACGTTTATCGTCAACAATCGTTTTGCTTCTATTTTATTTGACTCGGGAGCCGACTTGAGTTTCGTATCGACCGAATTTAAAAGTTTCTTAAATCAAAAACCTAATCGTTTGAAAGTGAATTATGAAATCGAGTTAGCAAATGGCAAAGTTGTTAGGTCTAGTGAAGTTTTTAAAGGTTGTAAGCTTGACCTAGATGATCACATTTTTGATATAGACCTTGTGCCTGTAGAACTAGGAAGTTTTGATATCGTCATAGGGATGGATTGGTTGTCTAAAAACCGTGCTGAAATAATATGTTACACCAAACGAATCCGAATTCCCTTATCCAAAACAGAAACTTTAATAATTCAAGGTGAACAAAGAAACAAAAACATAAAAATCATAACTTCCATGAAAGCTCAAAAATATCTTCGTAAAGGATGCCAAGCCTTTCTTGCTCATGTCATTGACACAAAGTCCAAAGATCGTAAGATTGAGGACATTCCTATTGTTCGTGATTTTCCTGGTGTATTTCCTAGTGAATTGCCTGGACTGCCGCCTCAAAGACAAGTTGAATTTCGTATTGATCTGATTCCAGGAGCCGCACCTATCGCGCGTTCTCCTTATCGTCTTGCACCGTCTGAAATGCAAGAACTTTCATCGCAATTACAAGAACTTCTTGATCTTGGTTTCATTCGACCGAGTTTCTCGCCTTGGGGAGCTCCGGTCCTTTTTGTTAAAAAGAAAGATGGTTCAATGAGAATGTGCATCGATTATCGTGAATTGAACAAAGTAACAATTAAGAACCGATATCCTCTTCCCCGTATTGATGATCTATTCGATCAACTCCAAGGATCGAGTTTCTATTCCAAAATCGATCTTCGATCTGGTTACCATCAGTTAAAAGTTCGTGATGAAGATGTGCCCAAACTGCTTTTAGAACTCGCTATGGTCATTGTGTATTTTTGGTAATGCCATTTGGTTTGACCAATGCACCTGCTGTGTTTATGGATCTCATGAACAGAGTGTGCAAGCAGTATCTCGATAAATTCGTTATTGTCTTCATAGATGATATTCTCATCTATTCGCATTCTAGAAAAGAGCATGAAAGATGAGTTGGTTGATGATACTCGAAGATTGAAGACGTTTCGGTCACGAATTTGGGTACCGTTACTTGGAGGATTACGGGAATTAATACTAGTAGAATCACACAAATCACGTTTATCTATCCATCCGGGTTGTACAAAGATGTACAATGATTTGAAAGTTTTGTATTGGTGGCCCTCTATGAAGTTAGATATTGCTCAATTTGTTGAAAAATGCCATGTTTGTGCACAAGTCAAGGCCGAACATCAAAAACCGTACGGGTCGTTAAAACAGTTAGATATTCCCGAGTGGAAGTGAGATAATATTACAATGGATTTCGTCACGAAATTACCTCGTACTCAAAAGAATCACGATATGATTTGGGTAATTGTCGATCGGTTGACCAAAAGTGCTCACTTTTTGGCCACAAACGAAACTGCATCACTCGACAAATTGGCTAAGTTGTATATTGATGAGATTGTTTCCCGACATGGTGTTCCGTTATCTATTGTGTCTGATCGGGATCCTCGATTCGTTTCCAATTTTTGGAAGAGTTTGCAAAGAGAATTAGGTTCTCGGGTGAATTTGAGCACATCATATCACCCACAAACAGACGGTCAGACGGAAAGAACTATTCAGACTTTGGAAGATATGTTACGGGCTTGTGTGATGGAATATGGTGGGTCGTGAGATTCTCATTTGCCTTTGATCGAATTTGCTTATAACAACTCGTATCATTCGAGTATTAAAATGCCTCCATATGAAATGTTGTATGGTAGACGGTGTAGAACTCCCACATGTTGGCTTGAAGCGGGAGAAAAACAGTTTGCGGGCCCCAAGATTGTTCAAATAACGGCCGATAAGGTGGCGATTGCACGTGAAAAGTTAAAAGCCGCTCGGGATAGACAGAAAATGTATGCGGATCCACGGCGTCGACCCGTAACTTTTGTTGAGGGTGAACGGGTTTATTTGAAAGTATCTCCATGGAAAGGGGTTATTCGTTTCGGGAAACGGGGAAAGTTAGCACCGAGATTTATTGGGCCGTTTTCTATTCGTAAAGTGGTGAATGATCAAACTGTTTCACTCGATCTTCCTCCGGAATTGTCGGGTATTCATGACACGTTCAATGTTTGTTATTTGAGGAAATGTAGTGTAGAAGATGAAATTCCGGTACTACCGATCAAAGATTTAAAGGTGGATTCGAGAAAGCGGCTAATTGAGGAACCGGTTGAAATTTTGGATCGAAAAGTGACGAAATTAAGAAAGAAACAGATACCGATGGTCTTGGTTAAGTGGAAACACAGTTTGGGTGCCGATATGACATGGGAAACCGAGGCGGACATGAGGAATCGATACCCGAGTTTATTTGATCAAAGTGAGATTCCGGGGACGGAATCTCTTTAAGGAGGGGAGATTTGTAACATCCCGAGACCCGACCCTTAATATTTTATTACTTTTGGTAAGTAATACCTTATTGTTTATTATTTGATTATTTTATATGAATTTATTTGATTTATTTGAATTAATTGTATTTTTAACCATGGGGTTAAAAATTAGTAAAACTGAGATATTTAAATGTTAAAATGATTTTTACATATTTGGGTTCATTTCTGAACCGGGGTTCTAAAAATATCTTCGTTGTAAAAATTAGAGTTAGTTAGGTCTAATTAAATTATCTGCGAACCTAATATCCTGTACTGTGTTTAAATGAATATACCTGTGTTGAGGGGGAGGGGGTACGTGTTATGTGTAGGGGGCAGATGTCATTTTGCTCTTTCTTCCCTCTTGTTCCTTTCCAGCCACGACACAAACACACACTACACACACATTTGGAGTTTTTCTTGCTAAATTGAAGATTTGGTGCTAAAATCCTTTGATTCCTGCTGTGATTTCGTGATTAGGAGCAAGATTAAGTAAGTTTCCTTCCTTCTTTAACTAGGGTTTCATGTTCTTGATGTAGGGATGAACTAGGGTTCTTGAGCTAGTGGGTTTTCATGAAGTTCTTGTTGAATCTTGTTGGAAATCCGAAATTGATGCATGATTTGGTGTCTAATTGAGTTCTTGCAAGTATTGTATGAATTGTTGTTAGTTATAACTCATTTGGTGAAGCTTTCATAAAGCTCCATCAATGGTGGATTTGGGGAAGAAGATGGAGATCTTTCCGAAATTGGTGAAATGTGAATCTTGTTGTTCTTATGGTGTTATTATGTTAAATTATGCATGTGCGAATTATAATTGTTAGTTATAAGGATGACTAGTTAACTATTGTGAAAATGCCTAAAGAATGGTAGTGTTTGGCTAGATGGAAATTTAGTCATAACTAGCTAAATTTGTAGATTGTTGACTTTGGTCAAATCTGGGAGTTGACTTTAGTGTTGGTATAACTTGCAAATTTAATTATCAATTTTATGTCAATTATGTGTTAGTTGTCTAATTGGATGTACGATTGTGTTAATGTCGAATTTTGACCCGTTTGGTTGCAAATTGTGCAAATTGACTTATTTTAGGTTAATAGATGATTAACTTGCATATGTATACAAATGTTGTGCAAATTGCTTAGATTGATGTTAAGTAAGTAACTTGACAATGTGGAATTGTTATTTGGCAAGTATGAGCTCGAATATGTGTTTGACCCGTTTGGGCCAAATGTGTGCAATTTGATTGAAATGCATTAAGTTTAGTTTAGAATTAGCTTGATGGAATTCTAGACATGGTAAGTGCTTTTGTGTTGAAATGCAAGCTTTTTTTGCCATTTGATTGACCTCAAATAATGGTGTTTGGCTTATAGTACTTGTTACATAATTGATGATTTCGGGTAACTAATTCGGTATTCATTTGTACAGGAAAAGGGAAGGAGCCTCAGTGATATAAGATCATTGAGCTCGGCACGAAGAAGGAAGCTAATGTGAGTGGACTTAACCTTCTTTCTTGTGTGATGTACAAAAATTAGGGAATGGTAGAGTTTTGAGAAAAAGTGCAGGATTTGGGTATCTGGGGTAGTTCGCGACGCGAACTTGTGTTCGCGAAACGCGAACTCGGGCCAGAGAAGTTGGGGTTTGGTCGTGATGTAGTTCCCGAATCGTGAACTCTTAGTTCGCGACGCGAACTCTGAGTTCACGACGCGAACTTTGTCAGGAACAGATTTCTTGGCTGCAATTCTTTGTACAAGTTTATTCTTGGTCTAGTGGTTAATGGTAGTATGTGCACATGTTTTTAGAGGTTAGCTATGGTGGTTTTCGGCTACGCTTCGTTACTCTTGGTGGGGGCGATCGGACTCCTTCGTATTCGTTATGTAAGGAGGGATCACCGTGCCTCTAGTAAAGAAGCCATCGGTTGACTGTTGTTGGCCGACAACAGTTGAAGGTCCTCGCCCGACCGCCGATCCTCTTATAACGTCCAATTGCTTGTGGAAGTTTGGACGGGTTTTCCCTATTGATTTCTCTTGATTTTCTAATCTGTTGTGGTTATGCAAATTGATGTTTATTTCTATTCACTTAGCTTTGTGCTAATCCCTCATTTGTTAACTCTTTTCAGGTTGTGGTTTAGGCTTGATAGAGTCGGGTTTTGGAAGTCTGACCGCACTCTGATTTTGTATACCGGGTCGAGCCTGTTTTAGTAACACCTTTAAATGTTTTAAATATTTGGTTAATATGTAAAGTTTTTATGTTGTGTAATAATTTAGGATTTATAGTTTCTTAAATCGCTTCCGTATGCTTATTTTAAAAAAAGAAAAAATGGCTCTAGATTGTGGTGTTTCAAATGGGTCGAAATTGAACCGTTTGAGATAAAACACAACCCAAACAACCCATTTCTTGTACAAAGCGAATTACAATTAGCAGATAAAAGATTGCTCCATGTTCACAAGTGAATATTAACCTAATATGACAAAAAGGTTCTTCTCTTGGAATAATAAAGAATTTGTAACCAAATAATAGGGCAACGGGAATTACCGAGAAAGCAAGAAAATGTCATTTCTGGCTCTTTCATTAACATATCTTGCATCATTATAAGCAAATTTACAAGCTTCAGCTAACGCTTGGTTTGTGTCACTAATTCTCTCTGAATGAATGTGTTGTTTTTCTTCATTCTGGCTTACACATTCTTCTGTTTCTGCAGTTTGAGTTTCTCTTGACCGACATAAGAAAGAACAAGTCCGTGGATTAACAGAAATACTTATTTTTTCACTCGTATTTAATTTCGTTTTGCTACACAATTTCAATTTTAACACAGAAAGTTGCCCATGGCTGAATCTTCTTAGTACCAATCCTTGACAATTACTGTTCAATTTTGGATGATGAGGATTTTTAACCGATGAGTAGATGATCCCGTGAACTTTAGCCATAAATATTTAATCGACAATTCTACAAATTCCAAACAATCAGCATCAGAAATATAACTTCAATTTATCATTCCACAAAGAGAGAAAAGGTGAAGGTATGTTACAAGGAACAGATGATCAAGTCGATTCTATGCAGAAATTAGTATATGAAGAACAGATCCGGTAAGAATTAAACAGAATGAAATAGTTAAATACTTCAAGTATTGGCCAAACTCAATGTAACTAGTGAAATTGCTCACAAAATCTTCAAAAGCTTACACATAATATCACAATTGGGAATTCCAAAATCTAAATCATGACTGGATAATGAATAATAAACAAGTTAAGAATTGAAGATAAGGCTTATGCATAACACGCAGAAGAAACTAAAACTCCATTATATTGTAAGTGGAGTGAAAATCTGAAGATCTAGGACAAAAACATGTCACATACAGCAATTTTTAAGTTCTAAACAAACAAGATGTATGATTCAGATTAATGATTACTTACACTTACTCCGATTTACTAGAGTAATGTGAAAATCATCAGAAAAAACTGGAAATTGGAATCAGTTTCAGAACAAAACACAAAAGTAGCAAAGTCAGTAATCTGAAAGAGGGAGATAAAATTGCATAAAATTTGAAGACTCAAAATCGAGGAGGGGACCAAATGCAAACGATTGAGAATGAACAGAATCCACAATCGAAGCTTGTGGCCCCTCGGTTGCCAACACTATTTTGTGGGGTTTTGGGTTTGATTCACTTCGTATCGTCTACGATACGAATATTTGAATTTGTTTTCAACTGCTTACGTGGCAGAGTGTGAGTCGCAGTTTGACACAACGTTGATCTAAACTGATATTCCTTGGAGAGTGATTGGTATTGTAGTGTGAAGATGTAGTTTGTGGTGTAGTGAATTAACAAGGGAAATTAAGAACCTCAATAAAACCGTTGGATACAAGGTGATATTGGGCCAAACGAAGGGCCCGGATTCTATCCTAATTCCTAAGTAAGTATTTTGTTGTTTCAAGGAAATTATTACTTAATGAATTTTAAAAAATTCACATATGTTTATTTTTTTAATATCATCTTTTAGTTTTGACACATGTTTGTATATGTGAGTATGTATGTGTCATGTGTGTGTATATGTGTGCATGTGTACATGTAAATGTAAGTGTGTATATATTTGTGTACGTTTATGTGTGTGTAATACATGTGGATAATGAAGTTCCATTACCCTCAATTTGTAGGAGTTTGTATTACTACAACTAGTAAGTAATCAATAATACTTCCTCCGATTCAAAATAAGTGATACACTTGGGGTTTCACGGTTTTTGAGGCAAAAGATTATAATGATGGTTAAATTAGATTAATTGGATGGTTAGTGGGGAATGAGTCCCACACCTTTTGAATAAAGTAAGGTTAATGATGTTTAAAAGTAAAAAGTAAGGGTAAAGGGGTCATTTCACTTTGTTAAAGTAGATAGTTAGTGGGTGTGGGTCCCATTTTATTTGCCAAATAAGGAAACTTTTCAAAGTGTATCACTTATTTTGAATCACCCCAAAAAGGAAAATGTATCACTTATTTTGAATTGGAGGAAGTAGTATTATAGGAAATAAAACAATACTTATCATTACTTTTATCGTTCCTCACCCTTTAAGACTGGTGCTAATAATGATACGATTGACACTTCATTTTTTATCAAATCAGTATCACGTTAGCTGACACTCAACCAGCATACTCATGCTAACAATACTCATTCTTTTCAGTTTTTTGAGACTCTCCGTTATAAATATACACACGTAATACCCTATTAAACTACCCTTTTCCCCTACCATTTGCAGTCTCATTAATTCGTCTGCCAGAAGCCAAAAACTAACAGCAATAAGGCGACGAGCCATGCCAAAAACTTGTCAAAGCTCGAACTCATGCATGCTTGACTCCCAGGCTCGAGCATGTCTGTTTTTGCGACTTGGTTCCTAACCAGCTGGAGGGTGTGCTGAAAATCCATTATGCTTATATGGAAAAGTCGGCGTGCAGAAAATTAAGACTTTATATTTGGGAAAGTTCAAAATGCATTATATACACTTCGTAATAAAGACATATGTGTTTACCCTAGTTTAAATTAGTGTAATGCTAAACATTGTCCTTAGGGCAATAAAGACAAATAAAATGGTTACTATACAAATGTTTATGCATAACCACTCGTAGGTGGTTATTGAAAATGTGGGTGATTCTTTTGTAGTTCTTTTTTAACTGCAATCATAATATATACTCTTAAATCTATATATGTTCACAATGAGACTTAAACTCTCAACCTTGATTGAGGGCAAACACTTTTACCGCTAGACCATTAGCCCTTTGATTAACAACTTTTGTAATTAATGTACATAATTTTTAGGCACTTATTTGTACTTAACTAATAGTCTTAGGGCAATAGTTAGCAAAATTATGTAAATTATCATTTATTTAAGCAATTATTATTAGAGAAAAAATGTAACTAAACAATAATTTTCACCGCAAAATACATATTACCTTGGTCTAGTTGAGTAAGTTTTCAAAAAAAATCGATTCCCCTCCCATAGTTTTGTGTGTCGCTTCTGGTGTACGAACAGCTGCTGCTCACACTTCCATTGCCGCCAATTACGTAAGCAGTTTCCAGCATCTGTCTCTCTCTTGTTCTCTGCCAAAAGATAATCACCACATTTTTTGGTACCACATGTGGTACCCATATTTCTTGCCACATAACCATCACCTAAGCAACCACACTACTACCACACCACATCATCTCTAGGAAATACCCACCACATCACACCACACCATTTTATTCAATTAAATTTTAAATATAATAAAAAAGAAAATACCCCTCAACCAATCACAGCCCCCCTCTTTATACCCGTTGCCGTTGCCGAGTTCCTCCAACACCTACCCCACGCGGTTGTGGGGACGGTGTTCCATCTTCACCCACGCTGTGGCTTCCTCCACCTCAGCTCCCACGCCTTTCGGCGTGATCCCATACCAAAGAGCCTAACTATTTCCAAGGTGAACCTTCTTCTCGATTCTCTCTACCTCCTTTGTGTCTCCCGATTTCTAACCCTAGTTTTGTCACTTCTTTTATTGTTCTTCGATTTTGATATTACAGAATGACGGCTAACTTTCCTGTTGGTGAGCTCGATCACGAACAAGTGAAATCTGATGACCAATTTCTTCTTGAATCCCCGTGGTCAGAAGAGCACGAATGTGTTCCGTTGAAGCAACGTTTGAAAATGTTACGAGCTAAGGCGGTATCCAATAGCCGAGAGGAAATTTTGATTTCAGCTATGTAAGTTTTTAGGTTTTTGGACTTCTTTTTGTTCTAATTTTTGGCTTACTGATCAATATCGACCTTTAATTGACGTTATTGAGTGTAGATCTCCAATTGATGATGTTGTCAAAAAGGAAGATGATCTATGTGACTTAATGGTAAGTTTATTTTGCATTAATATTCTATCAATAAAGTATATTAATTTCAATTTAGAATTCAGCATATGTGTAATGTGGATTGTGGTTGCAATGTGGAAATTGATAAATTATTTCTAATCATCTAAGCTTTTGTTCAAGTCTTTGATTGCTATTAAGAATCTAACAAGTTTGATTATATGTTGATCTCGATTCTTCAATGCTCTTTAAGCTTCTAGTTCACTTCTGTGCTATTGCTGGTGTGTATAGTGCCTATCGTCTGGAGTTTACTCCCATTTTTAGCTATATGGTATCTAGACATTAGTTATCTTATATGATAACAGTTGAGAAATTACCTGTTTTTCATGAACAGGTTCTTGAAAAGGTGGCAATGCAAGATTTTCATTCTGATCAAGATGTGAATGAAGGAAGGCGAGCCAGTACCTCATGCGAACTAAATGGTAATTTCCTCAAAGAAGTTGTCTTTAAGAAAGAAATCACTTATTTTGAACTTTAAATTGATTAATTACTCTAGTTAAATGCTGGTTTCATCTAACAGGTACATCTCATATCGTTCAAGATAATCATGTAACTAACTACCACCATCCTTCTAGAGCTGATGCTAACAAAAGTTCTGAAGACTTCAATGATGATTTTGATCATGTTACACTGAGAGAACGACAGAGGATGCTGCTATCAAGGTGTTCCTCTATACTTATTTATCTTTTTTTTTTCTTCATATGTGACATTCTTCAATAAGATTTATTATAAATAAAGCACCTTAGCTGGCAAAAACACCTTGCTTTTCTCTGCTAGTGCAGGCATCATATGTACTAATGTAATTTTCGTCTTAACTGATGCTTTCACTCGCCTTCTTTATTATCATTTCTTATGATTTTATTTTATTTTTTAATTTGTAGAAAACGCGCTGGATCTAGCGGGCCAGCCATGGAGGTAAATTTTCTTCTTTACACTATATCATTGTATTGTGATCCAAGCTTTAGTCTCTTTCTGTGAAATAAACGTTTCTGAATTTTCATGTTACAGCATAACATAAGTGTTGGAATTGGAAGTAAAGAAAGAAATATTTCTGGTGCAATCAGAGAAAATGACATTTTTGATGAAAATGCTAATATTTCTTCAAACTCTCGTATGTTAAATGATTCTACTTGTCAAGATCAAGAAACTACATTAACAGAACCACAAAACTACAAGAAGTTTAACCCATGTTCTTTAGTTAAAAAAGCTATTCATAAAAAGCCTTTGTTGCCAAATGTTAAGATTGAGCCTTTAGATGACAACTTAGAAATTCCAAACAAAAATGCTACAAATATCCCGTGCACACGTAACAAAATATCTGTGAAGAGTGAAAATGTGAACTGTTCTGAAGCATTTGAAGATATAATCGATCACATGATGCTTGGAGATAGAATGAGATTGCTAGCATCAAGAAAATTTCCCAAGAATAATTTATATGAAAATTTGAAGACATTTGTGCCACCTGGCAGTAACCATAATAAGCATACTTCATTCGAGTCTTCAAAGCCAGTTCTTATGAAACTCCCACGAAAACGGAAAAAAACTGTCACGTGAGTGTTCTTTTTCAATCATTACAATTTACATATGCAAATATATATGATATATTTATTAATTTTGAATATTAAATTCAGGGATTCGATTGAAACAGCATTGGAGGAAGATGCACCTGGACTGTTACAGGTGCCTACTTGAATTTAATGTTTTTTTTTTTTTAGTAATATCTGGTTGTTAATCATTTTAACACCTCATTTCAGGTGTTAATTAAAAAAGGGGTTTTGGTTGATGAAATTAAACTTTATGGAGAAAATGAGGGTGATGAAGCATTGGATGAATCACTAGTTGAAGAAAGCTTTTCAGAGCTTGAAGATGTCATAGAAAAGGTTACAAATTTAACCTAATAAGTAAAAGAACTAAAACAATATAATAAACAAAGCTTTTTTAATTAGTGCAGATGTCATATAATAGCAATATACTTTAAGAAGTGACCCGTTATTGGTAATTATAACTTCTTAAGGTCCATATTGGTAATTACAAGTTTTTTAGCCGTCTGCTTTGGTAATTTTAGCGTTAAAAAAACGAAAAACAATAATAACTAAAGACGCCCCAAAAAACTTTCTTTAATTAGTAGATTAAAAAATAAAGTAACCAATTAGGCCCAGAAAAAAAAAAAAACTTTCTTTAATTACTAAATTGGACGTAGAAAGGTTATACTTACCAAAATGAACCACCAACTGAATTATATAGCTTTTTTATGAGAATTTCCCTTTTTATTAACAGTTTTGAGGAATCAGTGAATATTATAATTTTTTAAATTATTATTGGTTATGTTTGTGGGTGCAGCTTTTCTCTCAACGCCAATCATCAATTAAATTAGCTGCTATGGGGTGTGCTAGAGGTGAAAAAGCTAGTTACTGCTTGTCTTGCCTTATTTCACTTGTGGAGCAGGTATTCATTTTTAATTTAATTTCTATACATTTTATAATTTTTTTAAATATAATTTTCATTTGTTGTAGGCACGATACTTGCGTGGTAGAAAGTGGCCAGTTGAATGGGGTTGGTGCAGGGATCTCCAATCCTTCATTTTTGTTTTTGAAAAACATAACAGGTTAATTTAGTAATTTACCATTAAATACAAATACAGTTTCCAGGTGGCGATATATATAGATTTTGTGATGATGCATACAGAGTAGTGCTGGAACGGCCTGAATATGGATATGCAACATACTTTTTTGAATTAGTGGATGCATTACCTGTAAACTGGCAGATCAAACGGTTGCGATGAAACTTACTAGCTGCAGCAGGATTACTCTGATTGAGAATCGGCCACTCGCGGTAACATTTTCTGGTTTCGACCCTATTTGACTTTGACCCGACCCGACCCGGCCCGTTTATGTTTTAGCTGAAAGTTTGATTTTGGTGTAGGTTGGGGATGATGTAACAGAAGGTGAAGCACGGGTACTGATGGAATATGGTTGGATACCAAACATTGGGTTAGGAACAATGCTGAATTACTGTGATAGAGTTGTTCATGATAGGAAAAGTGAGTTTGAAAGTGACAGCTCAGAATGGAGGTCCAAAATTGGTAAGATGCTTACTGATGGTTTTAATGGTGGGATTATTGTTCCAAATGATATTCCCAAAAAGGTTATGGAATATGGTCGAAGTCAAAGTCCTCAGATCAAGTTGGAGTACTAATTAAACGTTTGTCAAAATTTATTACTTTTTTTTCGTTTTTCAATGGTTGTAGTAGGACTAGTAGCCAGTTGGACTTCAATAGTAACGTTTACAATATGCTTATGAATCCATTACAAATGGGCAGGTTAGATGGGCTGGGCCAGCCCACCAGTACTTTTTTCTCCTTATTTATTTTTTTGTAAATAATTAACATATTACAATTTATGTTAAATTGCAGATTTGGTCCCTGCAGTATGTTTGTTTTTCACGTTGAGTCCCTAAAAATATATAATTACGCTCATCATCCCTGTGGTTTCTAAATTACCACGTAAAGCGACTAAAAGTAAACCATTTATTAAAATTGAAGGAAAATCTAAATAGCAAACATAGGGATGATCAATGTAATTAATTTTTTTTGGGGACCACTTTAACCTAAGTTTTAATAACAAAAACTATATTATTAAAATAATATTAAGTTAACTTTTTATTAATAAAATGAGTTAGCACATTATAAGCATTTGAATACATGTTACGCCTTTTGTCTTCTGCTGTACATTCATCTTTTTTGCCACAGACTCTTCAACTTCAAGTGAAGCTGAGGTTTAAGATAACTGCACGTATATTTATGCAAATATCGAATATTTTTATAATACTTAGATGAATTCCTCTAGGCGATATTATTTAATCTCATGATTACGTCAAGTTCTAGATTTTAGATCTTATATATAACTAGCTACAAAACCCGTCCGATGGGCGGGTATGCTGTAAATTTTAGTATGTAGAAAAATGTCCAAAAACTTTATATATTTCTAAATGACATAATAATCGATAGATGTGATGATGATTTTGTACAAAAAAAACGGTAAATGAAGAAATGTTACACGGACATTTTATTAAATGAAGAATCCAGCTTTTTATGCCGTAATCCGTAATATCTGAAGTCTGGTTCTGTTGCACAATCCAGCTTTTTATGCCATAATCATAGAATGCCGGTTTTATGGAAATTATATTGAGTCGTGTATCACTTCTGAATAAATACGATTGAGTCGCTGATTGATCTTTTAAATATTTATTTGTTTCCTTGTATGTAGGATCTTTTAAATAGTTATTTATTTGTTTCCTTGTATGTAGGAAGCCGTATATGGAGCATATGAATGTAGACCGTAAGCCGTACCAGATTCGTTTGCCGTATATGGAGCGTATGAATGTAGACCGTAAGCTGTACCAGATTCGTTTGTATTAGTGCAAATGACGTGGACCAATCATGGAATTCCAAGTGGCATTATGGACGAATAGGAATGCTTGGAATTGCCATGGTGTTAAACCCTCTTCAAATTTAGGCCTCATATATAGGATAGGATTGCTATTTATATATGAAGTATGGTTATAAGAAAGTGATGTGTTCTCTACTCATGACGAGGTTGGAATTTAAATTCACAACTATATATTTTTGTGAGACACTCAACTACCAAGCAAAAAAGAACAATTAGACGGACACAACCCATACCTTTAGTTTTGCCAAATCAGAGTTACTCTGATTTGACATATTAATGCTAACAATACATGTTCTATTTAGTTTTTTGGGCTCATAATTATAAATATGTACAGAAAAAAAAAAAACTAAATACCCTATTAAAGTACCCTTGGGCCTATTTCCCTCATTTCTTAACTTCAGCTAGCCGATTTGAAAAACCAAATGAAGGAGCTGTACTGAAGAACCGTGCCAATGGAACTGTGCCAATGGTTTGACAAAACCGAAGGCACTGAAGGTGGAGCCGACGGCTCCATTGGCACCCGCCTTGTATAAACTATGAATTACTTTTGAATTTAAAAACATTTGGGATAATTGAATTTAAAAACATTTGGGATAATAAAAAAGTCTAAAAACATTCTGTATAATAAAAAAAACGTGGCATGTAGATATGTAATGATTGTCTTTCCCAAAACAAAATGTCTCTTCCTTATATTGGAATGCCACCTAGCGATTGAAGTAGGGCTACAACTTTGTGAATGCAGACATGCAATTTGGTGAACTATTTGGCAGTAGCAATATGTGTGGATACTATACTAAGAAGTAGCACCGAAAGTAGTATTGTAATCAAATGTATTAAATCCCATCATAAAAACGCTGTACCAAAAACTAGTATTTTGATCACATGTTCTATGTAGATACAGTGTTGTATATTCTATACCAAGGAGTAAGTTATGTTTTGTGTTTAGCGGCCCACGATTGACACATTTCATTTCCGAATTAGGGTATAAATATAATGGGCGATAGTTTAATCTGAAAGAAAAGATAAAGAGTTCGTATCAACTACCTAATTCTTTGTTGTGTTACCACTAAAAAGAACATATAATGCTGTTTTCAAAAATTAACGAAAGAGATTGATCGATGCAAAAACCATATAATTGAAACAAAGAGTATAGGAGGTTAATAAATGGATAATGTATAAATAGACATCTCACAACTAAATATGTGGACCTAAGCAACTAAACTTCGAATATGATCATGGATAAATCACCCATAATTTGGTGACACGTAGTCATGACTAGCCTTTATCATTCTTTTTTAAAGTGGTTTAGTGTTTATTGAATATTCAACATTGACATAAATGTTATCAAAGGAAATTGCGACAATGTGATTCCCAAATTTTGAAAAAATTAAACAAAATATCTCTAAGTATAGATGTGCGACCGCGTGACCGTGCTACTTCACTAGAACGCCGCTACGTGTTCGACTTAGTGCTACTCAAACTTGATACTATTGCTAGTTAATACTGCTCAAACTTGTTACTACTGCTCTCAACCTTGTTAATGCTGCTCATTAATACTGTTCAACCTTGTTACTACAGCTCGTTAGTACCGCTCAACACTTAGTCCTGCTCCAGTTAGTGCTGCTCACCAGTTAGCGCTGCTCAAAGTACTGCTGCTTTATGAAGTCTCCCAGTCGCACGAGGTATTTTGGGAAGATTGAAGTGTATCAGTCTTAGATGAACTCCCATTAAAATTGGTTTATTTTGATAATTGATTCTTGCGACAATATGACACAAATGTGCATTGCATTCTTTAGTATTTCTTTTACCTTTCTCATTCTTAATTTGAATCGAACGTCCTAAGTGGCAATTCTTGTTAGTGATTTAGTGTTTAATCAAAGTAAAACGCAACGGAAATAATAAATATAAATAACTAATAACGGATCTACATATTGACGAAGTAATTAAGCAATAAAATCAAATAGTTAGGATGAAAATCACACCCTTGAAGCCTTTAATTACACCAATGAATAAGGATGAAGAACTTCAAGAATTCAATGTAGAATTTATCTAATGTAATCCACACTACACCTTATCAAGAACACCAATTGGGATGATAATCCCTTGAGCAAGAATCAAAGAACAAAAGGAATATTTGTTCTTATGTTTCACGTCGAATTCTCAAAACCAAGTTTAGAGAATTATATGGTTTTGCGTCTACCAACTCAACAACACAAAATCACACGCAATCTTGTTCTTTTGAGGTTGCTGCCGAGAGAGGATTAGGGTTAATCTTTTCTTAAGTATATATATTCATAATATAAGTTATGAGATATGACACTTAGCCCCTTGTAATTTTGATTCTTTACGATTACTCACTAATACGTTTTAACTTAACAATTAATTAAAACATAACTAGCCAAGTAATTAGTGTTTACATAAATAATATAATTACCCTAATTATATTATATATAATAAATGGTGTTTGGTTTATAAGTGTGTGACCCTTGAGGCTCACATATGTCTAGCCATATAACTATATGTCATGTACGTGAAGCATATTCCAACAGCTCCCACTTGGGCACGTCATAACATCAAGTAGTTATACAAGCAAATGTTAGAGTCTAGCAACCAGCCAATGCCCCTAGAAGTATATGAGTGAGTTTAAGAAAAGTCCAGGTTCAAAGTTTTTCAGTCAGTTATCCTTTTGTTACTGATACCATGTTGAATTTTAGACAAGGATTAATGTCAATCTAAAATTTCAACGATTATGTTTGTGACAACTCGATATTTCTGGTATGTAACTTCATTTCATTTCTAGAACTTTCCTTATTTAGAAAGTTTCTACTTATAGACATTTCTATTTTTGGCATTCCTTCTACACAACAAAAATACATATTTTTACACCATACATTAGTGTTTGACTATTTTAGTCAACACAACATTACTACTTTCTAATGTTGACACACTTCGAGCTAAAACATTTCTAAAACGATAACTTTCTCGGTTAAATAATAAACGTATTAACTTAATATAAACGTGACTCGATTTGAACTACGCTCTAAACCCGACACCTCGATCTTTGACCGACCACTATGTGGCCGGCCTACTTTTGCTCGTGCCCCTCTAGTCGGCCGAACACCCTTGGGTGTGAGGTTGATCTTATCTTGTTCCTATCTCATGTATTCTTATCCATCTCATTCAAAGGAATCATAGTTAGACTATAACTCTTCCAAGAAAACCCTAAAACCTACCATATAAATACCCCAATACCGAATTCATTTGTTCTTTTGTTTCTCCCATTCGGCCGCAAGCACCATCACCTCCCCTTTGTCCGTTCGTGTTCAAGCAAGCAAGCAAACCCGGTCATCCTTGTGATTTCTTGTTCGATTGTTTGAGGTAATACCCGATTCTCTTGTTTTTCTTTCTTGGTTGATTGTGTCTCGAACCCGAGACCATGGCTAAGAGCCATATGGTCTCGGTACCACCATACTAGAACCCAAACCGAAGCCTGCTTTCATGTATAAGTCGATCGTGTGCATGTGTGTATGAGTTGTGCTTATTTGTTTCGTTATTCTCTCGATCTATTACCCAAACCCTAGGTTCAAACCCTAGATCTATCATAGATTTGACCGAATGCCGTAGATCTAGAATCCTTGAGATGTATAACATAAGATCTAGCCAAACTAGCCACCGAACTCGAACCTTAGACCCGACCTAGAGCTAAACCCGTAGGGTTTTGGCCTTCGGCCAACCCTAGACCGAACCCTAGGTTAAACCCTAGTCGAACCCTAACCCTAATTGACTTTCATGGTTGACTATTTGACCATTCGATAGCTAGATTAACCGTAGTTGACTTTAGTTGACCGAATTTTAGTATACCCTAAACCCTAACCGAAATCTAGAACCTAAGTGTTGACTATCGTTGACCAATCTTGACCCAAACCGTGGACCCAAACCCGAATACCCAATCGGGCCAAGGCCTGAACTTGGCCCATATCGATCTACTTTAGTCCATTGGGCCCAAACCTTGATTGGCCCATTAGTATCCAAGCACATTTGGACAAAAGCCCAAACCTTTGGCCCATACCCAACCAAACCGAACCCAATTGGGCCAAGCCCAATTCAAGGCCCAACCTAAGTGGACCTAAGCCCAATAAGAGGCCCAAGTGGCCCAAGCCATTAAGCCCATTAGGCCTCACTAGGCCCAATCTAGGCCCAATAAGCCTAACCCAAGCCCATTTCATTTCATTTCATTTCGTAGCCCATTTCATTTCATCTCATTTCATTTCGACCTAATAAGGTCCAATAATATAAGTTCGTTCGATGTCACGAAACATAAAACATAACATGTAATACATATTGCTTAACTTATATCGTGTATAGAATCGCCTGTGTTAGCTTAGTCTAATCATTAGTTAAATCATTTAGGAAGCTAGGAGTCTCCCAAGGATTCCTCTGTCTTAAGTCTCTTGTTGCTAAGCTTTGCCAGGTGAGTCCACAGACCCCTTTTTCTCTTTTAACTGTTTTATAAACTTTGGGGTGGAAAACATAAACACAACTGCTACTGTTTTGCTATGACTGTACAACATCTATACATTTTCATTATCGCGTTGGCATGACAAGCAATTATTATACCGGACTAAGGTTACCAGCAATCATTAACTAGTGGATCTAGACCATGGATATACAGATAGTACTATTGGCTGACACTCATCCTCCCAACGAACGTTTGATCATTACTTGGTTTATCCAAGACATCTCCGGGAGTGTATATCCATAAAATAACATAACATACTGGAGTTGAAGTGTTGATTGTGGACTTAGGGGTTGGTATATTAACTCAATAGACTAGCTACCTGTTGGGGATAACAGTTCATGCGATGTCAAACACAACATTTTGTTCAACACTTTTTCATAAACATAACTAGTAGTTGTATACATTCTACAACTATACTAAACATTTCATACTTATTACTCATATCATATGAGTGTTGAACCTTATACATTTTCAGTCATAAACATTTTCTTAACAAACATTTTGGGTAGCAAATCACTTTATTTTCATCATAAACATTAACCCTGTGGATTCACTCAACATTATTGTTGACCCTTTTACTATTTATGTTTTTCCAGGTAATTAGGTGCAGTGGAGTTGGAGGATATGAGCATTGAGATTGTCGTGAGCCATGATTAAAACATTAAGTTTACGAACAATCATTTCATTTCAAACAATTTCTATTTTAGGAAACTTGCTATTTTTGGAAACTTTCTACTTTTGGAAAGTGAAACAAACGTTTATTTTTCGTTATTGCGTGGTTGTTTGTTTACTTAATTTTTGCTATGTTGTCATGAACGTTACACCTTCGTTCTTCCGCAAAACATTTTAAATGAAGTAAAACTCATTTTTGACGGGGTGTGACAGAGTGGTATCAGAGCTTAAGTTACAGTGAATTAGCAAGCCTAGTCTATAACTACAAAAGATTTTTGGAAAAAACAAACACTTTTTTAAAAATCAAAATAATCATGGCATGCTCAGTCTCATATCATGAAGTTCCATTGTTCTTAGTTTAGAACATTTGCCTTAGTTAGTATTGCCTTAGTGTTATAGCTAGCATATGTCAGTAAGCCTTACAACTTCATAACCTAATAAACTGTTATGCGTCGTGTTTAGTAGAATGTCGCCTGCTAGTGTCCTCGATATCTCATATGATTCCGATAGTGATCGTGATGCTGATGTCCCAGTAGTCCCAGTGCCTGTTGCTCCAGTGCCAGCAGTGGTACAACCTCCTGTTATCCCATGGCATCGTCGTCCAAGAAGACGTCCCTTTCCTATTATTCCTAATGGTCCTCCTACTCCAGCTCGTGGTCAGCGTCCTATTGTCTATCGTAAACGTGAGGGCGGTATCATTTATCTATGTTCGCCTGCTAAACCTAAGCGTGATGTTGCTCCAAGAACTCCACGACGTCGAGAACCAGAGCCAGAAGTGATATCAGAATCAGAGCCTGAAGAAGACTCTGAAACAGAAGAAGAATCAGAACCAGAGGAAGAGCCAGAAGAAGAGTCAGAGCCTATGGAAGACTCTGAGCCAGAAGAAGATGATTAGTCATCTACCTATCGTCTATATTTGTTTTTCTATTATTAGATTTTATGTTTAGCTATTTCAGTATTTTTGTTCTTTAATATTGGCAAATATGCCCTACTTATAAAACTATTATGTATTAGGAACGTGTTTAATAAAAGTGATATTTTAGTAATTTCTATTGTTCTTATAATTGTATTTTCTATATGTCTCTACTACTACTATAATTACGACTATTTATATCTACGTCTACTACTACTATTACGTCTATTGTATATCTACTCTTTGATCCCTATTATAAGTACATATTTTCCTTATAGTCCTCCTATATTATTCACTTCTTGATTCCTTGTCATATTATTTGTATCAGCAATTCATCAATGGCTCGAGGAGGAAACGCTGAGACTGTCGAACAAATGGTGGAACGCCGTATCGCTGAAGCAATGGCTCAAATGAACGCTGCAAGAGGAAATGCCGCTGGTGCATCTAATGTGGGAAACAACGGTATATTATACGACTCCATGAAAGAAGATTCATTTATTTCCATTTTATTTTAACCCATTGTTCATTCTCTTTCCTTATTTGTTTAAACTTCAGATCCCAATCGTCAAGGTCAATCCTATAAGACCTTTACGTCCTGTCATCCTCTGACCTACTCTGGATCTGAAGGTGCTATTGCTATCATCCACTGGATTGAGAAGGTGGAATCCATTTTCAGTGTCATTCAATGTGCCCCTGAGAATATGACGAAGTTTGCTGCTAGTACGTTGTCCAAGGAAGCGTTGTCCTGGTGGAATTCTCAAGTGCAAGTCTTAGGTCGTGCAACTGTTGATGCTATGACTTGGGATACGTTCAAGGATCAGTTAACTCAGAAGTTTTGTCCAAGGAGAGAGCTACAAAAAGTTGAGGTGGAACTATGGAATCTGTCCATGGTTGGATCTGATATTGTTACCTACACAACTAAGTTTCAAGAACTCGCTCGTCTCGTTCCTCATTTGGTTACTCCTGAATTCAAGCGTATTGAAAAGTATCTTCAAGGTCTTCGTGATCTTATTCGTACTCATGTTATTGCTTCTGAACCAACAACATTCGAAGATGCTGTGAATCGTGCAACAAGGTTGACTGATGATGCAATGAGAAGTGGATCGTTCAAAGACAAGCTAGTGGTGTCTAGCAAATCTACTGATAATGTGAGCAATGAAAATGGAAAGCGTTCCTACGACAACAAACGTGATCACAAAGGGAACAAATACCAAAAGACTAAGAATTATGCTGCCTCTACTCAGAACAACAATCAGTCCAATTCAGATTCTAAGTCATATGCTGGAAGCAAGCCCTTGTGTAACAGATGTAACTGGCATCATGATGGTCAGTGTGAGAAATGCTTCAAGTGTGACCGCTGGGGTCATAATTTCAGAAAGTGTTCGTCTAACAATCTTCCTAAGAATCCTGTCTGCTACGAGTGTGGTGATTCTAACCATTATCGTAATCGTTGCCCTAGACTTCAGAATAACAATAACCAGAATGGCAACAACAACAATGGCAATCGTAATAACAATCGTAACAACAATCGCAATGCCAACAACAACAATGATCGTCAAAATGGTCGTGGTCGTGCATTTGTTATGAATGCTCAAGAAGCTCGTGAGAACCCTGATACCGTCACTGGTACGTTTATCGTCAACAATCGTTTTTCTTCTATTTTATTTGACTCGGGAGCCGACTTGAGTTTCGTATCGACCGAATTTAAAAGTTTCTTAAATCAAAAACCTAATCGTTTGAAAGTGAATTATGAAATCGAGTTAGCAAATGGCAAAGTTGTTAGGTCTAGTGAAGTTTTTAAAGGTTGTAAGCTTGACCTAGATGATCACATTTTTGATATAGACCTTGTGCCTGTAGAACTAGGAAGTTTTGATATCGTCATAGGGATGGATTGGTTGTCTAAAAACCGTGCTGAAATAATATGTTACACCAAACAAATCCGAATTCCCTTATCCAAAACAGAAACTTTAATAATTCAAGGTGAACAAAGAAACAAAAACATAAAAATCATAACTTCCATGAAAGCTCAAAAATATCTTCGTAAAGGATGCCAAGCCTTTCTTGCTCATGTCGTTGACACAAAGTCCAAATATCGTAAGATTGAGGACATTCCTATTGTTCGTGATTTTCCTGGTGTATTTCCTAGTGAATTGCCTGGACTGCCGCCTCAAAGACAAGTTGAATTTCGTATTGATCTGATTCCAGGAGCCGCACCTATCGTGCGTTCTCCTTATCGTCTTGCACCGTCTGAAATGCAAGAACTTTCATCGCAATTACAAGAACTTCTTGATCTTGGTTTCATTCGACCGAGTTTCTCGCCTTGGGGAGCTCCGGTCCTTTTTGTTAAAAAGAAAGATGGTTCAATGAGAATGTGCATCGATTATCGTGAATTGAACAAAGTAACAATTAAGAACCGATATCCTCTTCCCCGTATTGATGATCTATTCGATCAACTCCAAGGATCGAGTTTCTATTCCAAAATCGATCTTCGATCTGGTTACCATCAGTTAAAAGTTCGTGATGAAGATGTGCCCAAACTGCTTTTAGAACTCGCTATGGTCATTGTGTATTTTTGGTAATGCCATTTGGTTTGACCAATGCACCTGCTGTGTTTATGGATCTCATGAACAGAGTGTGCAAGCAGTATCTCGATAAATTCGTTATTGTCTTCATAGATGATATTCTCATCTATTCGCATTCTAGAAAAGAGCATGAAAAGCACTTAAGAATCATTCTTGAGTTGTTGGAGAAGGAGAAGTTGTACGCCAAGTTGTCCAAGTGTGAATTTTGGTTGCGGGAAGTCCAATTTCTGGGTCATATTATCAACGAAGAAGGTATTCACGTTGATCCTGCAAAGATAGAAGCTATAAAGAATTGGGAAGCTCCGAAGACCCCAACTGAAGTAAGACAATTCCTTGGTCTTGCTGGTTACTATAGAAGATTTATAGAAAATTTCTCAAAGATTGCAAAGGATTTGACGGTGTTAACACATAAGGATGAGAAATTTGTCTGGGGTGAAAAGCAAGAATCAGCCTTCCAATCTCTAAAATCTAAATTATGTTCTGCTCCTATTCTATCTCTCCCTGAAGGAACCGATAATTTCGTGGTGTACTGTGATGCTTCGCACCAAGGGCTAGGTTGTGTATTGATGCAACATGACAAAGTGATCGCCTATGCCTCTCGACAACTGAAGAACCACGAGAAGAATTATACAACTCATGATCTTGAGTTGGGTGCAGTTATTTTCGCGTTAAAGATTTGGAGACATTACCTCTACGGTACCAAGTGCACAATATTCACCGATCACAAGAGTTTACAACATATCTTCAATCAGAAAGATCTCAATATGAGACAGCGTAGATGGATAGAGTTGATGAATGACTATGAATGTGAGATTAAGTATCATCCTGGTAAGGCTAATGTGGTAGCTGATGCCTTAAGTCGGAAAGAGCAACCTAAACCTCGTCGAGTTCGAGCCCTTCCAATCTCTGTTCGTTCAAATCTATCTTCCCAAGTTCAAGAATTCCAAACTGAAGCCCTGAAGGTAGAGAACATCAAAAGTGAAGCTTTGCGTGGTATGGAGAAGCTAACAAGAATTTATTTAAAGGAAGTTGTATCTCGGCATGGTGTGCCAGTCGCGATCATCTCGGATCGTGATAGTCGCTTTACGTCTCGTTTTTGGCAATCGTTGCAAAAATCTCTCGGTACTCGCCTCGATATGAGTACTGCCTATCATCCTCAAACAGATGGTCAGACTGAAAGAACAATTCAAACTTTGGAAGACATGCTGAGAGCATGTGTTATTGATTTTGGTGGAAGTTGGGATTCTCATCTCCCTTTACCTGAGTTCTCGTATAATAATAGTTATCATACAACTATTAAGGCCGCACCGTTTGAAGCCCTGTATGGAAGAAAGTGTCGTTCGCCACTTTGTTGGATTGAAATTGGTGATCGTCAGATTACAGGTCCTGAAATTCTACAAGAAATGACTGACAAGATTTTTAAAATCAAAGATCGTATCAAGGCTGCCAGAGATCGACAAAAGAGTTATGCTGATAATCGTCGAAAGCCTTTAGAGTTCGCCGTTGGCGACCATGTTTTGCTAAAAGTAGCACCTTGGAAAGGTGTTGTACGTTTTGGTAAGAAATGAAAGCTCAGTCCTCGTTATGTTGGACCATTTGAGATTCTTGAAAGAATCGGTGCCGTTGCTTATCGCCTTCGTCTTCCTAATGAGCTCAGCAATGTTCACAACACATTTCATGTTTCTAATCTTAAAAAGTTTATTCATGATCCTTCGCTTATCGTCCCTACTGAAGAAATTATTATCGACGACAAGCTTCATTTCACCGAGGAACCAATTGAAATATCTGACTGGAAAGAGCAAAAGTTGCGAAGAAGCAAGATCAAAATTGTTAAAGTCAGATGGAACTCCAAAAGAGATCCTGAATTCACGTGGGAACGTGAGGACCAGATGCGAAAGAAATATCCTCATCTTTTTCTCGTTGTCTCTCCTGTTCGTGCTTCGTCTTAAATTTCGGGACGAAATTTCTTCAACCAGGGGAGAATGTGACAACTCGATATTTCTGGTATGTAACTTCATTTCATTTCTAGAACTTTCCTTATTTAGAAAGTTTCTACTTATAGACATTTCTATTTTTGGCATTCCTTCTACACAACAAAATACATATTTTTACACCATACATTAGTGTTTGACTATTTTAGTCAACACAACATTACTACTTTCTTATGGTGACACACTTCGAGCTAAAACATTTCTAAAACGATAACTTTCTCGGTTAAATAATAAACGTATTAACTTAATATAAACGTGACTCGATTTGAACTACGCTCTAAACCCGACACCTCGATCTTTGACCGACCACTATGTGGCCGGCCTACTTTTGCTCGTGCCCCTCTAGTCGGCCGAACACCCTTGGGTGTGAGGTTGATCTTATCTTGTTCCTATCTCATGTATTCTTATCCATCTCATTCAAAGGAATCATAGTTAGACTATAACTCTTCCAAGAAAACCCTAAAACCTACCATATAAATACCCCAATACCGAATTCATTTGTTCTTTTGTTTCTCCCATTCGGCCGCAAGCACCATCACCTCCCCTTTGTCCGTTCGTGTTCAAGCAAGCAAGCAAACCCGGTCATCCTTGTGATTTCTTGTTCGATTGTTTGAGGTAATACCCGATTCTCTTGTTTTTCTTTCTTGGTTGATTGTGTCTCGAACCCGAGACCATGGCTAAGAGCCATATGGTCTCGGTACCACCATACTAGAACCCAAACCGAAGCCTGCTTTCATGTATAAGTCGATCGTGTGCATGTGTGTATGAGTTGTGCTTATTTGTTTCGTTATTCTCTCGATCTATTACCCAAACCCTAGGTTCAAACCCTACATCTATCCTAGATTTGACCGAATGCCGTAGATCTAGAATCCTTGAGATGTATAACATAAGATCTAGCCAAACTAGCCACCGAACTCGAACCTTAGACCCGACCTAGAGCTAAACCCGTAGGGTTTTGGCCTTCGGCCAACCCTAGACCGAACCCTAGGTTAAACCCTAGCCGACCCCTAACCCTAATTGACTTTCTTGGTTGACTATTTGACCATTCGATAGCTAGATTAACCGTAGTTGACTTTAGTTGACCGAATTTTAGTATACCCTAAACCCTAACCGAAATCTAGAACCTAAGTGTTGACTATCGTTGACCAATCTTGACCCAAACCGTGGACCCAAACCCGAATACCCAATCGGGCCAAGGCCTGAACTTGGCCCATATCGATCTACTTTAGTCCATCGGGCCCAAACCTTGATTGGCCCATTAGTATCCAAGCCCATTTGGACCAAAGCGCAAACCTTTGGCCCATACCCAACCAAACCGAACCCAATTGGGCCAAGCCCAATTCAAGGCCCAACCTAAGTGGACCTAAGCCCAATAAGAGGCCCAAGTGGCCCAACCCATTAAGCCCATTAGGCCCAATAGGCCCAATCTAGGCCCAATAAGCCTAACCCAAGCCCATTTCATTTCATTTCATTTCGTAGCCCATTTCATTTCATCTCATTTCATTTCATTTCGACCTAATAAGGTCCAATAATATAAGTTCGTTCGATGTCACGAAACATAAAACATAACATGTAATACATATTGCTTAACTTATATCGTGTATAGAATCGCCTGTGTTAGCTTAGTCTAATCATTAGTTAAATCATTTAGGAAGCTAGGAGTCACCCAAGGATTCCTCTGTCTTAAGTCTCTTGTTGCTAAGCTTTGCCAGGTGAGTCCACAGACCCCTTTTTCTCTTTTAACTGTTTTATAAACTTTGGGGTGGAAAACATAAACACAACTGCTACTGTTTTGCTATGACTGTACAACATCTATACATTTTCATTATCGCGTTGGCATGACAAGCAATTATTATACCGGACTAAGGTTACCAGCAATCATTAACTAGTGGATCTAGACCATGGATATGCAGATAGTACTATTGGCTGACACTCATCCTCCCAACGAACGTTTGATCATTACTTGGTTTATCCAAGACATCTCCGGGAGTGTATATCCATAAAATAACATAACATACTGGAGTTGAAGTGTTGATTGTGGACTTAGGGGTTGGTATATTAACTCAATAGACTAGCTACCTGTTGGGGATAACAGTTCATGCGATGTCAAACACAACATTTTGTTCAACACTTTTTCATAAACATAACTAGTAGTTGTATACATTCTACAACTATACTAAACATTTCATACTTATTACTCATATCATATGAGTGTTGAACCTTATACATTTTCAGTCATAAACCATTTTCTTAACAAACATTTTGGGTAGCAAATCACTTTACTTTCATCCTAAACATTAACCCTGTGGATTCACTCAACATTATTGTTGACCCTTTTACTATTTATGTTTTTCCAGGTAATTAGGTGCAGTGGAGTTGGAGGATATGAGCATTGATATTGTCGTGAGCCATGATTAAAACATTAAGTTTACGAACAATCATTTCATTTCAAACAATTTCTATTTTAGGAAACTTGCTATTTTTGGAAACTTTCTACTTTTGGAAAGTGAAACAAACGTTTATTTTTCGTTATTGCGTGGTTGTTTGTTTACTTAACTTTTGCTATGTTGTCATGAACGTTACACCTTCGTTCTTCCGCAAAACATTTTAAATGAAGTAAAACTCATTTTTGGCGGGGTGTGACAATGTTTCTCGATTTTTACATTGAAGTAGATTACCAAACCAACCAAGATTCATGTTGATTACCTTTGGGTACGACTGTACAAGCATCTATTCAAATCATCAAGGGGCCCAGTAGTATCTAATCCAACATGTGGAGGAACAAATTCTTTATTGACTTCACGTGTTTGATATATGCTTAATATCAAACCTGAAGATGGTTGTTATAGCAGCCTTATTCAGGTCAGCGTTTAACCACATCAAAGTTTGACACTCCACATACGCAAACCAACTTCCATCTCAAGTCAGAGGATAATCGATAAAGCCTTTGTGAGATTCACTTGTGACATAAATCCAGGAAGTGATTTCTCATAGGTTGGATCAGTCCAATTGTGCATCACAATGAACAACATGTGAGTTTGATTTCATCATCCTTAGTCATACTAAGATCATGTCATCAATGCCCTCAGATTTGTCTTAATAATATTCCCATATTATTAATATATGACAATAGACAATTTAGAATATAAAACACAGTAAATATTCAAGGATATAAACATGCAAATATAGAACACAGTAGATATTCATATAAAAACGATCATATCAAATATATCAATTTATTCCAATAAAAACTGCTCAATGTTCCATTATTCAAATACTAAAACATATTTACATGAAACTACTAGCTTGTCGAAGTCCAATGTTCCATTCATATTCAATATGTTTGGTACAAGTGTGACAACTCGATATTTCCGGTATGTAATCTCATTTCATTTCTAGAACTTTCCTTATTTAGAAAGTTTCTATATTTATACATTTCTATTTTTGGCATCCAAACACACAACAAAACATCTATTTTTACACCATACATTAGTGTTTGACTATTTTTGTCAACACAACATATTATTTTTCTTATGGTGACACATTGAGCTAAAATATTCCTTAAAATAGTAACTTTATATCGGTTACACAATGAACGTATTTGATTAATTAAACGTGACTCGAATTGAACGATGGTTTGAACCCGACACCTTGGTTTTAGACCGACCACCTATGTGGCCGGCCCCCTCTCTCGCGTGACTTACACTTTGGCCGAACACCCCATGGGGGTGAGGCTATTTGCTTGTTCTTATCCATCCGCTAGAAACTTATCTTGTTTGGTTTGTTGCATCATGATTCTAGTTCCTAAACCCTAATTCTCCCCTATATATGCATCATAATTCCGAACCCTAATCTCCTTTGTTTCTCCCTATTCGGCCGAGCATCACAAGAAGTCCCGAGATTTCGTTCGTCCCAAGCTAATACCGAACACATCCTTACTCGTTTTCTCCTTCGATCGTCCTTGGCAAGGTATGTATAGCCTCTCTTAGTTGTTTTCCTTGTTAGTTCGGTCCATAGGTTCGAACCCGAGACCATGGCCAAGGCCATATGGTCTCGGTAATTGTTGATCTAGAACCCGACGTGCATGCTTGCATGCATGTCAAAGGGTTGATCGTCCTAATTGTTTATTGGTTTCGTGTTATCATAAATTCATTCTTTTGGTTGTCTTAAACCCTAGATTTGTGACCAAACCCTAGATCACTATAGATAAGCCTAACCCTAGATATAACCTTGTATGACCAAAACACATAAATCTAGCCAAACCTAACCCTAAACTCGAACCCTATATCGAACCTAGACCAAAACCCTAGGGTCTTGGCCTATTCGGCCGACCCACACCTAAACACAAACCCTAAAACCGAAACCCTAACCCTAGTTGACTTTTGTTGACTATTTGACCAATAACGACTTCTAGATTGGACTAATTTTGACCCATAAGTCAGTCCGGGTCAAGGCCGGATCTTGACCCAAACCGTGGACCCAAACCCGAATACCTAATCGGGCCAAGGCCCGTACTTGGCCATTCGATCTATCTTAGTTCATTGGGCCCAAACTTTAGTTGGCCCATTAGTATCCAAGCCCATTTGGACCAAAGCCCAAACCTTTGGCCCGTTACTACCCAAACCGAACCCCAATTGGGCCAATCCCAATCCATGGCCCAACGTAATCGGACCTAAGCCCAATATGAGGCCCAAGTGGCCCAACCTAGTGGCCCATTTAGCCCATCTAGGCCCATTAAGCCCATTAGGTTCAACCTAGGCCCATTAAGCCTAACCCAAGCCCATTTCATTTCATTTCATTTCATTCCGAAGCCCATTTCATTTCATTTCAGCCCATTAAGGCCCAGTGATCCAAGTTCATTCGATGTCACAAAACATACAACATAACATTAATCGTATATCATATATCTTATATCACAACTAGAATCGCCTGTGTTAGCTTAGTCTAATTAGAAAGTTATATCGTTTAGGAAGCTAGGAGTTGGGGAAGGAATCCTCTGTCCTAACTGTTGCTAAGCTTTGCCCAGGTGAGTCCATAGGCCCCTTTTACTCTTTTACTATTTTATAAACTTTTGGGGCGGAAAACATAAACAAATGCTACTTTACTATGACTGCACAACATCTATACATTTTCATTATCGCGTTGGCATGAAAAACAATTATTATACCGGACCAAGGTTACCAGCGATCATTAACTAGTAGATCTAGACCATGGATATGCAGATAGTACTATTGGCTGACACTCATCCTCCCAACATTATTTGATCATTACTTGGTTATCCAAGACATCTTTCGGGAGTGTATATCCATAAAAGAACGATAATATACTGGAGTTGAAGTGTTGATTGTGGACTTAGGGGTTGGTATATTAACTCAGTAGACTAGCTACCTGTTGGGGATAATAGTCATGCGATGTCAAACATAACAACTTATTCAACACTTTTTCATAAACAAAACTAGTAATTGTAGATCTTCTACAATTACACTTCATTTTTCATACTTACTTTCTCATATCCTATGAGTGTTGAACTTATACTTTTTCAGTCATAAATCTATTTTCATAACAAACATTTTGGGTAGCAAGCACTTTACTTTTATCACGAACATTAACCCTGTGGATTCACTCAACATTATTGTTGACCCTTTTATATTTATGTTTTTCCAGGTGATTAGGTGCACAGTGGAACTGGAGGATATGAGCAGTGGGATTGTCGTGAGCCATGAATAAAACATTAAGTTTACGAACATTCATTTCATTTTCATACAATTTCTATTTTAGGAAACTTGCTATTTTTGGAAACTTTCTATTTTTAGAAGGTAAAAGTATTTATATTTTCGTTATTGCGTGGTTGTTCGTTTACTTAATTTTTTATATGTTGTCATGAACGTTACACATCCGTTCTTCCGCAAAACATTTTAAATGAAGTAAAACTCATTTTTGGCGGGGTATGACAACAAGACATTGAGTTCGATAAAGTGTCAGCTAGTTAGTTATCTACCTTGATAAATCATTCGAATGTAGTGAACCTTCATAAATATGATATAGCGTCATCACGACCTATTTCAAAACCAGCATAAGTATAGCAAGTATACTTAGTTTCAGTTTGGTATCTCCACCATGACCAAGGAATGTATATCCGGTATTTCAAAAATACCTCAATGTGTTCTTAATAGCAATCCAGTGACTCTCTCGTGGATTCTGTTGGTATTTTTAGTAAGGTCCCCTAAGAACATTACATTTGGCCTAGTGCTTCTTACAACGTACATGATGAATGGGATAGCCGATTCATAGGGGCTTACATTCATTCGCTTCAGCACATCAGGTGTGGAAGGTCCTTGAGTCTCTCTCAAGTTTACATTGTGTTGCATAAGAGGACTTCGTCGTTTGGGAGCATCCATTCTAAATCGTTTTAGAATTTTGTCAATGTAAGCACTTTGACTTAAACCAATTAACCGCTTTGATCTATCCCAATAGATTCTTAACTTCAAGTATGTGTGGCGTATTTCTACAATCCTTCATGTCAAAACATTTTCCAAGCCAAGATTTTCATCTTGTAGCATTGGTATATTGTTTCACCTGAGTGACATGTCATCAACATGTATGATTTGAGAAATGACAATGCTCCCACTAGCTTTCATATATACACATGCTCAGTTTGGATTTTAGGTGAAACAAACGGTTTTATTTCATCATTAACCAAATCTCATAGTCGTAGTACACTACTTTGGCTATAAGAATCCTAACATCTCTAGTAACATGCGAGAAGGTTTCATCATTGTCAATCACGTAGTACTGAGTGTAACCTTTTCCTACTACAAGAGCTTTATAGGTGTGCATATTTTTATCCATGTCAATAGTCTTACTGTTTTGAGAAAGACCAACTAAGATCAAAACTTGATTGTCTCTCATGGATTTCATTTTCGCATTCATAGCTTCAAGTCATTTTTCGAATTCAAAATTCGATAATGCAACTTGATAGTTAGGGGGTTCATTATGATCCTCGAAACTTTGCTCCTCAACATCGATATATAACAATAGCGTTCAGATGCTTGAGGTATCCTTGCGGACCTACAAATGGGAACAACATCATCCTATGGTCCAACATCTATATGTTCAGCCTCAGTATGACATTTGCTAGTGTTACCAAAAGGTTGTGCATCTTCACTTGAATCTTGTCAAAGTCTATAGTGCACCCACTTGCTTTGTGAAATGAGACTGTTCTCAAGAAACTCGGCATACCGAGAAACAACAATTTGTTCTCAGGTGGGTAGTAAAATAGTAACGAAGATATACTTGATAGATATGGGCTCAAGTTTGTTACATGTCTCGTTCCACGAGATCCTCACAACCCCAGATCTTTAAGTAAGACAAATTAGGGACTTTCCCATGCCATATTTCATATGGTGTCTTTTAACCATTTAGTCAGAACCATATTAAGAATTCGAGCAGCAGACTTCAGTGCATGCCCCTCAAAAGGATAGTGGAAGAGTAGTAGGACTCATCATAGACCGAACCATGTCACGCAGGATCCGATATCTCCTTTCATATGTAGGGTTTCACTACACACCATGCGACTGATCGACCCATAGGATCGACCTCCTAGTATACTTGGTTCGAACCATGACTGACCAAGAACATGAACTTGTTCTTGACCGGTTAAAACCAACTATCTGATTTAATCCCTAAAAGCGGAACTGGGATTAAACCTAATCCTTAAACCCTAAAGGATTGGGATGTTGGAAATCTAGATTAGGTTAACAAGAAAGAAACCTTGTACGAAGAACTCGAACACACACACACATACTTGTGTGTGTTCGTCGACTACTACCAAGAACCCTAGGGGTTCTTGGTTCGACTTCGAACAAGAGGAGAAGGAGGAAGAGTGTTCCATGAATCATACCTTAGGTTAATGCTTAAGATAAGTCCACTGATGATGATCACGACGAACGATCCTCTAGATGATCACTTGCAACGAACTTGGATCTTCAAGACATGAAGAACACGAAGAACGAATGAAGAACTCGAAGAACGAAGAACACCAAACTTGGTGTTCTTGGTTTCGGCTGAATGGAAGAAAGGGGGCAAGGGATTCGGCTTCTAAGATGTAACCTAATAAGTGATGCCTAAGCTCTCTATTTATAATAGATGGACTTTCACTTAGGGCCCTTCTAGTTTAATTAAGATTAATCTCTTAATTAAACTTATCCTTTTACACTTCCATCCCTTATAGTTTAACTAGTTTATTATTGTTACACTTTAACTATCAAATGTCTAGTATTAACACACTAATAATTCGGTACCCATATACACGAATTATATATACTTGTATTTATACTTTTAATAGTTAATTATATAATAACCTTTATATAATTTACACAATAATATTATCCAATTACTATATGATTTAATAGCTTTAAATCATATCATGGATAATCTATAATTAACACATTGCATATTTACTCAACTAGTAAATGTACAACTACTTGTATTAATTAGTTAGTCAAACTAATCTAGTAATAAGTTAAAATTAATTTAATACTTAACTGATTCATAATGACTATTATGAATCATTCTTCTTCGTAGTAGACTAACTGTGCACATAAATCCTTCAGACTCCCACTTGTGCAAGTTTGTAACCTTTGTCTTAATGATACGAGCTACAGTGGCCTTCTAGTAAAGTTCTTAACTAAAGTTCTTAAATAATACTAGTGTATTTAAGAATTGGAAGTATCGTTTCAAGTGTTTTATACTTGTTAGATACAGTAATCAATAAAGATCATATAATTCCCTAAACAGGAATGTTGGATAGTCGCAAATCCAAAGGATGATCTTAATTATTGATAGAATTCTTAAAAAGATTAAACTACAAGTTATTGACTAGGTCAAAGTAGTTTAAGATATGCTTAAATTCCATAAAAGTAAGTGGGAGCTAAGACTAACATAATTCATTAAAGATGTTAATGAATTTAGTGAGTTAGTAAGACATTAACAACAAAGGTTTTACCAAGTCGTTAGCCAAAGAGTTAAAAGAAATAATAAATGATCGTTAATTAGATTATTGCAAACCTAATAGCGTGATCACAAGTCTTGTGATTAATTATTGCATATCTAATAGGTTGTTCACACTCCAGTGGATAACATAGTCATTTTGAGGAAATTTCTTTAACTAGTAAGAATATCTACAAATCAAGTAACTAAAAGAGGCTTTAGCTACAAGGATGATTTTATGAATTCAAGGAACTAAGGAGTTAATTTCCAATCCTCCTATGTTTACCGAATTGCAGAAAAGGCAATACTAGAATATGTTCTAGATTGTTGCAAGATCAATATCTAGCAAAGACAAAAGTAATAGTATTCCTAAATACTCGTCTTGTGTCTTTAGTTTAATAGAAACGATTGGTTTAAGTGATAAAGTTACAATTAAAATTGTAAGAATCACTAAGTATTCAACACAAACAAAAGGAATAAGTAATGATCCAGTAATAATTCAGTATCTATGTCCAGTGAGGAATAGTACATGAGTTAGTATCATTTTTATTCAGACTTTGTATGTTTTACATCATCCATGAATAAAAGTCTATTTATTCAAAAAGGTACAAAATCCGTGACTACTCGTCTTGGTGGGAACCTCGATGGGACGTTAACGTCATCGCGGTATTTGGTGGTAGATTCGAAGTTCTTCGAAGATAGCTACACAAGTTTTGTGTAAACCAAATATCGGTGATATTCTGTTGGAGGCTCAACGAATATTGGATTGACCACCGTGACAATACTTCGTGGTTGAAAATTTCAAAAGTATTGTTTACTAGGATTGTCCTTAAGCCTGAGGTATTTGGTTTAGGATACAATGACTAATGTACTTTGGTTCAACTCAGACAATTCTGAAATACGTTTGTCATACGAGGCGATACTGGGTACAAAGGAAGTTGTATTTTTAAATCGAAATATAACAACATGGTAATTGCACCTCCTCTTTAGGAGAGATATTTATAGGTCCTTTGACTTGATAAGAAATTGGCAAGTGCACGGCCGTGCCCAAATGAACTGATCTATTCTTTGTCGTTTATCACAGCAGTTTGAATCAAGAAGTCATAAAATGATTTCGAATACAGGAGTTGATAATTTCTACCATGCTCGTATTCGTTATCACAAATATCGTACTGCAAGGGATAAACCTAACAACGTTACTCAAGACGCTATTAAGAGTTTTTTTTGAAACTATGCCAAGGGTTACAGAAGCTGTTTTTATGGGGTTGGTTACCTACATGCCCATCTAGAAAGGCCACTGTAGCTCATATCATTAAGACAAAGGTTACAAACTTGCACAAGTGGGAGTCTGAAGGAATTATGTGCACAGTTAGTCAACCTATGATGATACATCCATGCCTACGAAACACTGAAGGGTCACACCGGTGAGTACATGTAATACGAGCCAGTTATGCAACGATACTACGAAGAGGAATGATTCATAATAGTCATTATGAATCAGTTAAGTATTAAGTTAAGTTTAACTTATTACTAGATTAGTTTAACTAACTAATTAATACAAGTAGTTGTACATTTACTAGTTGAGTAAATTACAATGTGTTAATTAAAGGTTATCCATGATATGATTTAATAGCTTATTAAATCATATAGTAATTGGATAATATTATTGTATAAATTATATAAAGGTTATTATATAATTAACTATTAAAAGTATAAATACAAGTGTATAATTTCGTGTATATGGGTACCGAAATTATAGTGTGTTAATACTAGACATTTGATAGTTAAGTGCAATAATAATAAACTAGTTAAACTATAAGGGATAGAATTGTTAAAAGGAAGTTTAATTAAAGTTCTAATATTAATTAAACTAGAAGGGTTCTAAGCGTAACTTATTTGTATATAAATAAGAGGCTTAGGGTAACCCTAAAACCCCTTGATCACCTCACGAAAATCCCTTTCCCCCTCCCCTTCAATTTTTGGCCGAACACAAGATCAAGAACACAACTCTTTGTGTTCTTCGTGTTCTTCATCCGTTCTTCGTGTTCTTCAAGTCTTGAAGATCCAAGATCGTTGCAAGTGATCATCTAGAGGATCGTTCATCGTGTTCATCATCAATGGACTTATCTTAAGCATTAACTTAAGGTATGATTCATGGAACACTCCTTCTTCCTCTCCTCTTGTTCGAAGTCGAACCAAGAACCCTAGGGTTCTTGGTAGTAGTCGACGAACACACAAGTATGTGTGTGTTCGAGTTCTTCGTACAAGGTTTCTTTCTTGTTAACCTAATCTAGTTCTCCAACATCCCAATCCTTTAGGGTTTAAGGATTAGGTTTAATCCCAGTTCCGCATTTAGGGATTAAATCAGCTAGTTGGTTTTAACCGGTCAAGAACAAGTTCATGTTCTTGGTCAGTATGGTCGAACCAAGTATACTAGGAGGTTGACCCAAGTGGTCGATCAGTGTTATGTGAAACCCTACAATAACTAGTTATAATATTATCTTTAAGATCAAAATAACATTACCCTTTTTTTTTAATTGTTCCATTTTATCTTGTATTTAATGTATTCGTATATACATGTATATTTTATAATAAACTTGTAACATTCTAATAAGAATATCACATCTAATTTATACGTATGTATTTTAACTTAATCTAATTAAAATACGTATAAACTTATTATATCTTTTAAAATTCAATTTTACTTAATAATTAAAAATTCTGAAAATTTTAATACATATATATAAATAATTAAATACACCTTGTTAATTTTAGAACTTAAAAATTAACATCCTCTTTATCAATTCCCTAAATTAATCAAATGAACCCTAATCCTTGTGTTTTATCAATCAAAACTAGGGTTTTGACTTTCTTGATCAAAGACATTATTTTAATTAAAAGATTAATTTTAATCAATCCTATTTAAACAATAAACTTTGTTTAAATTCTAAGATAGATTATAACTTTTAATAAATTCATTTAAACTTTTTTTTAATTTAAACCTTATTGATAATAAAACTTTGTCTAAATTTCTAGGTTTAAAGAACTAGTTAAATAAATCTATCAAAATAATAATTAAACCTTTTAAACATAAACTTGTTTAATTAACTAGGTTTTAGATTATTATCCTAATTAATACTTTTAAAGTAATAAACTTAAACTAGTTTAAACTTCTAGGGTTCTTTTAGGGTTTCGAAAATCTCAAGACTAGGAAACTTTTCCACCAATTAAACTAGGCTAGTTTAATAAACTTGGTGTCCAAGTATCCTCTAGATTTCGAAAATCCTAAGGGATTATGAAAAAAATCCTTTTGATCAATTAAACAAATCTTTGTTTAACATACTTGATCCTAGGGTTCTTCCTAGGTCACGGAAATTCAAGGGAGAAAAGGAAAGAATCATTTTCATCAATTAAACATATCTTGTTTAACATACTTGATCCTAGGGTTCTTCCTTGTATTTTGAAAATTGCTAGGGTTCTTAGAAACCTTCTTAACCAATTAAACTAGACTAGTTTAATATTCTTGGTCCTAGGGTTCTTCCCTTTTTCGAAAAATATGAAGGAGAAAAAAAACTTGAAACAAAAAAAAATGTAATTAAAGTAAACAAACAATCTTTGTTAATCTAGTCTAGATCTCTGAACCAACGCTCTGATACCACTGTAGGGTTTCACTACGCACCATGCGACTGATCGACCCATAGGATCGACCTCCTAGTATACTTGGTTCGAACCATGACTGACCAAGAACATGAACTTGTTCTTGACCGGTTAAAACCAACTAGCTGATTTAATCCCTAAAAGCGGAACTGGGATTAAACCTAATCCTTAAACCCTAAAGGATTGGGATGTTGGAAATCTAGATTAGGTTAACAAGAAAGAAACCTTGTACGAAGAACTTGAACACACACACACACATACGTGTGTGTGTTCGTCGACTACTACCAAGAACCCTAGGGTTCTTGGTTCGACTTCGAACAAGAGGAGAAGGAGGAAGAGTGTTCCATGAATCATACCTTAGGTTAATGCTTAAGATAAGTCCACTGATGATGAACACGACGAACGATCCTCTAGATGATCACTTGCAACGAACTTGGATCCTCAAGAATTGAAGAACACGAAGAACGAATGAAGAACTCGAAGAATGAAGAACACCAAACTTGGTGTTCTTGGTTTCGGCCGAATGGAAGAAAGGGGGCAAGGGATTCAACTTCTAAGGTGTAACCTAATAAGTGATGCCTAAGCTCTCTATTTATAATAGATGGACTTTGACTTAGGGCTCTTCTAGTTTAATTAAGATTAATCTCTTAATTAAACTTATCCTTTTACACTTCCATCCCTTATAGTTTAACTAGTTTATTATTTTTACACTTTAACTATCAAATGTCTAGTATTAACACACTAATAATTCGGTACCCATATACACGAATTATATATACTTGTATTTATACTTTTAATAGTTAATTATATAATAACCTTTATATAATTGACACAATAATATTATCTAATTACTATATGATTTAATAGCTTTAAATCATATCATGGATAATCTATAATTAACACGTTGCATATTTACTCAACTAGTAAATGTACAACTACTTGTATTAATTAGTTAGTCAAACTAATCTAGTAATAAATTAAACTTAACTTAATACTTAACTGATTCATAATGACTATTATGAATCATTTCTCTTCGTAGTATCATTGCATAACTTGCTCGTATTACATGCACTCACCGGTGTGACCCTTAAGTGTTTCGTAGGCATGGATGTATCATCATAGGTTGACTAACTGTGCACATAAATCCTTCATCATACACACCATTATCTTGTGGAGTGAATGGAGAAGTGAATTTGTGAGACAATCTCACGGTGTGTTGGATGATCCCGAAACTCTTGACTCATGTACTTTCCTCCTCGATCAGGACGGAAATCCTATGTTGTCTTGCCGAGTTGATTTTCTACATCACTTTAGAAAGCTTTAAACGTTTCAAAGATTTCATGTTTATGTTTAATCAAGTAAACATAACCACATCGACTGATATCATCAACGCTTTCATGTTGACGTTTAATCAAGTAAACATAACCATAGCAACTGATATCATCAGTGAAAATGATAAAGTAAGTGACACCTTCCCTAGTCTTAGTTCTAAAAGGCCCACATACATCAGTATGTATGAGTCAAAGTAGATATTTAGCTCTTTCGCCTAACATGGGAGAAAAGCTTTCTTGTTATCTTTCCATAATATACAAGAGCGGCATTTAAATGATTCATAATCATTTGTTAAGAAGCCCGTCGTGTTGTAGCTTTCTTTTAGCTTTCTACTTCAGTTTTAATCTTGCACATTTGTGTAAATGTGATCTTTACAACTAGTGTCATACACTCGAGATTTATTAGTAAAAGTATAGAGTTCGATAATGAAGATATCAAATGTGCTGGCCAGAACACATTTGTCCTTCATCAACTCTGCCAAGTAGGCAGGACAGTTCCTCCTTCAATGGCCGGTTTCATCGCAATGATGGCAAGAAATATCCTTTATAGGGTGCTCCTTCTAAGCAGGTGGGGGAATCGTAGGTTTGGAAAAGTAAACTAGTTTACCCTTACCTAGACTCTTGCCTTGTGATTGCAGTTTACCTTCCCTGATTGCTAAAAAAGTATTGGGTAACCTTTGCTCAACCAGTTTTACCATAGCATGTAATTCACCAATTGTCTTCCCCATGTTATGTATTTTTAAAACTCTTTTCAAACTGGTCATAGTCTTTGGATAGTGAGGTGCGAATCAAGCTCATTCCAAGAACTTGTGGAAATGGGTAACCAAGACGCTCCATTTGATCAAGATAGCATTTCATATTCAAGATGTAAGTGCTAATTGGTTGGCCTCCCCTGCTTTTAAGCGTTGAATGTTTTACCTGTTTTTAACACTTCATGTTCTGCTTGTTGTTGAAATATCATTTTCAACTCGCTTATCGTGTCATATGCTGTGAGTTCCTCGAAGTTCTTTCGGATCTCGGGGTTCATACTCACAAGCCTAGGAGTAGCGAATTTTTGGTGTTCGTTAAACATTTCGGTAAAGGCTTGACGAAAAGCGGCAGCAACATTGACAGGAGATGCCTCAGGTACGACCTCTTATAGGTGTATCAACTTGTTCTCATCTCTAAGGACAATCCTTAGAGTTCGATATCAGTCGATAAAGTTGATATTAGTCAGTTTCAGTTTTCAAGAACTGATTTTAGAGTGGAGATACTTAGGTTTTGATTTGTTGTTGTTATCTGTATAACACACAAAGTTCAAAAAATAGTATTTTCAATAATAATTTCTTTTAAAAAATTAACTACCCAATTAATTTTATTAAAAGCTAAGACCCTCATTGAGCTTCTATCATCGCATAAGTTGATCTGCAGGCAATGATAGATCCAATAGGTAGGTGACGATCACCAATTGCATTACAAGTGCAACTCTTAGAGTTATGGGACTTCATGACACCTAGTGAACAAGCATCTAGGGTCAAGTGACATGTTTGTCGCATCTTCGCCTCGTGTCAAGGTCTCACCGTTAACTCGATTAAGTCATCCAATGTGACCTCGTGTCAAAATAAATCTAAGTCTCACGCGTAGACAATAATGACCTCGGATCTAAATTCAAACCACGTCTCACGTGAATTTAAAAGTAGAAGCAAGTGATTTCAACCAATTGGAATGCGTGACTTAAATTTTAGGTATTAGATTTTAAGATAAAATTTATTGAGATATGAATGAATCATGTACTTCATTCATACCACTTCATAAGTCGGTTTAATAAGCGGTAAAAGTTATAGCGATTATTAATTTATAAGTTTCAAATCATATGTAAACTTTTGTTTTAATCAAAAGGCTAGTTGAGATTAAAGAATAATCATAGATGATTAAACTGTAATCATCGATGATTAACAAGTAATCATTGATGATTACACATTAATCATAAATTATTAAACAATAATCATCGATGATTAACAAGTAATTATTGATGATTAAAAATTTGGATGTTTTAATGTTGTGTTTCAAAAATCGTTTTTTAGTCGTTATGTTTTGTATCGAATAGAAAATAAATAACAACCACAAACATACAAGTAAAACATACAACACAATTTGTGCAAAACCTCGACCGACGGACCGAAGGGTCAAGCTAGGGGCGGGCCAACATGAACCCGAGCGGGCCTCCATAAACCCAATGGGCTCCCACTCGCTCCAAGAGCAAGTAAAACCTAAAATTACCCAAAACAGTGAAGTGAAGAATCTGTCCAAACATTACTGCTTCGTTCAGAGTGAAATTCGCCCTAGAAGACGCCAGTTTTAGTCTTCCCGACCTTGACGTTTCTAGATCTTGGCAGTGGTTTCATGTCACACCCCGCCAAAAATGAGTTTTACTTCATTTAAAATGTTTTGCGGAAGAACGAAGGTGTAACGTTCATGACAACATAGCAAAAATTAAGGAAACAAACAACCACGCAATAACGAAAATAAAAGTAGTTTCACTTTCCAAAAATAGAAAGTTCCCAAAAATAGAAATTGTTTTGAAATGAAATGATTGTTCGTAAACTTAATGTTTTATTCATGGCTCACGACAATCCCACTGCTCATATCCTCCAGTTCCACTCCACCTAATCACCTGGAAAAACATAAATATAAAAATGGTCAACAATAATGTTGAGTGAATCCACAGGGTTAATGTTGTATGAAAAGTAAAGTGTTTGCTACCCAAAGCGTTTGTTATGAAAATAAGTTTATGACTGAAAATGTATAAAGTTCAACACTCTATGATATGAGAAGTAGATATAAAAAGTAAAGTGTAATTGTAGAAGATCTACAATTACTTGTTTTGTTTATGAAAATGTGTTGAACAAGTTGTTATGTTTGACATCGCATGAACTGTTATCCCCAATAGGTAGCTAGTCTATTGAGTTAATATACCAACCCCTAAGTCCACAATCAACACTTCAACTCCAGTATGTTATCATTCTTTGATGGATATACACTCCTGAAAGATGTCTTGGATAAACCAAGTAGTGATCAACTAATGTTGGGAGGATGAGTACTATCTGCATATCCATGGTCTAGATCCACTAGTTAATGATTGCTTGCAACCTTAGTCCGGTTTAATAATTGTTTGTCATGCCAACGCGATAATGAAAATGTATAGATGTTGTTGTACAGTCATAGTAAAATAGTAGCAAATGTGTTTATGTTTTCCACCCCAAAGTTTATAAAACAGTAAAAGTAGTAAAGGTATCTGTGGACTCACCTGGCAAAGCTTAGCGACAGATTAGGAAAGAGGAATCCTTCAAAGGCTCCTAGCTTCCTAAACAATATAACTTACTAATTAGACTAAGCTAATACAGGCGATTCTAGATACAATATATGATATATGGTATGAAATTAATGTTATGTTTTATGTTTTGTGACATCGAATGAACTTGGATCATTGGGCCTTAATGGGCCGAAATGAAATGAAATGAAATGGGCTTCGAAATGAAATGAAATGAAATGAACTTGGGTTATGCTTATTGGGCCTAGATTGGACCTATTGGGCCTAATGGGCTTAATGGGCCACTAGGTTAGGCCACTAGGGCCTCTTATTGGGCTTAGGTCCGATTAGATTGGGCCATCGATTGGGCTTGGGCCTAATAGGGTTCGGTTTGGGTATAAGTGGGCCAAAGGTTTGGGCTTTGGCCCAAATGGGCTTGGATACTAATGGGCTAACTAAATTTTGGGCCCGATGGACTAAAGTAGATCGAATGGGCCAAGTACGGGCCTTGGCCCGATTAGGTATTCGGGTTTGGGTCGACCGGTTGGGTCAAGATCCGGCCTTGACTAGGTTTGACTTGTGGGTCAAAATTAGTCCATCCTAGAAGTCAACATTGGTCAAATTGTCAACAAAAGTCAACATTGGTCCACTAGATTTCGACTAGGGTTTGGTATTCGGATCTAGGATTTAATCTAGCACAATATTTGGTCAACAAAGGTCAAATTTAGTCAACTTAAGGTCCAATAGTCAACATACAAGTGAACTAGGTTTAGGGTTCAGCTAGGGTTGGCAGAATGGCCAAAACCCTTCGGGTTTGTGGCTAGATCGGACTAGGGTTCGAGTTTAGCGATTAGTTTAGCTAGATCTAGCTATACGGTCACGACTATGGTAGATCTAGGGTTCGAATCTTTGGCGAAACAATCAAACAACAAGATCATGAATCAAGCACATGACATACACGCACACTCGCACACAATCCGTACGCATGCATGTATGTAGGCGACAGGTTTGAGAGCTAACCGAGACCATATGGCCTAAGGCCATGGTCTCGGGTTCAAAACACAAGACAAGCAAGGAAATAAGCAAAGAAAACAAGAGGGTTTCGGGTTCTACCTTGGTTGGACGAAATCAAGAACGAACAAGGGAGATGCTCGGCTTTTGCTTGATCGTAAGTCATAAAGAATTAAAATCTCTATTTGAAAGTTTAACATAGGGTTTAAAGTTTTTCAAAGTAAATAAAACAAGTACGTTTTATTAAGATAAGGTTTTTCACAAAACCTATATCTTTTGTAGACCTCGTTTTAAGGTATACAAAGTAAAATCGAACAAATTTAATACTTAGAGTTTTAAAGGTAATTTTAGAAAGGCGTCTTGTGGAATTAAGTACACGAATCTCAAGTCTTCTAAAATTAAGGATTAAAATTGGATACCTTTAAGTTTAGTTTAGACTTAAACAAACCCAAGAAAATCTTAGATCGAAGTACTATCCACCTAATGGAACACCTCACTTGTTCAACGATATTCATATTGTAAGGAGAAAGAACCTTAGATATGGATTCAAATCATTGCGAATGTTAGGGTGCGTAAGGTTCTTTGATAATCGGGAGTCCCGGCGCAGAACATCGCATTGTCTTAGATGGTCTAAATTATATAAAGGTTATTATATAATTAATTATTAAAAGTATAAATACAAGTATATATTTCGTGTATGTATAATACCGAAATATATTAGTGTATTAATACTAAGACATTTAATAATTAAGTGCAACAATAATAAATAGATAAACTATAAGGGGTTGGAAGTGTAAAATGAAAAGTTTAACTAAGAATCGTTTCTTAATTAAATTAGATGGACTTAAGTGAAAGATCTTCTATTATAAATAGAAGATCTTAGGCTTCACTTTTCCTCTCCCATTCCATACCCTAAGCCACGAAAATATGCTTCCTCCTCTCCCCAAGATCGGCCGAAACACCAACACAAGAACACAAGCCTTGTGTTCTTCGTGTTCTTCGTTCGTTCTTCGTGTTCTTCAAGTCTTGAAGAATAAGGATCATTGAAAGTGATCAACTAGAGGATCTCTCGTCGTGTTCATCATCAGTGGACTTACTTAAGCAAGATTAAGGTATGATTTGAAAAACCCTTTTCCCCTTCTTTCCCTTTGGACGAAATCGAACCAATGGTTATGGGTTTGTCGACGAACACCACAAGTATGTGTCTGTGTTCGAGTTTTTTCCTACAAACTTCTTTTCTTGTTAATCTAGTTTAGATTTCCAACATCCAATCCTTTAGGGTTTAAGGATTAAGTTTAATCTCAGTTCCGCGTTTAGGGATTAAACTAGCTAGTTGGTTTAACCGGCAAGAACAAGTTCATGTTCTTGTCAGTATGGTTCGAACCAAGCATACTAGGAGGTTGATCCAAGTGGTCAATCAGTTACAATGAAACCCTTCACACCAAGTTTGGTGTTCTTCGTTCTTCGTTCTTCGTTCGTTCTTCGTGTTCTTCGAGTTTTGAAGAACAAGTTCATTGCTAAGATAAACTAGAAGGTCGCTCGATTTGTTCATCATCAGTGGACTTTCTTAAGCAAGCAATAAGGTATGTTTTGGGAAACGCTTTTCTCCCTCTCCTCTCTTGTTCGAATTCGACCAAAGAACCTCGACGAACCACACAAGCATTGTGTGTGTTCGAGTTCTTTGAATAAGGTTTCTTTCTTGTTAATCTAGTTTGATTTCCAAGTTCCTATAATCCTTTAGGATTTAAGGATTAAGTTCAATCTCAGTTCCGCTTTAAGGGATTGAACTAGCTAGTTGGTTTAACCGGTTAAGAACACCATCATGTTCTTACCAGTATGGTCGAACCAAGTGTACTTGGTGGTTGACTTAAGTGGTCGATCAGTGTTATGAACCCTTCAGTGGTATCAGAGCGATGGTTTAGAAATCTAAACAAGATTAACAAAGTTTTACTTGTTTGTTTAATTTCGAAGTTAATTTTCTTTATTTTTGTTCCTTCTTCTTTTTCTTCCTCATAGTTTTCGAATGAGGGTAAAGAACCCTAGACCAAGAATGTTAAACAGTTTAGTTTAATTGGTCATTAAGATTCTTAACCCTAGTAATTTCAAGATCTAGAAAGAACCCTAGGACCAAGAACATTAAACTAGTTTAGTGTAATTGGTCAAAAGGCTTCTTTCCCTAACCCTAGAAATTTCGAAATTAACAAGAACCCTAGGATCAAGAATGTCAAAATTTTTGATCCAGAGGATTCTTTCCTTTTTTACATTGATCTTCAAAATCTAGGACCAAGCATATTAAACTAAGTCTAGTTTAATTGGTCAAAAAAGATTCTTTCCTTTTTCTCCGTAGATTTCAAAAATTATGGAGGAGACTTGGACACCAAGTTTGATAAAACTAGTTTAGTTTAATTGGTGGAAAAGTTTCTTATGCTTAAGGAAATTTTCGAGACCCTAGAAGTAACCTAAGACCAAGAACATTAAACTAGTTTAGTTTAATTGATTAATAGGATTAATCAAGAACATAATCTAAAACCTAGAAAATTAAATAAGTTTATGTTTAATGAGGTTTGATTATTGTTTTAATGCATTTATTAAAGCTAGTTCTTTAAATCTAGAAATCTAGACAAAGTTTTGTTTAGAAGATTTAAATGAATAAGTTTAAATAAAATTATTAAAGTTATAATCTATCATAGAATTTAAACAAAGCTTAATAATTGTTTGAATAGGATAAATTTGGATTAATCTTTAACTAAGAGGTGTTATTGATCAAGAATATTGAAACCTAGTTTTAATTGATCAAGAACAAGATAAGGGTTTTATTAATTAAATTTAATTAAAGGATAAAAGAGAAGTGTTGATTTTAAAGTCTTAAAATTAACAAGATGTATTTATATTATATTATATATAATTTTTGAAAAGTTTTAAATATTTAAAAGTGATTTTAAAAGATAAAATAGTTTGTACGTATTTAATTTAGTCTAAGTTAAAATATACATGTACAAATTAGGTGTAATATTCTCATTAAGAATGTTATATGGTTTTAAAGAAATAAATTATATATATATATATATATATATATATATATATATATATATATATATATATATATATATATATATATATGTAACATACGTGTTTTATTTTGAGAGTTGGAAAATTTTAAGATTGATAATAACTGGTAAATGATAAGGTAATAAGTTTTGTTAGATGGAAGTATTGTTAAAAATCTGTATTTTCGGTATTTGGATAAGTGGCATAGGTCAAAAAGGAAGAAAAATTGTGAAATTGCAGTATTTCGGAAGATAGCGGCGCTATCTTAGAGATAGCGGCGCTATCTTGTGTAAAAGGGGACAGCAACTCGAAATAGCTAAGGGGGAAACGCGAAAAATTTAGAGATAGCGGCGCTATCTCTGGAAATAGCGGCGCTATTTAGCGCGGGGTCGAGATAGCGGCGCTATCTTGGGCAGATAGCGGCGCTATCTTGTGCAGATTAGGCATAAAATCGGGTTTTTGACCCATTTCAGCTCATTTTCTTCATAGAACGAGTTGGTGATTTCTCTGGGCGATTTTGGTGAATCAAGGACGAATATTTGTGCAAATCAAAGAGGTTTTCATCATAAGATCAAGTTATAAAGGTATGATGCTTAGTTTTTGTTCATGCAAGTGATTTAGGGTTAAAATTGGAGAAGAATTAAGAACCCTAGGTTAGGGTTTGGATCACAATACTGAAATTGATGATTGTAGACTATGTATAACTGATATTGAACTAGGAAATTGGAAGTTAGCATGTGATTATGCACTAGATGTATAGTTAGAAGTTTAGGGTTTTGGGGTTAATCACCAATTTTGGGAAATTGGTGATTAAGGGTCATATTAGTAGTGATTTTGAGCTTGTATATTGAATGAGATAAGTATAATTGTGATAGGTAAACAATTGGGAAATTGTGGTGATTGTATCGATCGGTGACAATGGAATATGACTAAAGGAAGTACTTGGCTCGTGTTGTCAATCGCTTGATTCCAGGTGAGTTCATCTATGTACAACTGTATACTAGTAGTTATATATATCTAAATGCTACGTGTTTAATTGTTATTTGGTTTATTGTTATCACATATGCGATGCTTAGAACATTGAATTGGTAATTCTAGTGATTTGATTGTAATAGGATTAAATGAAGTTTGATTCATTAATAGATTTTTGCTATGTGTATTGACTTGTAAGAATATAGTGAATATTTGTGGTATGCCTTGTGTATAATCTTTGATAGATGTCATGATTGATGGAATATCCTTGTAGTGTCTCACTTGATATCGATTCATGTCGTATGAATTCCTCGTGTTACGTCTCGGTTGGATTGCCCTAGTATGAGATTCATTTTTTATTGATTCGGGTTGTGATAATCCTCTTGCTCCGGTCTCGTGGAGTTATCGTTGTTATTGTTTCGTTTGATATCGAATATGAGTTACCCGTACGAATTCCTTGAGAGATGATTTCGTTTCGTGAGGACCCACGGCGGCTTGAGTATTACTTTGTGTAATATGTTGAGCGGTGGACGCGGGAGTACCTGGCGGAGGAGTGGTATGGACCGTGGTGGTGAAGCTGGATCATGGACTCGGTTAGGGGTGCCATGATCACCTTCATCGGCCTCATTCCCTTATGGCCTAAGGGGGAATGACGCACTTTGATTCGTTTGTATGGTATTGAAATCTCATTGATTCATGATGTGGTATTGTCTATCGGTTCCGGTGGTTACGTGATGATTCTCGTGTAGTGTTGATTCGGTGATTGGTTCTCAATTGTGGTTATTATCTTGCAAACTCTTGTTGATTCTTGCGATGAAGTTGTATTCTCAATGTCAGACATTCAGTGATTCTTGTTGATCCCGGATAAGTGTTGGTACTCGGCTATGACGGATTCTCGGTAAATCTCATGTTAAGTTGTAAAGCTTCTCGGTCAGTTATGTATTGATGTGTATTTGCTATAATATGAATTACTTAAGTAGCTTTATACCATTTATATGTTATTATTACTTTGTTTTGTATATAATGCTAGTATTATTTTGTACTTTATGAACTCACTAAGCTCGTTGTAGCTTACCCGTTTAGTGGACTAACTTTTTACAGGAAGAGATAAGAGTAAGCATATAGGATCTTGAAGTTGATCGGAGGTTTAGAAGTTATACTCCGGGCGTATATTTAGGTATGTGGGAGTTGGGTAGTTTTGTATTGATAACCTTTTGTAGTTAGCTGGTTTGTATCCATAGTCTTTGTTGGTAGTGAGATATTGGCCCGTTTGTTGTATTTTGTATAGTCGTTATCGGTTTAGAATGGTTAATTGTAATTAGATAGTTATTAGAAAGTTGTTCGTTCTGATTGGTCGTTCATTTTGTTTGGTGGGATTTCTTGACCCGGTCGTTACAATATATATATATATATATATATATATATATATATATATATATATATATATATATATATATATATATATATATATATATATATATATATATATATATATATATATATATATATATATATATAAATACAAGATTAATATGGAACATTAAATATAAATGTTATTATGATCATTTAGTTGTAATGAGGTATACTACCTCTCCGGTACGATAAGCACGAAGCAGGGGGGAGCGAATTGAAGTGAAACGTATAAGACGAGATGCTCCAGATGAGATAGGAAAACGACAAAGAATGTTTACATTCCCAGCGGGTAGCGTACCGTCTTTTCAGGAAAATACACCATGCGCATTTAATGCGAACGGCGTGCATGAAAGGTCCGCAAGATTGTCCGTCGAACTATAGATTGAACCATCGTCTATTGACCGATGGATCCGTGGCGGTATGGGCAATACTGTCAGCCCATCATCCCGCTCAATCTTCTCTTCTGAGTTCCCGCCTAAACTCATTGGCTATATATTCGATACTTAGCTAACTGCAAAGGTACACACTTGCATTCAATACAATACGCATTTAATACCGCATTAAACACCTTACGCCAATAAACATAATCAAACTTGAGCGTCGGAGTGTTCTCACGAGGAATACCCTCGGGGAGCAACTGACGTAGAGTTTCCCGTTGATTTCAGGTTGTTCCTCAGAAGCTTCGTCTCGTATTACTTCGGGAAGGAACCGGTTTCAACATTTGGCGCCATCCGTGGGACTCTGAACAAAATGGTCCTCGAATCAACACCAGAAGGACGGAATCGGTCTTCTGTACAACCAAGAGATAACCCAACCCCTCCTTTTTCCACGTCAGCTGTTGTCAATGCAACAGTATGCCCACCCCCGTCCGGGTCATGAAAGGACGAACCTACGAGGGAAGAAATCGAGGAATTTAGACTCTTTTGCAAGTTTAAGAAGTTGCGAGACCGGAGAAAAGCCGGAGAAGGCCCGCAGAGGGAATAAGCGGAGTTGGAAGAACCCTTACTTATTCTAGCGAAGAATCCTCTGAGGAAGAGTCCGCGGAAGAGGTTTATAAAGAAAAAACCCCTCCGGTCCGAACCCAAAGTCAGGAACCCAGAAGAGAAAGAAAGAAGGAGCGAACTCCAGAAAGAACGAAGGGGCGAGTCCCGGAGAAAAGAAGGGAACGGGCTCCAGAACGAAGAAGAGTGAACACCCCGGAAAGAAGAAGGGAGCGAACTCCTGAGGAAGAACGAGAAGGCTCCATGCCGCGACGCTCCTCGATATCTCGAAGCTTCCGGTCTCCATTCACGCACGACATTAACGAAATGTCAATCCCATCAGGCCTCAAGGGACCTCGAGTGAAGTCTTATGATGGGACTGGGGATCCGGATGATCACGTGGTAAGCTTCCGCTGGGCCATAAAAATGATACCTATGGACGAGAAACTATGGTGTTTGTTCTTTGCAGGAACCTTAGAAGGTTCTGCCCGATACTGGTTGTCCAGTCTACCGCAAAGGAGCATTGCCAGCTTCGAAGAGCTCGTAACTCAGTTTAGCCATAGCTTCATACAACAGAAGAAGTATCAGCAAAAGTCTCAGTCTATCATGGTCTGTAGACAACAGGAAGGAGAATCTAATAAAAATTTACTTCAAAAGGTTCAATGAGCAAAGTCGGAGAATGCCCGTCCGGGAAGATTCGTTTATTATAGCAGCTTTCACGTACAGTCTCAGGGAAGGAGAGCTATTCCGAGAACTATCAAAAAGAGACTTCGTTAAAGCAGATGATATGATCAACATGGTAAACAAAGTACTAAACCAAGAGGAAGAAAGTGCGGAGAAGCTCCGCTTTGAAGCCCAAGAAAAGAAAGGGATCTACGGATCTAATTCATACAAGGAAAATGAGAAGGGAAGAGCACCCCACAAGCACGCGGCCGGGTGGAGGTCTCCGTATAAAGGACGATACCACGAAGGGAAGTTCTCTCACGATAGGTACGGTGCGTACCCCCAAGAAGCGTATACTGCAAATGAAGTCCGGAAGCCTGCTGAAGGAATGGGCGTGAGGAAGCGATATCCCAGAGATCCCAACTCTTATTGTGATTTTCACAAGATAATGGGTCATACCACCGCCACATGCGAAAGCTTTAAGAGAGAAGAAGAAGCTCAAGGAAGGGGGCGAGTAGAGGTAACAGCGGCAGAACCTCCCACAAAAAACGCGGTGGTAGCTTACAATGCAGAAATATTAATGATAGAAGAAGCGTTCGTTACCGAAGGAAGGCCTTTCCCTCACTCGCAACCAAAGAAGAGGAAAGAAACATCAATAGAGTTTGGAAGAAGAGATCTGATACCTGACGGATATGTGGGCACGGAACACCTCGTAATTTCTGGCGTCATTGCTAAAACGATGGTAAGGAGAATCTATGTAGACACGGGAAGTTCATCAAATATAATGTATTAGCATTGTTTCGCAAAATTTGCTCCGGACATTAAAGCATTACTCAAACCAGCTGGTGCCCCGGTTCTGGGATTCTCCGGTCAGTTTGTGTGGCCTGAAGGAAAGATATACCTCCCTCTGATGTTAACAGATTGGGAGGGTCCACAAAGCAAAACTATCTTGGCTGAATTCATCGTCATAAAAGCGCCTTCGATGTACAATGCCTTATTAGGACGAACGGGCATGTGGTAGTTGCAAGTAGTTCCTTCCATGGTCCACGGCTTGCTTAAGTTCCCATCGGAACACGGAACTATCACAGTCCAGAGCATGCCCATGCCTCCGTTAGAATGTAATAGCGTAACTCACCAAGATAGATGGGTGGTGCAGGAAGAAGTCCATATCGTGGTCAACCCGGAATATCCCGATACAACGGTACGGATCGGGGGGGATCTTCCCCCGAGGCTAAGAGAAGAATTGGAAGCATTACTCAAAAAATACAAACATGCGTTTGCCTGGGAGCCGAAAGATATGACGGGGGTTTCCCGAGAAGTGGCAGAACATCGTCTGGGCTTAAATCCAGCAGGCCAAGAGAGGAATGGCCCTAGACAAGAATGAAGTGATAAATAAAGAGGTAAAAGACTTGGTGGAAGCAGGAGTGCTACGCAGTACCCAATACCCGGAGTGGGTGGCTAATCCGGTTCTGGTGAAGAAAGGAGATGGTACGATGCGCATGTGTGTGGATTTCAAAGACCTCAATAAAGCATGCCCGAAGGATAGCTACCCTCTCCCGGAGATAGAGCAGAAAGTCGAATCCTTGGGAGGATACCGGTGGAAGTCATTCCTAGATGCGTACAAGGGATATCACCAGGTTCAGATGGCTCGGGAGGATGAGGAGAAGACGGCTTTCCATACGGCAAAAGGAACGTATTGTTACGTTAAAATGCCTTTCGGTCTCCGGAATGCCGGAGCAACATACCACCGGTTGGTAGACAAAGCCTTTGAGAAGCAGGTTGGGAGGAATATGGAGGTCTACGTTGACGATATGGTCATAAAAAGCAAAGGAGATGCTAACCTGCTCTGCGATGTGGAAGAAACCCTGTTGCAACTGATAAAGATCAATATGAAGCTGAACCCCAAGAAATGCTCCTTCGGCATGAGCAAAGGCAAGTTCTTGGGCCACGTGGTCACGATGCAGGGAATTCAAGCCAATCCGGATAAGGTTGGGTTTGATAAAGATGGATACTCCGCGAACAATGAAAGATGTGCAGGGACTTAACGGGAAGTTAGCCGCCTTGGGGCGGTTTCTTACTAAGTCAGCAGAGAAGGCTATTCCTTTCTTCAAAACTCTGCACGGTTGCACGAACAAAGGAAAAGTCGAGTGGACGGGTGAAGCAGAGGAAGCTCTTCTGAAACTAAAGCAACACCTGAAGACGCTCCCAACCATGGCCAGCCCGGTGCAGGGGGAACCCCTCGTAATGTACATGTCTACCAATGCAGAAGCAGTCAGTTCAGTGCTCATCGCAGAAAGAGAAAGGAAGCAAGTTCCCGTGTACTTCGTCAGTAGAGCCTTGCAAGGAGCAGAACTCAATTACTCAGTAATAGAAAAGCTTATCTTATCGCTAGTATACTCCGTCAGGCGTTTAAAAAGATATTTCCAGGCACACGCAGTAACGGTGTTAACAAATCAGCCAATCAGAAATATACTTCTTCAGCCGGAACGGTCCGGAAGAATGACGAAGTGGGCGATTGAACTGGGGGAACATGATATAACGTTCAAACCGCGAGTGAGTATTAAAGGCCAAGCTCTGGCTGATTTCCTGGTAGAGGTACCGGATGAAGAACATACCTTAGCAGCAAAAGAAGGAGGCGGCGGAGGTCCTGTACTGCGTACTACCGAAGCTGTAAGGCCCAAAAGCGATGTGTGGACGATGCACATGGATGGAGCGACAAGAAGGGATGGTTGCGGCGCCGATATCATCATTACCGGGCCTAACGAAGAGCGGATAACTTATGCTCTCCGGTTCGACTTCAAGTGTTCAAATAACGAAGCAGAATACGAAGCTCTCCTGGCAGGCCTCGGTTTGGCGCGGAGCTTAGGAATAGAAATCCTTGAAACCTTCACAGATTCCATGTTGGTAGTCAATCAAATCAAAGGAATGTACGAAGCGAAAGAGGTCCACATGCAGAGGTACTTGAAAAAAGCAAGAAAGGATATGGAAAGCTTCTGTGCATTCAACATTACTCAGGTACCATGGACAAAGAATAAAGAAGCCGACGCGTTGAGTAAATTGGCTTCGATGTTATACGACCACTTAACCAAGGAAGTATTAGTAGAGGTCCTTTCGCAGAGAAGCATTGAAGAACGGCAAGAAGAGGCGATGGAAATAGACAGCGGGAATGGCTGCTGGATGCCACCCATTCGACGATACTTAGAAACAGGGTCGTTACCAAGCAACGAAGCAAGTGCAAGGAAACTACGAATTAATGCTGGGAAATACACAATCATGTCTGGAAGGTTATATCGAAAAGGCTACTCCACTCCATGGTTAAAGTGTCTGAGTCAAGACGAAGCAGGAAGAGCCATTACAGACGTCCACGAAGGATTATGCGGTTCACACTCCGGTTCCAGAGCTTTAACGCAAAAACTATTACGAACCTGTTACTTCTGGCCCAGTATGGCAAAAGACACTCAGGAGTATGTGAAAAAGTGCCAGAAGTGCCAAGCGTATTCTAACCTACCTGCGGCAGCTCCGGTGAGTCTAACCAGCATCCATAGCCCATGGCCATTCTGTCAATGGGGAATCGATATTGTGGGACCTTTCCCAAAAGCTCCGGGGGGCCTACAATTCCTTGTAGTAACAATTGACTACTTCCCTAAATGGGTGGAAGCGGAGCCGATGGCGTGCATATCCAGAGCGAACATCGTCAAATTTGTGTGGAGACAAGTTGTGTGTAGGTTCAGACTTCCCCATACGATAATAAGTAACAACGGGAAGCAGTTTGCCAACAACCCTTTAAAAAGTTGGTGTGAAAAGCTAAGTATTCGGCAAAAGTTTACATCCGTAGCACATCCACAGGCGAACGGTCAGACGAAGGTGACGAATCGAACAATACTGAAAGGCATTAAGACCAGGTTGGAAAGAGCGAAAGGTAGTTGGGCGAATGAATTGCAAAGTGTACTGTGGTCTTACCGAACCACCATGCGGAGAGGAACGAAGGAGACTCCGTATAGCCTTGTGTACGGAACAGAAGCGGTCATTCCCATAGAGTTAACCATCCCGTCACCATGAGTCGAAAGCTTCCGATTGGAAGGAAACTCCGAAGCATTAAAGCATAACCTTGACCTAGTGGAGGAACGAAGGCAAGACGCCGCGCTGCAACAAGCGGTGTACAAAGCGATGACGGAAGCATATTACAACAAGAGAGTACGAGGAGAGGTATGCAAGGTAGGGGACCTGGTTTTGCGCAAAAATGAAGCCAGTCTTTATTACAAGCCAGGAAAGTTGTGTCCAAATTGGGAAGGTCCCTATCGAGTCAAGGAAGCAAGAAGGAATGGTTCGTACGTGCTAGAAACCCTGGCAGGATCGATAATACCCAGGACTTGGAACATGAGGAATCTGCGACGATTCCACTTTTAGTTACCTAAAGTTCGTTTTGTTTCGTAAACATGTAATTTTCCTTAGGTACTTAGGCAGATAGAGATCTGCTAAACATTTCTTCGAACAAACAAATAGTAATGAAAAGCTTTAGTGAGAAGCCGAATTTAGCACCATACTCTATTAAAAGTAAGCGAAACATGTCGACGAACATCGCTCAAACGTATAAATTTCATAGCTATGAAAAGGATTTTCGTAAGACCAGAAGGTTACGAAAATTCTCATCTCAGACGAAACACTGGGATAGACGACGAAATAAAAGGTTCTGTTTAAAGTAGGGGACGCCTTATAATAAACAACCTAATAATTAAACGACGACAATAAAAGCAATACGGAAACAGGCATGATTCGTTAAACACATAAAAATAATAAGATAACAAGCAACACATTGCAAAAACATGGTCCATACAAACACGTTACAACGGATCGTCACACAAATTCCATAAAACAAAATACAAGGAGGGGTTCACTAACCGTCAAAACAAAAAAAAACGTCCAATACAAGCCAGTTCAACAATTTATCATCAAGTAGCCGGATCACGGGTAGAGCTTTCACCAGCACGAGGAGGAAGGGGAGAGGTCTTCGTCGTTAAATCCTTCACCTCCCCCAGACTTACCACCCCATTCTCTAAAGATTCAAGCATGGTGTAATCAGAACAAATCAACTCACCAAAAAGCTCCATTATACGATCCTTAGACTCCGGATAATTGTGAACCAGCTCCTTATCTTGAAGAAGATTTGGGTACGCTTCGTGCGTATCAATACAGCCTTGATAGCATCCGAAACGAACGCTCTCCTCCTGAAGACGACAATTTCGAGCCACAAACTCGGTCGAGGAAAGAAACGCCTCTAAAATCCCAGAAATCCCTTTCTGTAGCAACCAACGCACATCACCATCGCGGGCATCAACTAACCTTTTCTGTTTGTCAACCTTAAACCCTAACGCCTGATTCCCAGTATCCAATTCTAGACAACGGTGTTTTGAATCCTTGAGCTGGCCGTCCTTTTCAATAAGAGAAGCCTCCAATTCGGCAATACGAGCCGAAGAGGCATTGTTCTGCTTTTCCAGAACAGTTAGGTTTTCTTGTTGAGAAGTAAGCCGGTGTGTCAAATCGGCAATCTTGACATCCGAAGCTTTAGCATCCTCCTCTAACTTGCGGCGTTGCTCTGAAAGTTGCCTGAAGGAATCTTCGAGTAAACGCTTTTCTGCCACTTCTTTTTCATGCAAATACCGGACGGTTTCAATCAGTTCGGTCATTCTGGTAAATTCGGCGTGTTTGATCGCAGACTCTACTTCATAACAGGAATTTCGGACCTGCAACTCTGATAGCAAGTCCACGGCCCCCAACAGTTCGCTCTTGGCTTTCAGAAGCAAATCCCCGGTGAGCATTCCACCTAAATTAGCTCCGGGAGGAGCAACGGGAATCCAGATCGGAGTAACCACCGGGGGAGAACTAGCGATAATATGTTGCGGCGTACTTACGGGACCAATGGTCTGAGTAGTGGCAACGGCCTCGATAAACGCACTTGAGGCAAAGGCTCCGGTAGGTACGGGATCGGTAACATACAGTTCTTCTCCTGCAAAAGTATGTACAATGAATAAACAAAAAAGAGATCCGCATCAAGACAAAGAAAGGCAAGAAAGAGTACTTGAAGTAACAGGAGGAGCCTGGTGACTTCTAAACGATTGGGCAGACTGAGAACTCTGGGCGCCTAAGCGCGGTCCTGAACCGGCCCCAAAAAGCTGACTAGTAAATAAAGCAACAGCAGAAACACTAGCTTGTGCGGGGGGAAGCCTTCATGGTATGGGTGCCAATACTTGTGCTGCCACAGGGTGAGTTGTAATTGGTGTAGTTGAAAAGACGGATGTTGGATACGGCCGAGGACTCAAAGGTACGACAACCTCGGGGACGGAAACGTCAGCAGGAGTTACAACTGAACCAACTGTAAAAATAAAAAAAAAAAATATATAATATATATATATATATATAACAAGCTCCGTTCAGTTTTAAAGCCCTTCCATACATAAAGTAAAAAGGGGGAGGGTCCCTTACCTTCGGTACATCATCAGAGGCTCTTTTACTGACGCCCCCACGCTCCATCCGGATGTTAGAAAGAGTTCTTATGGTACGAACCTTAGGGGATTGACGAGCTTCAGCTTGAGAGTCCGGTATCATGGTCTCCTCAGTATTAAACTCTTGCAGGATCTCAACTACAGGTGATTGGGCAGTTGGTGACTCCGGAACAGCCTCTGACTCCTGTTTCCCATATCATGGGTGGCTTCTGAACTGATACTCCCACTAACAGGCGGGAGAAAGGGGGTGATAGGGCCATGAATAATAGAAACTTTGCCCTCCGACATGGCTCCTTTGCGCATCTCCAAACGTTCGAGCAGAGTAATTCTCCGGCCATTAAGTTCACAAATCGGGCGGACCCCTTGGCCAAAATAATAAGGGCTCAGATCAGCCATGCCCAGAAACACTTCGTCAGGACCATCCCATTCAATCTGAACGCTTGACAAACCAGCAACATGGCTTTTCTCCTCCGAAGTCAAGTCAGGAACAGGATCTGAGGCACGGCCTATCACTTGGCCCCAAGGAAGCACAATGCGGTTGAAAGCGGAGCGGTTCACGTAGAAGAACCCGTACTTCCAGTCATGAATCGAATCCTTTAATCCGATGACACAATCACTCTGACCCTGCCGATGCGCAATAGTAGCCCAATCACCGCGTCCGGTAACAATACATCAATACCGGAAAAGTTTAATGGAGGGAGAAATGCCTAAAGACCTGCTGAGTATAATGAACCCAATAATTTTTCGAAGGGCGTTGGGTGACAATTGAGCGAGATGCAAACCAAATTCTTGAAGAGCAGTTAGGATGAAACCATCAACTGGGAAACGGAGGCCACCCATAATAAAGTGCATATATACTGGCTCATATCCATCAGGAGCAGACCGAATGGTATCTCCTTCTCTAGGTAAACGAAGGTCGTATATAGGATCTATGTGATAGTCCACGATAAGCTGGGTATGTTCGGAAGGAGAAAGGTTAGAGAAGGTGTTCAGAGTGGTCCTTCGCTCTCTAATCGCTTTCTCGGAATTATCTTTTGATGATTTATCTTTCCTCATAATGAATGATGAGTAAAACGATAAAAGATAGGGGGATTAGGATAGAGAAGAAGAGGAAAGGAAGTTCTGAGATGTAAAGGAAAACCTAACCGCCTGAGCGAGTTTAAATAGGAGAAGAAGGCGAAAAGGCGGTTACGCACACATCTCTCAACGGTCGAAAAATGTTGTCATGTCAACAGTAGCGTATGGGACAACGGTAACCATAAAAGCAAGTGTAGACGAACGAAGCGAGAAACTAAAAAACTAAATATCAACGGATAGATAACTTTTAACTTACGGGACTTAAGGAGGTATACTACCTCTCCAGTACGATAAGCACGAAGCAGGGGCGGAGCGAATTGAAGTGAAACGTATAAGACGAGATGCTCCAGATGAGATAGGAAAACGACAAAGAATGTTTACATTCCCAAGGGCGGGTAGCGTACCGGCTTTTCAGGAAAATACCCCATACGCATTTAATGCGAACGGCGTGCAGGAAAGGTCCGCAAGATTGTCCGTCGAACAATAGATTGAACCATCGTCTATTGACCGATGGATCCGTGGCGGTATGGGCAATACTGTCAGCCCATCATCCCGCTCAATCTTCTCTTCTGAGTTCCCGCCTAAACTCATCGGCTATATATTCGAGACTTAGCTAACTGCAAAGGTACACACTCGCATATAATACAATACGCATTTAAAACCGCATTAAAGACCTTACGTCGATAAACATAATCTAACTTGAGCGTCAGAGTGTTCTCACGAGTAATACCCTCGGGGAGCAACTGACGTAGAGTTTCCCGTTGATTTTAGGTTGTTCCTCAGAAGCTTCGTCTCGTATTACTTCGGGAAGGAACCGGTTTCAACAAGTTGTAATATTAAATAACTAGAAATTTGTATTAAGTTATAATTAAACTAAAAATGTACAAAGTTGTAAACAACTAGAAATTGTACAAAGTAAGGTTTTATTATAATTAGATAATAATACGAAAGTAATAAAATATTAGATTGTATAAAGTTATAAGTAATTATCACTAGTTAATTATACAAGTATATTACGAGTTACGTAAAGTACTAGATTAATGATCAAGGGTTAAATAACATAGTAAATTTAAGAACCTATATTTAACTAAGTCTAAGTTGAATATAAGAATGGTTCAAACAAACTAAGATTTTTATATATAGTTTTTATATAATAAGATTATTTATATTCACCAAGTTTAAACTAGTGATTGTGTTCATGCTTAAGTTCCATCATGGTTGTTGGAATTAGTGGGAGCTACACAAGAAAATCGCATAGTTTATAAATGTGTCCCTAGGACATATTCTGGAGAATCTAATAAGTAGATGTTTAAATTTATTATTAAACATGGAAAAACTAGTTATGTTAAATTAGAGTTATGACTTGTTTTCGTAAGTCATAAAGATTAAAATCTCTATTTTAAAGTTTAACATAGGGTTTGAAGTTTTTCAAGTAAAACAAGTACGTTTTATTAAGATAAGGTTTTTCACAAAACTTAGTAATATCTTTTTGTACACCTCGTTTTAAGGTATACAAATAAAATCGAACAAATCTAAAACTTAGAGTTTTAAAGGTAATTTTAGAAAGGCGTCTTGTGGAATTAAGTGTTGGAATATGCTTCACGCGTATAACATATAGTTATATGGCTAGTAGTTTGTGAGCCTAAAGGGTCACACACTTAAACACTTAGCACCATAAGATAAATAGTGTAATTAGGGTAATTACATTATATATTAATATAAGCTACATGCTTATATATAAGTTTAATATTAAATGTTAATATTGAAACCTTAATGTGAGCAAACTAGAAGGAACAAAAGATAAGGACTTGTGTGTAAATATTGGACAATGGTTTATGGAAATCATTAATGGGAATTAAGGCACCATTATGGAGTGTAAATGACTCCATAAACTCCCTCCCTTGCCTTGTGAATTCACGGCACACACACACACAAAACATCCCATCTTTTGCTTCCATTTGCTCTCAAGAATCAAGGACTAGCATCCTCCTTTGGTGTTCTTGAAGTGTTGTGTGGACTTTCTTTTAGAGGTATTCTAATTGAATACTTGGTTTCAATCCATTACCAACTCCATCCGAATACACAATAATCAAAGGCAACTAGGGTATGAATTCTTATACCATTCTCTTTGATTTTCTTATAGTTTAATTGTATGATTGATATCAAGATCCGTTCATGGTGATTAAATCTTTCCGCTACGTTTTGGTTCTTGTTTTAACCGAAAATCACCATTAGTGGTATCACGAGTCATTATATTAATCATATAATTAGCTAGATTTTGTAAAAAGTGGCAAAAACCAAGTTTTTTTGGTAGTTTTTTGAACCCGATCGGAAGAAAGAAAAAAAAAAAAAAACCTCACGGGTTTTGTTTTTTTTTTCGATTTTTAAATTAACTACATGGGTTAAAATATGGTATTTTTGGAACCCTATTGTCACTTGTTACAAAATCATATCAAAAAATTAATCTTGTTATTGTTTTTTTGATTATTTGGCTTGGAATTTAATTTTTAATTCCATTTTGTTGATATGGCAAAACATGTATTTTTGCCATATCCCAAGCCAAAGCCTTGTCAATTGTTGCTTGTTTGTGCAAACCGATGAAAGCCTAGACCATTTGTGAATGAATGTGGTTGATGTTTAGTTGTTTGGTTGTTTGGGAAAAGCCTTGTTTTTTTTTTTGCTTAATTGTTGTAATTTGTTTCATTTAATTTTCTTTTATTTTGGTGCCATTTTTGGGGCAATTTGTAATGTAAAAGTAATAGAAAAGATTGTATTTATTTTATCTTTTTATTGTAAATTGTTGACAAAAAATATTGAAGACTAATGAAGAAAACAACAAATTTCCGTCACAAAAGCGAGGGCTGTACGAAAACAGGTTTTCCAGAGGCATACGGACTCCGTTTTGGGCGATTCAAAAGCCTAAAATGCTTGCAAAGTCGTGGGCTACAACGTTCCAGAAGGCCGGGAAGACCAACGAAGACTCCTTCAGTGACTTTTCGGGCTTCAAAGTCTGCTGGAATTTTCTGGCAGATTACACTTTTTCACAATTTTGGGTTCTACTTGCTCAAGAATGTCTTGGAGCAAGTGGGAGCCCATTGGGTTTATGTAGGCCCGTTTGGGTTCATGTTGGCCCGTCCCCTAGTTTGACCCTTCGGTCCGTCGTGATGACTCACGTGACCGAACCTAGGATTTCATCGGTCGAGGTTTGCACAAAATTTGTTGCATGTTTTATTCTTTGTTTGTGGTTGTTTTTCTTTTCTATTAGATACAAGTAGTAAAACAATTAAAAATGGTTTTTAGACACAAACATTAAAACATTCAAACCCTTAATCATCGATGATTACTAGTTAATCATTGATGATTAAACCTTTAATCTAAAATCGTTTTGAGATTAAACTAAGTTTACATATGATTTGAAACTTATCACTTAATAATCGCTAAAAGTTTTTACCGTTTATTACAAGACTTATGAAGTGGTATGAATGAAGTACATGATTCATTCATATCTTAATAAAATTTTATCAATTAAAATTTAAACATACCTAAAATTTAAGTCACGCCGTCCAATCGGTTGATAATCACTTGCTTCTATTTTTGAATTCACGTGAGACGTGGTTTGAATTTAGATCCGAGGTCATTATTCTCTACGGTGAGACCTATATTTATTTTGACATGATTTCACATTGGATGACTTAATCAAGTTAACGGTGAGACCTTGACTCGAGGCGAAGATGCGACAAACATGCCACTTGACCCTAGATGCTTGTTCACTAGGTGCCATGAAGTCCCATACCTCTAAGAGTTGCACTTGTAATGCAATTGTTGATCGTCACCTACCTATTGGATCTATCATCTCTAGCAGATCAACTGATGCGATGATAGAAGCTCAATGAGATCTTAGCTTTTAATTAACATTAATTGGGTAGTTAATTTATTAAAAGACATTATTATTGAAAATACTAATTAATGAACTTTGTAATTTTGTAGATGACTTTAAACAATCAAACCTTAACACACACCACCATTCGTTCCGTTCTCGAAAAAGAGAAACTTGATGGAACGAACTTTGTGGACTGGTCTCGAAACCTAAGGATTGTCCTTAGGGCCGAGCACAAGTACCACCATTTGGAGGAGGCGCTGCCCCCTGCCCCTGCTGCTACCGCCACCGCTGCTGTTCGTACGGCCTATACCAAGAGGTTTAACGAACAACAAGAGGTCGCCGCGCTTATGCTAGTGAGCATGATTCCCGAGATTCAAAAGAATCTCGAGGACCTCACTGCATTTGATATGATGCGTGAACTACAAGCCATGTATCAAAAGCAAGCCGAGCAGGAACTCTTTGACACTGTCAAAGCCTTCCACGCTTGCAAGCAGGAGGAGGGACAGTCTGTTAGCTCTTATCTCTTGAAGATGAAGAGCTACTTAGACCAAATGGAGAAGCTTGGTTACGCTATGCCGCACATCCTTGGGATTAGCTTGATTCTAACGTCCCTCAATAAGGATTTTGCACCGTTTGTCATGACTTATCATATGCATAGTATGGGGAAGACATTCGTCGAATTACATGCTATGCTGAAACAAACGGAAGCAAGCCTACCCAAGAAAACTCCGGCCCCTACTGTCCTTGCTATAAGGCAAGGGAAGATCCAAAAACTGAAACCGCAAGTAGTTGCTAAGGGCCATGGCAAGGGAAAGCAAGTTTACAAGCCCAAGCCAAAGGTTCCCCCACCTACTCATAAGGAGCACCCTGCTAAGGAGCTTGCTTGCCATCACTGCGGTGAAACAGGCCATTGGAGGAGGAATTGTCCTGCCTACCTGGCGGAGTTGATGAAGAACAAAGCCAACAAGGTTGGCACATCAGGTATCTTCACAATAGAACTATATGCTTTCCCTAAGAAATCATGGGTATATGACACTGGTTGTGGAACTCACATTTGTAATACCATGCAGGGTCTAAGGGGAAGTAGAAAGCTAAACCATGGAGCTTTGGATTTGTACGTAGGCAATGGGATGCGTGCACCGGTCGAAGCTATAGGAAGCTATGATTTAATCCTTCCTAGTGGTTTAATTATTGTATTAGACAATTGTCACTATGCGCCTAGTATTACTAGGGGTATAGTATCGCTTTCTTGTTTGTGGAATAATGGTTTTATTCATACTTTTACGGATTTTGGTATTTCAGTTTCAAAGGATAATGTTTTTTACTTTAATGCTATTCCTCGTGATGGTATCTTTGAGATTGACATGCATAATCGTATCACAAACAGTAGTTCTATTTATACATGTAGCAACAAGAAATCCAAGAAGAACTTGGATTCTACTTTCCTATGGCATTGTCGCCTTTGCCACGTTAACAAGAAACGCGTTTTGAAATTACAAAAGGATGGACTTATAAAATCAGATGATTCTGAATCATTTGATAAATGTGTTTCTTGTATATCTGGTAAAATGGCGCGCAAGCCTTTCTCCCATGTAGGCGAAAGAGCCAATGATCTACTTGGACTCATACATACTGATGTATGTGGTCCTTTTAGAACTCGAACTAGGGAAGGTGCTACCTACTTCATTACTTTCACAGACGACTTTAGTTGTTATGGTTATGTTTACATGATTAAACATAAACATGAAACCTTTGAAACGTTTAAAGCTTTCCAAAATGAAGTAGAAAATCAACTCGGCAAGAAGATAAAGGTTCTCCGTTCTGATCGAGGAGGAGAGTACATGAGCCATGAGTTTCAAGACCATCTTAAGAATTGTGGGATTGTCTCACAATTCACTCCCCCTTATACACCACAGCATAATGGTGTATCGGAGAGGAGAAATCGCACCTTGCTTGACATGGTCCGATCGATGATGAGTCCTACAACTCTGCCTCTATCCTTTTGGGGTTATGCACTCAAATCGGCTGCTCGCATACTGAATATGGTTCCCACCAAGAAGGTTGAAAAGACACCATATGAGATATGGCATGGGAAAGTCCCTAACTTGTCTTACTTGAAGGTCTGGGGTTGTGAGGCTCTCGTGAAACGAGACACACCGAACAAACTTGAACCCAGAGCTGTCAAGTGCATCTTTATAGGATACCCTGAGGAAACAATGGGTTACTATTTCTACTACCCACCTGAGCAAAAAGTAATTATTGCTCGTTATGCTGAGTTTCTTGAGAGCAATCTCATTTCACAAGAAGCAAGTGGGAGTACCATCGACTTTGACGAGATTCCAAGCGATGAAGATGCACAACCTATTGTAGATACTAGCGAACATCAAGATGAGGTTGAACATGAAACTGTTCCTGTTGCACCTCAAAATGATGAAGTCCCCGTTCGAAGGTCCGCAAGGACACCTCATGCACCTGAACGATATGGTTTCCAAATTGATGCTGAGGAGCTGAGTTTAGGGGATCATAATGAACCCCCTAACTATCGAGCTGCATTAGCAGATTCTGAATCTGACAAATGGCTTGATGCTATGAACGCGGAAATGCAATCCATGAAAGATAACCAAGTATGGACTTTGGTTGATCTTCCTCCTAACAGTAAGACTGTTGGTAGCAAGTGGATCTTCAAGAAGAAGACCGACATGGATGGAAATGTACACACCTATAAAGCTCGATTGGTAGCAAAAGGTTACACTCAAACCTACGGGATTGACTATGATGAAACCTTCTCGCCTGTTGCCGACGTTAGAGCTATTAGGATTGTCATAGCCATAGCAGCGTACTATGACTATGAGATTTGGCAAATGGATGTTAAAACTGCTTTCTTGAATGGACACCTTGATGAAGATGTCTATATGGTTCATCCTGAGGGTTTTGTTAATACAAAACACCCAAAGAAAGTATGTAAGCTTCAAAGGTCCATTTATGGACTAAAGCAAGCATCCAGAAGTTGGAACAAAAGATTCGACGAGGAAGTCAAAACGTTTGGCTTTACTCAGAATCCCGACGAGCCATGTGTATATGTAAGAGCTAGTGGGAGCATTGTCTTCTTTCTAATCCTATATGTCGATGACAGACTACTCATAGGAAATAACATTCCAATGCTACAAGATGTAAAATCCTGGTTTGGGAAGTGCTTCGCTATGAAGGATCTTGGGGAAGCGGCATATATACTTGGTATAAAGATCTACCGAGATAGATCAAAGCGGTTAATCGGACTAAGTCAAAGTGCGTACATTGATAAGATTCTAAAACGATTTAGAATGGATGCTTCCAAACGTGGAAGTCTCCCTATGCAACACAATGTACACTTGAGTAAGACTCAAGGACCGTCCTCACCTGATGAGATGAAACGTATGCGTGATGTCCCCTATGCCTCGGCAGTAGGATCTATCATGTATGATGTGCGGTGCACAAGACCTGATGTAGCATTCTCACAGAACCTTACAAGCCGATATCAACAGAATCCAGGTGAGAGTCACTGGACTGCTGTTAAGAACATACTGAAGTATCTTAGGAATACTAAAGATATGTTTCTTGTCTATGGTGGTGAGCCTCAAAATGAGCTAAGCGTTACTTGTTATTCTGACGCTAGTTTTGAGACTGATAGAGATGATTCCAAATCTCAAACGGGGTATGTTTTCGTTTTGAACGGAGGCGCTGTTGATTGGAAAAGTGCGAAGCAGAGCACTATCGCTATGTCTTCTACAGAAGCTGAATACATTGCAACTACTGAAGCTGCAATGGAAGCTGTTTGGATGAGGAAATTCATTTCTGGGCTTGGAGTTGTCCCCAGTAATGAAAGACCCATGGATATGTACTGTGATAACACAGGTGCTATCATCATTGCCAACGAACCTGGTGTTCATAAAGGCGCCAGACATTACCGGAGGAAGGTTCACTACATTAGAGATGCGATCCTAATGGGAGATGTACGCTTGCTCAAAGTTCATACAGATGACAACTTAGCTGACCCTTTCACGAAGCCAATGTCATGTACCAAACATATTGAGCATGCTAGAAACATTGGACTTCGACCAGCTAGTAGTTTCATGTAATCTGTTTTAGTATTTGGATAATGGAACATTGAGCAGTTTTTATTGGAATAAATTGATATATTTGATATGATCGTTTTTATATGAATATCTACTGTGTTCTATATTTGCATGTTTATATCCATGAATATTTACTGCGTTTTATATTCTAAACTGTCCATTGTCATATTAATAATATGGGAATATTATTAAGACAAACCTGAGGGCATTGATGACATTATCTTAGTATGGCTAAGGATGACAAAATCAAACTCACATGTTGTTCATATTGATGCACAATTGGACTGACCCAACCTATGAGAAATCACTTCCTGGATTTATGTCACAAGTGAATCTCACAAAGGCTTTGTCACTTATCCTCTGACTTGAGATGCAAGTTGGTTTGTGTATGTAGAGGGGAAAACTTTGATATGGTTAAACGCTGACCTGAATAAGGCTGCTATAACAACCATTATCGGGTTTGTCATTAAGCATATGACAGACACGTGCAGTCAACAAAGAATTTGTTCCTCCACGCATGTGGATTAGATACTACTGGGCCCCTCGATGATTTGAATAGATGTATGTGTGGCCACACCCAAAAGGTAATCAAGATGAATCTTGATTGGTTTTGGTAATCTACTTCAATATATAGATCGAGAAACAGAATCGTTGAAATTTTAGATTGACATTTACCCTTGTCTAAAATTCAACATAGTATCAGTAACAAAAGGATAACTGCTCGAAAACTTTGAACAAAGATTTTATGAAACTCCTCATGTACTTCTAGGGGCATTGGCGGGTTGCTAGACTCTAACCTTTGCTTGTATAACTACTTGATGTTATCACGTGCGCAAGTGGGAGCTGTTGGAATATGCTTCACGCGTATAACATATAGTTATATGGCTAGTAGTTTGTGAGCCTAAAGGGTCACACACTTAAACACTTAGCACCATAAGATATATAGTGTAATTAGGGTAATTACATTATATATTAATATAAGCTACATGCTTATATATAAGTTTAATATTAAATGTTAATATTGAAACCTTAATGTGAGCAAACTAGAAGGAACAAAAGATAAGGACTTGTGTGTAAATATTGGTCAATGGTTTATGGAAATCATTAATGGGAATTAAGGCACCATTATGGAGTGTAAATGACTCCATAAACTCCCTCCCTTGCCTTGTGAATTCACGGCACACACACACACAAAACATCCCATCTTTTGCTTCCATTTGCTCTCAAGAATCAAGGACTAGCATCCTCCTTTGGTGTTCTTGAAGTGTTGTGTGGACTTTCTTTTAGAGGTATTCTAATTGAATATTTGGTTTCAATCCATTACCAACTCCATCCGAATACACAATAATCAAAGGCAACTAGGGTATGAATTCTTATACCATTCTCTTTGATTTTCTTATAGTTTAATTGTATGATTGATATCAAGATCCGTTCATGGTGATTAAATCTTTCCGCTGCGTTTTGGTTCTTGTTTTAACCGAAAATCACCATTATTAAGTACACGAATCACAAGTCTTTTAAAATTAAGGATTAAAATTGGAATAAGGTTTAAGACTTAAACAAACCCAAGAAAATCTTAGATCGAAGTACTGTCTACCTAATGGAACACCTCACTTGTTCAACGATATTCATATTGTAAGGAGAAAAAACCTTAGATATGGATTCAAATCATTGCGAGTGTTAGGGTGCGTAAGGTTCTGTGATAATCGGGAGTCCCGGCGCAGAGCATCGCATTGTCTTAGATGGTCTGATCTAATTTGGTGTTAATCGGGAGTCCCGGCCCAAAAAGTACTTGAGTAGAATAAACATACTACACTTTATTACAACTTAGAAATGCATGATTAAATTTGTACAAGGTTGTAGTAAGTTATAAGTCTAAAGATTCTACGACCCCTAGGAATCGTGTCAAGTCTTGATATGATCGGTAAGGATGTTACCTACAAGAAACAGCATGTATCGTCGGGAAGTGCCCAAACCTTGCGTCGAGAATGTGATATATGGATCCTATGCCTAAAATATTAGTTATGGGTTTATAATATAGGATCCATAAAGGACAAGTTGACTGGGTCAAACTTTCTCAATTGGGAGCGCAATCTTCGTATTGTGCTCAGGCATGAGAGAAAGCGGTATGTCTTGGAGAGAGCAGTACCAAATGTCCCTGCCGCAAATGCCCGAGCTGAAACGAGGCAAGCTTATGATAAGCATGTCAGTGATGCACTCGATGTGAGCTGTCTGATGCTCGCCACTATGAGTCCCGAGCTACAAGCGGGACTTATGGATGTGCCTGCTTTTGAGATGATCCAGCAACTTAGGGATTCATTTCAAGAGCAAGCTCGAACTGAGAGGTTTGACATCAATCGAGCTTTCAACTCATGCAATATGGTCAAAGGAACACCGGTGAGTGCCAACATCATGAAAATAAAAGGGCACATGGATCACCTCGCTAGACTTAGTCACCCCATTCCGTTGCAGATGGCAAGGACACTATACTGAATTCATTGTCTAATGACTACAAGCGTTTTGTGGTCAACTACAACATGCATAATATGGAGAAATCCATTGCTGAGCTACATTCTATGCTCAAGACAGCTGAGTTGAGTTTGGGATCAAAGTCTAAAGATGTTCATATCATCGGTAATGGCGGTGGTAATGGGAAGAAGAAGAGAAACATGCATGGTGGGAAAGGTAAGATCAATCCCAACCAAGCAATGCCAAATGGTAAAAGTGTCAAACCAAAGGTCAAGAAGTCGAAGCCTAACACTGCGAGGACCGATAATCGGTGCTTCAAATGTGGCGAGGCTGGGCATTGGAAAAGAGATTGTCTAAAGGTTGCCGGTGGTGGAGGACTTGCTAGTTTTTCGGGTAAAACCACCAAACTTCTAAGTCACTTTAAGTTACTTGTAAAGTACATTACAAGTAATCTAACTTTTGCAATCGTTTATTGCAGGAGGGAATGGAAAGTGATAACCGGCATGAGATGGAGATGATCCCACGAGCACCACTTATTTTGATTCAGTATTTTGGATTCAGTAAAACAATTATTGGTTTTTAGTTGTTTTTGAAGAAATTACATTTTTGTATTTTATGATAAATTTCGTGTTTTAAGTTTATCATCGTTGAATCCATGGTTGAATTATATTGTGTGTGCATGTGTGTTGATTATACTAGTCAAAGTTTATGACTAGATTATAAAGTCAAGTATTGACTTGATAATAATCTCATTTTTTATATTTGTTTGATTGTTGTAATTTCTTAGAAGCTCAAATTACTTAGACACTAGTAATTAGAAAGTTATTCTAATGAAAGTATTTAAGAGTTTTTATGGAAAGCATAATGTTCAAGGTACATTGAACTTATTTAAAACATCTTAAGTAATGGTTACTTGTGATGGTAAGTTTTAAAATATTAGTATTAATATAGTATGATTATATTGGATATAATCAAGATAGACTTTAAAAAGTATTATTACAAGTCTTTCATACTTGTGATAAAGGAATTTAATAAGGTCATAATTCCCTAATAGGAATGATTGGATATTCTTATAATCCAAGAAAAAAAATGACTTAGACATTAAATGAACTCTTAAAAGATAAGAACTATATTAAAGTATTTACGAATTAAAAGGTATTATTGCAAGTCTTTTATACTTGTAATAAATACAATATTTGATCAAGTCATAATTCCCTAATAGGAATAATGGATAATTGAGAAATCCAAGAAATGAATTTGGCATTAAATGAGGTTCTTAAAAGATACTAATATACATTTAAGAATTGGAAGTATCGTTTCAAGTGTCTTATATTTGTTAGATACGTTGATCAATGAAAGCCATGATTCCCTTAAAAGGAATGTTGGATATTCGCAAATCCAAAGGATGACTTTAATAATTGGGCTTAAATTCCATAAATTTAGTGGGAGCTATGACTAACGTATTCATTAGAGGTATTAATAAATATAGTAAGTTAGTAGGATGTTAACAACAAGGTTTTACCAAGTCGTCAGCCAAAGAGTTAAGAGAAGTAATAAATGATCATTAATTAGATTATTGCAAACCTAATAGTGTAATCACAAGTCTTGTGATTAATTATTGCATATCTAATAGTTATTCACACTCCAGTGGATAACATAATCATTTAAAGAAATTTCTTTAACTAGCAACAAGATATCTACAAATCAAGTAACTAAAAGAGGCTTTAGTTACAAGGTGAATTTTATGAATTCAAGAAACTAAGGAGTTATTTCCAATAATTCTATGTTTACGGAATTGCATAAAAGGAAAGACTAGAATACGTTCTAGAATGTTGCAAGAACAAAATCTAGCAAAGACAAAAGTAATAGTATTTTTTCTAACACTTGTCTTATGTCTTTAGTTTAATAGAAATGACTAGTATAGTGATAAACTTACAAGTAAAATTGTAAAAGTCATTAAGTAATCAACACGAACGAAAGGAATAAGTAATGATGCAGTAATAATTCTGTATCTATGTCTAGTATACATGAGTTAGTATCATTGTTATTCAAGAATTTGTATGTTTTACAATATCCATGAATAAAAGTCTCTTTATTCAAAAGATATATCCCGTGACTACTCGTCTTGGTGGGAACCTTGATGGGACGTTAACGTCATCGCGATATTTGGTGGAGATTCAAGTTTACTCGAAGATAGCTACAACAAGTTTGTTGTGGACCAAATATCGGTGATATTCTGTTGGAGCTCGACGAATATTGGATTGACCACCGTGACAATACTTCATGGTTGAAAAGTTCAAAAGTATTGTTCACTAGGATTGTCCTTAAGCCTGAGGTATTTGGTTTGGGATACAATGACTAATGTACTTTGGTTCGTCTTAGACAAGCCTGAAATATGGTTGTCATACGAGGCCTTACTGGGTACAGAGGAAGTTGTATTTTGAATCGAAATATAACAAGATGGTAATTACACCTCTTTTTTAGGAGAGATATTTATGGGTCCTTTGACATGATAAGAAAACTGGAAAGTGCATGGCCATGCCCAAACGAACTGATTTGTTCTTTGTCGTTTATCACAACAGTTTGAATCAAGAAGTCATGAAATGATTTCGAATACAGGAGTTGATATTTTCTACCATGCTCGTATTCGTTATCACAAATATCGTGCTGCAAGAGATGAACCTAACAAAGTTTCCCAATAAGTAGAGACAGGGTGTTCTTTACTAGGACACGCTATTAAAGAGTTTTTCAAAAACTATACCTGGATTACATAAGCTGTTTTTATGGGGTTGGTTACCTACATGCCCATCTAGAAGGCCATTGTAGCTCGTGTCATTAAGATAAAGGTTACGAACTTGCACAAGTGGGAGTCTGTTGGAATTATGTGCATAGTTAGTCAACCTATGATGATACATCATGCCTACGAGACAGTTAAGGGTCACACTGGTGAGTGCATGTAGTACGAGCAAGATATGCAATGATACTACGAAGAGAAATGATTCATAATAGTCATTATGAATCAGTTATGTATTAAGTTGAGTTTAACTTATTACTAAATTAGTTTAACTAACTAACTAATACAAGTATTTGTACATTTACTAGTCAAGTAAATATACAATGTGTTAAAGATTATCCATGATATGATTTAAAGCTATTAAATCATATAGTAATTGGATAATATTATTGTCTAATTAATTATTAGAAGTATAAATACCAAGTATATATTGCGAGTACATTGTGTACGAAATATATAAGTGTATAATACTAAGGCATTTGATAATTAAGTGTGACAATAATAAACAAGTAAAACTATAAGGGATGGAAGTGTAAAAGGAAAGTTTAATTAAAGATCTAATCTTAATTAAACTAAAGGGTTCTAAGCGGAACTTATTTAAGTATAAATAAGAGGCTTAGGGTAACCCTTATTTGTTACACACCCCACACGAAATCACCATCCCTCCCCTCCCTTTCGATCGACCGAATTGAGCCAAGAACACCAAGTTTGGTTTTCTTCGTTTTTCGTTCGTTCTTCGTGTTCTTCGAGTTTTGAAGAACAAGTTCGTTGCTAAGATCAACTAGAAGGTCGCTCGATTTGTTCATCATCAGTGGACTTTCTTAACCAAGCAATAAGGTATGTTTTGGGAAACCCTTTTCTCCCTCTCCCTCTTGTTCGAATTCGACCAAAGAACCCTAGGGTTCTTTGGTTGATGGTCGACGAACCACACAAGCATTCTGTGTGTTCGAGTTCTTCGAATAAGGTTTCTTTTTTGTTAATCTAGTTTGATTTCCAAGTTCCTATAACCCTTTAGGGTTTAAGGATTAAGTTCAATCTTAGTTCCGCTTTAAAGGATTGAACTAGCTAGTTGGTTTAACTGGTTAAGAACACCATCATGTTCTTACCAGTATGGTCGAACCAAGTGTACTAGGTGGTTGACCCAAGTGGTCGATCAGTGTTATGAAACCCTTCATACCTAATCGGGCCAAGGCCTGTACTTGGCCCATTCGATCTATCCAAGCCCATCGGGCCAAACTTTAGTCGGCCCATTAGTAACCAAGCCCATTTGGACCAAAGCCCAAACCTTTGGCCCATTACTTACCCAAACCGAACCCAATTGGGCCCAAGCCCAATCCATGGCCCAACCCAATCGGATCTAATCCCAACTTGAGGCCCAAGTGGCCCACTTAGCGCCCATTAAGCCTATTTAGGCCCATTAAGCCTAACCCAAGCCCATTTCATTTCATTTTGAAGCCCATTTCATTTCATTTCGGCCCATTAAGGCCCGATAACCCAAGTTCATTTGATGTCACAAAACATAAAACATAACGCAAATCATATATCATATATCATATATATTAGATCTCCTGTTTTAGCTTAGTCTAATTAGAAACACTATTACGTTTAGGAAGCTAGGAGTCTGTTAATTAGTCCTCTGTTTAATCAAAGTGCTAAGCTTTGCCCAGGTGAGTCCATAACCCCTTTTACTACTTTTACAGTTTTATAAACTATCGGTGTGGAAAATATAAACAATGCAACTGTTTACTATGACTGTACAACATCATTACATTTTAATTATCGAGTTGGCATGACAAACAATTATTATACTAGACTAAGGATACCAGCAATCATTAACTAGTGGATCTAGACCATGAATATGCAGATAGTACTATTGGCTGACACTCATCCTCCCAACATTATTTGATCACTACTTGGTTATCCAAGACATCTTTCAGGAGTGTATATCCATAAAAGAACGTTAACATACTGGAGTTGAAGTGTTAATTGTGGACTTTGGGGTTGGTATATTAGCCAAAGAGCATTGCTAACTGTTGGGGATAACAGTCATGCGATGTCAAACATAACAACTTGTTCAAAACATTTTCATAAATAAAACTAGTAATTGTAGACTTCTACAATTACACTTCATTTTCATATTTATTTCTCATAACATATCAAGTGTTGAATTTATACTTTTCATTCATAAAACTATTTTTGTAACAATCATTTTGGGTAGCAGACACAATTCATTTACAATAAACAATAACCTTGTGGATTCAATCAACATTATTGTTGACCCTTTTATCTTTATGTTTTTCAAGTGATTAGGAGCAAAGTGACACTGGAGGATATTGTACGGACCGAAATTTTAAATAAATAAATTGTACAAATATATGATAATTATGGATAATTCATTTCAGAACCGTAGGAATTGGTTTCGTGTCATTTGGACACCGTTTGATATGATTAAGGTCGAAACCGGGCTGGTTTAGACAACAAAAAGTTGCTGCCCAGCTGCCTGAAGGAGTTCACGATGCGAACTATAGTTCGCGATCGTTAACATCAAACAGAGATTTTGGGGTTTTGGACGATCGGTGTTCACGGCCCGTTCCCGATCGCGAAGAGTTCCCGACGCGGGAAGTTCGCGATCGCGAACTGTGTCAGGTGCATAAAAACGGGTTTGAGGGTAGGGTTTAGACACCTACACCCCCTAAAACCCTATCAGCCGGAAGAAGTGCACGATTTTTGGTGTTCTTGAGCTCAAATCTTCATATTCCTTGGAGATTATTGATCTAAGATAAGAATCCTTGTTATTTTATGCATCTCTTTGGTATTTTGAGCTATATTTGGGTATCAATGGTGGTTTGGACAACCTACCATGTCATCTTTGGGGAAGATGACCAAACTTGAGTGTAAAACACTCATTGTAGACTTGTAGTCATTGTGTACAAGTTGGATTTGGGTTTTATGGATAGAAATATTGAACTAGGGTTTGAGATTTCCACCAAGTGGTATGAACTTGGTGGTTGGGAATGTTAAATTGGATAGATTAGTAATTAGTTATGGATAATAACTAGTTTTTGTGTTGATGATGATATTAGGTCAAGAAGGCCATGAGATTGGAAGTACTTCCTTGATTGGGAAGTAAGGATTTGTGTTGTTGAACACAAGTATTGGATAGCATTGCTAAGGTGAGTACATGTGATCTTTTCTGAGTACATTGTAAAATGGTTTTTATGGTTTAAATGATTAAACAAGTTTTTAGTAGTCTTTATTGAATAAATATTTTAATAAAGAAATAAAGATTGATTAGTTAGTATACGAAATGATAGAAACCCTATAGGTTGACGCCACAAATTCCATCCATACCAATCTACTGAATTGTTTGAATTTTTATGTAAAAGATTTATAGACGGGGTTAACCAAATATGTTATTGACTTGCTTGGTTCCCACTTGTATGTCGAGATTTATGATTTGGAGCATTGGCTCAAGTTGTTGAATTGTTATGTGGTAGCTAAACAATTGGATCCTAGATAACCCACACAAGTTGGGGGAGTTAGTGACACCTACTCGGGGCGGTACCACCCTGCGCATGGGTAGTGTGTCGAGAAATAGATAACCCGGAAATCGGGGGAGTTTGAGATAACCCGGAAAACGGGGGAGAAATAGATAACCCGGAAACGTGGGAGTTTACCTAGTTAACCCATATGAGGGGAGTTGTTTCGGGGAGGCCCGTTACGTATGTGCTGGGCTTATGGCAAGCCTTAGAGTATGTTTGACTATGTGCAATTTGATAATTATTTAATTATTATTTTATTGCAAATGTTTTCTAACCGGGTCTAAAACCCATGTTTCTCACGAGACAATCTTGTCTCACGTACTACGTTTATTTTGGCTATGTACTCAGGTTCGGGAGCTAAGGATTAGACGGCCTGTAGTTGTAGCATTGGAAGTGATTAGCTCGGTGTACCATTTGATTCCCTAAGACTTTACTTTTGATATTATTGTAACACCGATTTTTGGCACTTGTAATCATTCCAAATGTTTTTGTTTAAACCAAGTTTTGGTTATTATGAATTTTGGTGGCTAAACTTTAAATATTGGTGTGTTACAACTTGGTATCAGAGCTTTAGTCTAAGTGAATTAGGTTGGTTTACCCACCCTAGACTTAGACTTTGTTTTTAGTACATTATGTTTTATAGAAAGTTAGGTTGACCTTTAAGAGTTAGGGTTGACCATTAAGGGAATTGTTTTGAATCGAGCTTTTCTTATGTGTTATTTTGACTATTTAGTCAACTTATTGGATTCTAATTGAGTTGACATCTTATTATAGTAAGATGGCTAGAACGAGAAGTGGTCGAGCCTTGTTGGATTGAGAACAAGCTTCAAATGTGAATCAAGATGGGAATGGATTGGACAATTCGGGTATTGGGAATAACCATACCCCGGTAATAATGGAGGCCATTCAATCCATGCTCACTAACATGAGAAATGTGATGCAACAAGATGTTAACCGGATCATAAATGACCGGTTGAACCTTGGTGATGGTGAAGAGGAAGAAGAGGAACGTCGTGAGGAGGAGGAGAGGGAGGAAAGTGAAGATTCCCCACCTCTCACGAAGATTAAGTCAACGGGAACTAGTGTCCCGACCGAGAAGTCCTCCAACGAGGAAAGTGGTGAAGAAAGAAAGATTGAACGTGAAGGATGTTCTTACAAAACATTCCTTGCATGCCGACCCGACAACTATCTCGGGAGTACGGAACCGAAGGTGACCGTTCGTTGGATTCGAGAGACGGAACATGTGCTTGAAAGTAGCAAGTGCAAACAAGAAGACATGGTGACTTATGCCTCACGTTTGTTGAAAGATGATGGTCTTACATGGCTAGACACCGTGTATGAGACTTTGGGAAAGAAAGACGTTTACAAGATGTCATGGGATGAGTTCACTAGAAGACTCAAAGAGAAGTTTTGTCCCGAAAGGGAGTTAGAAGAGTTGTTGGTAGAGTTCTTGCATTTCAAGAAAGGTAATCTAACCTTGGATGAATATACCAAGAAGTTCATGGGATACCTCCCGTTTGTGTCAAGTACCTACCCAACCGAACGTAGTCATGTGGTTCGGTTTGCTAATGGGTTACCATGGGAGTATGAACTCGAAGTGAAGAGGGAGACCACTCTTGATGAGGTGATCAATGTCGCCCGAAGTGTTGAGAAAATTAGTAAGAGAAGGGTACAAGAGAGGTCGGTTGGTAATGAAAAGAGAAAGTTTGAAAGTTTTTCGGGACCATCAAAGAAAAGCAAGTTTGCCCCGAGCGGGTCGAAGTAAGGTAGTGTCAGTGGTTGTAGAAAGTGTGGTAGGGACCACAAAGGTGAATGCAAGGCAGATTAAAATGGTTGCTACAAGTGTGGGCGATTCGGCCACAAGGCTAAAGATTGCAAAGTTAAAAGCCTTGATGAGGTGGAGTGTTTCTCATGTCATGAGAAAGGGCATTATAGCAATGTTTGCCCAAAGAAGGGAACCGAAACGTTGGTGTCAACCGCTCACAAGAAACCGGAGCTGTTGAAAGTCAAAGGGTGTGCCTTCCAACTCACGCGTGAAGAAGCTAAGGAGACTCATGATGTCGTCTCAGGTACCTTATTCATAAGAAAAAAGAAGACTATGCCTTCGCCATATGAAATATGTAAGTAATAATAGCATGGCACTTTGAATTCTCCACACCCACTTATGTATTGATTGATTCGGGTTCTACTTATTCTTTCGTGTCTCATGAATTTGGTGCTAAGTTTAAGGTTCCACTAGAGCTACTTGATGATTTGTATGAAATAGAAGTAGCCGATGGGAAAACCTCTATGGTTCAACACATTTATAGGGATTGTGAATTAGAAATCGATAATAAGAAGTTCAAAGTCGATTTGATGCCTATGGGAATTAAGGCTTTTGATGTGATTATTGGGATGGATTGGTTGGGAATCCATCAAGCCAAGATTTTATGTGGTAAGAAGTTAGTGTCGATCAAGTCACCCGAAAATGAGAAGGTGTACATTTATGCGGAAAAGAGGCATCGTATGCCAAACCTTATTACCGCCATTAAAGCAAGAAAAAATTTGTCAAAGGGATGTTCGTCATTTATAGCCTAGGTCCTTGATGGAAGAAAAGAGAAGAAGAAGACGGTTGAAAATGTGAAGATTATCCGGGATTTCCCCGAAGTTTTTCCCGATGACTTACCCGGTTTGCCACCGGAGAGACAAGTCGAGTTTCGAATTGATTTAGTTCCGGGGGCGACGCCGATTGCCCGAGACCCGTATCGTTTAGCTCCAACCGAAATGAGAGAGTTGATGGCTCAACTTCAAGATTTACTTGATAAAGGTTTTATCCGTCCTAGTTCGTCACCATGGGGTGCACCGGTTTTATTCGTGAAAAAGAAAGATGGTTCGACGAGGATGTGTATTGACTACCGAGAGCTTAACAAGATGACGATTAAGAACCGATATCCTTTGCCAAGGATAGATGATTTGTTTGATCAACTCCAAGGAGCCGATTATTTCTCTAAGATTGATTTGAGATCGGGTTACCATCAAGTTCGTGTTAAAGAAGGTGATACCGAGAAGACGGCCTTTAGAACTCGTTATGGGCATTATGAATTTTTGGTGATGCCATTCGGTTTGACGAATGCCCCGGCTATTTTCATGGATCTCTTGAATAGGTTTTGTAAACCATTCCGCGATAAATTTCTCATCGTGTTCATCGACGATATTCTTATTTTTTTCCAAAACCGAAGAAGAACATGAAGAACACTTGAAGCAAACTCTAGAAGTTTTGAAACGAGAAAAGTTGTATGCAAAATTCTCAAAGTGTGAATTTTGGTTGCGAAAAGTTCAATTTCTCGGTCATATAGTATCTCGAAGCGGGATAAAAGTTGACCCGTCTAAAATTGAAGCGGTAAAGAATTGAGAAGCACCGAAGACTCCAACCGAAGTAAGAAGTTTTCTTGGGTTAGCCGGTTATTACCGAAGATTTATTGAAGATTTTTCCCGAGTGGCGGTCCCACTCACTAGGTTAACGAGAAAAGATGTGAAGTTTGATTGGGGGAAAAAGCAAGAAGATGCTTTTGCCTTGTTGAAGGAGAAGTTTTGCAATGCACCGATTCTCACTCTACCCGATGGTATGGAAGACTTCGTGGTGTATAGTGACGCCTCGAACAAAGGTCTTGGTTGTGTTTTGATGCAAAGAGGTAAAGTGATAGCTTATGCTTCAAGACAATTGAAAAATGCGTAAGAGAGATATACTACTCATGATTTAGAGTTGGCGGCGATTATTTTTGCCTTGAAGATTTGGAGACATTACTTGTATGGCACAAGGTGTATATTGTACACGGATCACAAAAGTCTCAAATATGTGTTTACTCAAAAAGACTTGAATATGAGACAAAGAAGGTGGATTGAGTTGATTTGTGATTACGATTGTGAAATCGTTTATCATGAAGGGAAGGCTAATGTAGTAGCCGACGCCTTAAGTAGAAAAGTCTATGAGAAGCCGGTTAAGGCTAAATTGATGCGGATTGAAGTGGTGTCTAGCTTCATTGGAAGTATAAAAACCACACAAACCGGAGTGATAGGAAAAGACGAGTATAGACAAGAGAGATTGGGAAAGAATCAATCATTTGAAGAAAATGGTCAAGGGTTGAAAACCATGAATGGTCGGATTTGGGTCCCGAAATTCGGTGGAAACCGAAAAGTATTATTGAATGATGCTCACAAGTCCAAGTACTCGATTCATCCCGGAAGTACAAATACTTATCAAGACTTGAAGAGAATGTATTGGTGGCCGGGGATGAAGTCGAGAGTAGCAAAGTACATTTCAAAATGTGCCATGTGTGCACAAGTGAAAGTCGAGCACCAAGTGCCTTATGGGGTTGCACAATCATTGCAAGTGTCGGCCGGTAAATGGGAAGATATATCCATGGATTTTATTGTTGGTCTTCCAAATACGAGTAGAAATCATGGTTCCATTTGGGTGATTGTTGATAGGTTAACGAAAAGTGCGTTATTCCTAGCTATTCGGGAAACTATGCCACTCGAGAAGTTGGCAAAGTTGTATGTTGATGAAGTTGTTCGGTTGCATGGGGTACCGATGTCAATTGTGTCCGATCGGGATGCAAGGTTTACCTCGATATTTTGGAGATCACTCCAAGAAGAGTTGGGAACTAAGTTGAGATTGAGCATGACTTACCATCCGCAAACCGATGGCCAAAGCAAAAGAACGATCCAAACGATCGAATATATGTTGAGATCGTGTGTATTGGATTTTGGTGGTAAATGGGATGAGCAATTACCGTTAGTTGAATTTTCATATAACAATAGTTATCACTCAACAATTAAAATGCCACCGTTTGAGGCATTGTATGGGAGAAAATATAGGACGCCTTCTTGTTGGTTAGAGGTGGGTGAGACAAAACTCACGGGTCCCGATTTTGTGAAAATAACAAACAAGAAAATCGGAATGATTCAAAAGAATATGAAAATCGCACAAGATCGCCAAAAGAGTTATTCGGGTTTGAAGAAGCGACCATATGATTTGGATGTTGGTGATATGGTGATGTTGAAAGTGTCACCGTGGAAGGGCGTGATGAGATTTGGTAAGAAAGGAAAGTTGAGTCCACGATATGTTGGACCATTCAAGATTTTGAAAAGAATTGGGCTTCAAGCCTTCAAGCTTGAACTTCCACCCGAGTTGCAAGGTGTCCATGACACGTTTCATGTTTGTAATTTGAAGAAATTTTTGGGTGAAGTGGAGAATGTGATCCCACTTCAAGATTTGCGGGTCGATGCACCCAACCGATTGATTGAAGAGCCCGAGGCCATTTTGGAGGCCCAAACGAAGAAGTTGAGGAACAAGGATATTGAACTAGTATTGGTCAAGTGGAAGCACTCCCTTGGGCCAAATTTGACTTGGGAAGTCAAAGATGAGATTAAGAAACGCTACCCGAACTTTGTAGATTATGATGCGATTCCGAGGACGGAGTCCTCTTAAGGGGTAGATACTTGTAATGACCGAAATTTGTAAATAAATAAACTGTACAAAAATATGATATGATAATTATGGATAATTCATTTCAGAACCGTAGGAATTGGTTTCGTGTCATTTGGACACCGTTTGATATGGTTAAGGTCGAAACCGGGCTGGTTTAGACAACAAACAGTTGCAGCCCAGCTGCCTGAAGGAGTTCACGACGCGAACTATAGTTCGCGATCGTGAACATCAAACAGAGATTTTGGGGTTTTGGACGATTGGTGTTCACGGCCCGTTCCCGATCGCGAAGTGTTCCCGACGCGGGAAGTTTGCGACGCAAACTCCAGTTCGCGATCGCGAACTGTGTCAGGTGCATAAAAACGGTTTTGAGGCTAGGGTTTAGACACCTACACCCCCTAAAACCCTATCAGCCGTTATTTTGGAAGAAGTGCACGATTGTTGGTGTTCTTGAGCTCAAATCTTCATTTTCGTTGGAGATTATTGATCTAAGGTAAGAATCCTGTTAGGACCATTTATGTTGTATCAAATAGTTAGAGGACTAGAAGTGTAATATTGTAATAGTGTTAATCTAGTCTTAGCCTTAATCTTGATTATTAGTGAGCTAGGTATTTAAGGAAATCCTTCCTTCACTAATTGTAAGCTTTTACACATAACAGAGATTATCATTTCAAAGCAATTATTCCCTCCATCTTTCTCTCTCAACCAATACACCAAGAACACACACACTAATTTCTTCAATCCTTCTCAAATAAACAAGAATTAGCTAGATTTAGATTGCATTTGATCTATCAAGTGGTATCAGAGCACAAACTCTCTGTGAGTAGATCCAAACAAGTGCTAATTCGATCTAGATCTGAGTTTTTGAAGGTTGAAGTTCATGTTCGTGTCTGTGATTTAATTCGAAAATTTTTGTGTCCAAATCAATGAATTGAGTGAAGATTAGTGTTTCTCCTTCAATTCTAATAGGATTAGAATCAAATTTCGATCAATTCCATCAACAATTGATCGAAATTCAGTGATTTTAGTGAAAAATTGAAAAGTTCAAAAAGTTTCTGAAAATCGAAGATTAAGAGCTGAAGTTTTATGGATTGAAGGATATTATCGGATCAAAGTGTTAGGAAATCATTTTTGAGCAATTAGGGATTGGAATCACTGAAATTGATCGAGTATTGAGCGAAATCAGATTGAAAAAGTGAAGTTTTGAACGAACGAGCTCATACGTCGAAGTCCTCGGCTCGAACATGATGAACATGTTCGGCACATGAGTTCGACCCGAAGTTTAACATAGTGTTCGGCCCAAGTATCTTGTTCGGCCCGAACTCTATGTTCGGCCCATATCGTTCGGCATTATAAGTTCGGCTCATTCTTGCTTTCGGTGTTCGACCCGAACATTATAAGTTCGGCTCATTATAAGTCCGGTCATATTATTTTCGGACCGAACACTATACCCCATTGATCTTCGGCCCGAACATACAAATTCAAAGTTCGACCCATTTCAAAGTTTGGCCAGAGATTCTCTTTTTGTTCGACCTAATTCAAAGTTCGGTCTAATCGAACTTCGGCCCATATCAAACCTCGGCCCAATTAGTTTAGCATACTTGTTCGGGCCGAGCTTTCTAATCAAACTTCAGCCCATTTCATATCAATACAAGTTCGACCCATTTCAATCTTCGGCCCATTTCATATCTTCGGCCCAATACAAGTTCGGCCCATTTTAATCTTTGGTCCATTAACGTTTAAAGCTTTTTAAAATGACGTCTAAAGATGCTCTCTCAATCGGAACCGATCTCAAACCTCCGGTTTTGTACCGAGGTGAATATTCACAGTGGAAGAAACGATTCCTCCACTTCATTAAAAACCAGGAACTGGCAATGGATATCCTTGATTCACTTGAAAACGGTGTAGCGGTATTTTATGAAGATGTCGTTGCTGTACCAAATGCAAACCACCAGTTCTTGGCGGTCGAACTCTGCTTCCTCCGACTCGATGTGATGCTCAACAAAAACAAAGAGCTAAAGCTGATCTACAATCTTTTTCATTCATCCTTCAAAGTTTACCGAATGAGATTTATAACAGTCTGGATAGTTTGGAGACCGGTAAAGAAATATGGGATGAAATAAGAAAGCAAATGGAGGGAACTGTTTTAGGAAACAAAGCTAAAATGGTCACCACTTTAAATGCATATCAATCGTTTAAAGCGACCACCGGGGAAGAATTAGAGAGCACATATCATCGGTATTACAATTTGTTGAATGAACTGAGAAGAAATAATCTGAAAAAGGAAAATCTTGAGATCAACATCAAGTTCATCAATAGTCTTCTTCCGGAGTGGGCCATGTTTGGAAACAGTGCCATGCAATCTGAGCTCAATTGATGTTCATGAATTGTTTGAGTATCTACTTCAAAATGCTCCCATGGTGAAAGACATAGTCAAAACTAAACAAGAAAATGCCAACACCCTTGATACTCTAGATCTTCTTACAAAACAATATCAGTCTAATTCATTGGGTAAAATGAAAGAAAAAACTGAAGAACCTGCAATGGATACAAAAGAAGAAATGGAGAAAGAATTAGAACAAGTTTTGCAAGCTATGTCTTTCATCTCAAGATATGAGAAAAAGTATTACTCAACACCAACAAACAATAATCAGAGGTCTTCATCCACCTTTAAGTTTGCACCATCTGCTTCCATCACAACTGATAAACCAACAATAACACCTTTGGATCCAACAAAGAAGTGTTACAATTGTGGTGTTGCTGGTCTCCCGAGATTGCAAGAAGCCCAAAGTTCGTAATTCAGAATATTTTAAACGAATGATGCTCATGGCTAAGCGGATTGAGGCTGGAAAAGTGTTATTAGCTGAAGATTTAAGTTGGATGGAGGACTCAGAGCCTGAAGATGAAGAACATTCAGCAAATTTATGCTTCATGGCACGTGAAATTGCTGAAATTTCTGATCGTTTCAATGAAGAGGCTAACAAAGAAATCGAGGTAATCAGTTCTCTCTTGTCTAATTCTTCAACTACAATTGATTCTGATAACAATTTTGTAACGAACCAGATTTCTGAAATTGAGTCTTTTAAACTAAATCTTTTAAATGAAAACGAAATAAATACTAAACTCCTAGAAAGTTTAATTGATATAGAAAACGAACATGAACAATCTGTTCATCATATTGCACAACTTGTTCATTGTGTTAAACAAAATCAACATTTTGAAAAAGAGAATCTGAAGTTACAAAATCATGTATCAGAATTGAAGGTTAAATATGAGATTGATATTAAGCATTTGTCTCATACAATTTCTGAAAAAGAAATTGAAATAACCAATCTTAAAATACACAAAGTTAACATCAAATGATCAAAATGAAAAATATTACAAGTTATACATTGAAACGTTTCATGAATATCAAATAACTAAAAACTGGTTGGAACGTAAACAAAAAGAATTCGATGACAATGAGAAACAGTTTAAATCATTAAACACTCAAATAAAAGAATTATCTGATACCCTACATGAAAATGACATCAAAACATCACGAGAATTAAATAACAAACAAAATGTCATTCATCAACTTCAACATGATAAAATTCAACTTTCTTCTCACATCAAACACTTAGAAGAAATAATTGCCAAACGAGGTCAAACTGGTCAAACAATTCATTTAAACAAGCCTAAAGACTTCAAATATTTCAATTCAAGAGAAGGACTGGGAGCTAATAATCCAGAATATCTTAAGATGGCTTGTAATGTGCTTCCAACACTGTATGATTCCAAATACATACATGTAGACGTTTGGCAGAGTTTCATGCGTATGACAGATGAGGAAGAAGAAATTGAAGCGTTCAACAGAGCTAAAAAGGAAAATTTACAAATTAGTTTCAATTACAATGAATTAAACAAAACATATGAAACTAAAAAGACAAAATTTGAAAATGAGGATTATTTGCCAATTATTACACCAGAAGAATTTGAGATCAATGGTAATGATGTACTTCAACAGAAAGTAACCCGCAAAGTTTACATACCTTCTGTAATTCTAGAAAAGAAAATTTATCAATTGGAAACCGAAATATATAAAACACAAAAGACATTTGACAACGAAAAATCCGCTTTACAAACAAAAATTCAAGATTTAGAAGATAAAATTGTTGAAATAAAATCTGTTCCAAATCAAAGTGCTTCTCCAAAGCCAACATCAGTCAATGAAAATTTTTCTACTCCTAAAAATCCAACTATTTTAAAAAGAAATTCTAATTCCACTGTTTTAAATTTTTCAGATAAAAATTTAAATTTCAAGCTTAAGAAGCCGATGCAAGACAGGATGAAAGAAGTTGAGCAGTCACAGAAGTCTAAGTCGACTAAGTCTAGTATGCTTAAGTCTGATGAACTTAAGAAGTCTAGATCTTCCTCGTCTTTAGCTTCTTCTTTTCCAAATTCCAATAAATGTAATAACTCAACAACATTTATTTCTCCTGCTACTCTTTATGGAATTGTATATGATTCAGCAATTTATCGTCCTGTTAATTTCACTGTGAATGGTGTAAATTTGATTGTTAAAACAGATAAAACTGGCAAAAAGGTTTATTTTGATAGAAAAACTAATACACCAATTTCTCAATATGATACACGATATTTTGTTAGAAAAGATGCTCCTTGTGGTCGACGACATGATGTTCTTTATAAAAATGGATCAATCATTCATTCATGTACTATTTGTTATCTCGAACCCTGCAAAACAATGCTCGCTCGATTTCACACATCACCAACTACACGTTCTTCTCCTAATTCTACAAAATCTGTTTATCGTGTAGTTTCTGCAAATACATCTCCAAAATCAGTTAATCATGTAGATTCTCCACATAAATCGCAAAAATCTGTTAATCGTGTTGTTTCTACACATCAATCGTCAAAATCATTTTATCGCGTTGTGTCTACACCGAAATCGTCAAAATCCGGTTCCTCAACTTTATCTCCCAAGCTAAATAAAAAAACTATCCATGTTTGTAAAATATACATGGATTAAAAATGAACAATCAAACTGGATTTTACTTTCTCCTGAGAAATCCTTAAAATGGTCTATCAAATTAACGAACCCAGAACTGCCTCCTTGCAGTTCTCCAAATCTCTAAATTCATACCATTTTTAATATTCTTCATAAAACATTTTCACTAATCGTGTAGGACCCATATCTGATTGGGTACCTTTTTGTTTTAATTGTTTTATGTAGAATATATGGTATCTTGATTCTGGTTGTTCAAGACATATGACCGGAAACAAGAACTTATTAACGAATTTTAGAGACAAATATTTGGGTACTGTTCGTTTTGGGAATGATCATTTGACCGCAATTATGGGTATTGGAGATATAATTCGTCACAATTTAATAATCCAGAATTTGACCTATGTTGAAGATCTTGCACACAATCTTTTTAGTATTGGTCAATTCTGTGATAAAACGTTGGAAGTAAATTTTCGAACAAAGAAATGTGTTGTTCGCACCTATGATGGCGAAGAACTTCTTACTGGAACTCGCGAGACAAATCTGTTTACTATCAATCTAAATGAAGTAGTTCCACTTGAAGAAGTATGCTTAATGTCAACGACATCAACAGATGAATCTTGGTTATGGCACTGTTGTCTCTCTCACCTTAATTTCAAAAATATCAACAAATTGGTAAAAGGTGGCCATGTATCTGGTCTTCCAGATGTTAAATTTCTTAAAGATCATCTTTGTTCTTCGTGCGATATGGGCAAAATGACTAAAAAATCTCATAAGCCCAAACCAGTTCAAAGTACTTCAAAACCGCTTGAATTACTTCATATGGACTTATGTGGTCCCACGAGCGTTCAAACATTAGCTGGTAAACGGTATGTATTGGTGATTGTTGATGATTATTCTCGATATACATGGGTTTATTTCTTGCGTTCAAAAGATGAAGCAGCTAATATCATCATAGCCTTCATAAAGAAAACTCAACCAAACTTGGATTTAAAAGTTCATACTATTCGTACTGATAATGGGACTGAATTCAAAAATCAAACATTAGATTCTTTCCTTGAATCAGTTGGTATAACCCATCAATTTTCCGCTGCGCGAACACCTCAACAAAATGGGGTTGTTGAACGAAGAAATCGTACCTTGGTTGAAGCTGCTCGTACCATGCTTTCATTTTCTAAACTCCCACTATCTCTTTGGGCAAAAGCTATTAGTACGGCATGTTTCACTCAAAATCGTTCCATCATCAATAAAACCCACAACAAAACGCCATATGAACTGATCAATAACCGCATTCCCAATGTTAAATTTTTCCATATTTTTTGGAGTCGTTGTTTCATTCTGAATGATAAAGACAAATTGAATAAATTTGATGAAAAAGCTGATGAATGAATTTTTGTTGGAGACTCGCGTGAATCTGCTTCTTATAGAGTATACAATCGGTCAAAACGGACGATTAGAGAAAGTGTTAACGTGAATTTTGATGAAACCTTTCCTCTAGATTCATTAAGTTCAAATATTGAAAATCCTTCACCTTCGACGTCGCCTTCCACATCTAAAAATGATTTAGATATCTTATTTGAACATTTTTATGATGATTATCATAACATAAGACATACATTACTTGAGGAGGCTGGGGTACCATTTCCAACAGTAGCCGATGTTCAAAGCATTACAGTACCTGAAATGCAAAATTCAAGTTCTAATGATTCACCATCTCCTACATCTGCTGCTCCAAATAACAACTTTTCTCCTTCACATTCTGTTTCGTATTTGCCAACTCAATCATCTCCGGACGATTCCCCACCTTTGCAAAATCAATCATCTCTGGACGATTCCCCACCCACGGATAATCAATCACCTCCGGTCACTTCCACACCTTCTAGTCAAGTTGCGACTACTTTAGATTTATCTTTAGTTCCAGCACAACCTCCACCTTTGGTGATTGATTTCTCCAAGATTCACGTTCACCGTGTAGATCCTCCAACTTCTACATCAACTGTTCAAAATGAAATAATCCCTTATCCTGAATTCACTAATACCTCAAACATCATTCCAGGACAACTACCACTTCCACATTCTCTTAAATGGACACGAGAGTATCCTTTACATCATATAATCGGTGATCCTGATTCTTCTGTTCAAACCCGTAGAGTCACTGCTGATGAATGTCATTTTTCTGCATTTTTAAAAGATTATGGCTTTTCATACAGCCGTATTCCTTTATATTGTGATTCTCGAAGTGCAATTGCAATTTCATGCAATCCTGTTTAACATTCCAAAACTAAACATATCGATCTTCGATATCATTTTATAAAAGATCATGTTGAACACGGTAATGTGGAATTGTATTTTGTTTCAACCGATTATCAATTAGCTGATTTGTTTACCAAGGCTTTAGACGAAAAACGTTTAATTTTCTTGTGTCTAAACTTGGTATGCTAAATCTAAAAGCTTAAAACGTTTAATGGCTTTCAAATACATTAGTTTGAAACCCGCTCTTAACCAGTTTTTCACATATCTGTCCAAACTCTTTCCCACCCCTCTAAACACTGTAAATTTTCATTCTTTTATTTTGTCGAGGGGGAGAAATATTAATTCTAGGAGGAGAATTAGTATTTCCAAGGGGAGAAACTTTCATATATCAAAACTTTTATACCCGTTTGTATTTTTTTTAATCGATCAATTTTTTTTTTCTCAAAGGACAATACCTTCCCATGGTTTTCCAGAACCGGCCTTACCTTCCAAGTGAATTATTTTTCAGCCATTTGGTAAATGTGAGGGTATAAGTCTAGGGTATAGATTTAGGTGAGTGCAAGGTGATGTGAAAACATGATAATATCAAGAAAACACACCTTTGAGTGCATCCAAACCGTCAATAAACCGGGCAACCTCACTAAAAAGTGTTCATTCATGTGTTGAATGTTTCACCAGACTTAACTGGCCCAGTCAAGCATTTGCACTCCACCACCAACCACTCAGATTCCTTTCAAAAGGAATTTGTTTCAATTCATCAGGGGACGTAGCACATAATCTATCGACTGCTCATTCGGAGTATGTTGGTATTGAAATCATTAACCTCCTGTCCCGGGTTATGTCTTAATTCGATGCACAGTGTGTCTAGATCTCACCGTCAAATATTTCCAAGTTAGGACACATACACTTTTATAAATGAATCTCCGTGTATTCATCGGAACACTCATAGTGGCATCACGATCTGGTGTTTCACGAGGATTGAGTGGAAATCCTGCTATAGCTAAAATCGTGCCAACTCTAACTGCAGGTCACATGTTTGAATCAACGGTTGTGCAAACGACTATCGATTCATACGGTGTGTTAACGGATACTCTATGTAAGTCCGGTATTACCTAAATTGTTCAAGTTGTTGTGCCTAAACTTATAGATCATAAAGGCAACAACTTATGCCGGAAACACATACATTTTCCGATAAAAAATCCATGTTATTCATACAAAGTAACATCATAAATGCTGATAAATTGCACATGAGCGTTATAGTTCACTCTTAAATTACTCCTATGATCTGCTATAACTGGCATGATCTTCCCCAGGGGCCACCTACAATATAGGACATAACTTAAGGGTTCATAGGTCTAGGTGAGCAGTTTCAAGTATCAAGGGATCTTGATTGGGGTGCGCTGAGATAAAATTTGAGAGGGGGAATGTAGTATGGGGTGCAATTCAACTAAACATGGTAAAATGAAATGAGGGAGTAGTCGAAAAATGAAATAGTAAGCTTGAGTGAGGAGGGTGTGACAGGGTTAAAGAATAGAAAAACCCTTTCCAAACCGATTCAAATCCGGGTTGCCACGTCTCTATCAGATTGCATGTGTTGCTCTCTGATATTGAAAAAGACATCATGGACCCAGTGATGCAATGCACAACCCCCAGCCACTCAAGTATTTCTTAAAAAGTACTTGTTTCATTTTCACGGAGACTAGCTCATATGCTATCGACATCTCACTTGGAAATTGTTGATATTGAACAAGAGGACACGTCCCTCCAGTCCTCGCATTCGTTTGTCCACTAATTGAGTCTAGAACCGAAATACACTTTTAGGACACAGGAAAAATACCAAGATTATCTTTGTGATAAAGCCGGAACATTTATAGTGATACCAAAATTATTGGTCTTTCACGATGATTGAATGGAAATCCTACCAGTGCTAACATCTAAGCCAACACTGAACGTAGGTCACACAGTATTTGTAACTGTTGTGTTAACGAGTAATCTATGTGATCCCGGTTTCCCTGTTCGATTCAATGTACATTTTTGATGACTGTACTCCATCGCTATCAACAACAGTCGAGATATCAGATGATTAACACAAGATTGTTCTTTTATGTCATCTACAACGGTCATTGAGATTAAACGATAAAAGATTTGATCGTATGTCTGCATACTTAACAACGATCTGGGTTTCTCTTATAAAATGTGTTATATATTGATTCATTCAAAATATGAATATATCATTATTCAACACATTTTAATCCTTGAGCTTCGAAGATTCTTTCTAATTCCAACTCGAAGAACTTCATATTTTACATGATGATTCCGATTAATCTTGATCATCATGAGGGGGAGAAAATATTACAGAAGTTCTTATTATAAAAATACATTTAGAAGATAGATTATATTAGCTCAGTTTACTCCGCATTGAAAAGACATATGCACCGGTTAAGGGGGAGTAAACAAGAAACCGAAAATTCGTTAAGAAATAATTTTTTGTTCGAGGGGGGGGGGGGTGTAAACTTCATCAACATTTTACCCTAACAACAATTATCAATAATCACAAATCGACAAAGCCACAACTTCAACAAAAGACTTCCGCTACAAAACAACTCTATCTATGGGTCTACATTTTCGTGGATTTACATTTGTGAAAAAGAAGAAACCGAGACATTCACAGAAGTGTCAAACCACAAATTCACATCCATTTCCATCTGAAATTTAAACGTTCAAATCATTATTACCAAATTCCATAAACAACCATATCCATTCAAAAGCTTAAGTATTCTAACCTGTTTTTACATACCGAATACAAATTATTCACATTCATCCAAATCTTCAATGTACATATCATTCTTTCCTACATACAAACCATACACATGTAAATTCAAAATTTTAACCGAAACAAATCATTCTTACCAAAATTTACACACACGTCCAAAACTTTAACTGTCAAAACATTCAAAATCATCATTATCCTATCATCACAAAAACCTCTACTACAAAATCCCAGTCAAATCCTTTCCTAACTGATGTTTCATTTCTAGAACCTTCTAATCTTCAATATATCAGTTTTAGGCATTTCTTACTCCAACAAACTCAACGATAAAAATTTAGTTTCATTGAAGGAAGACAGGGATGAAGTTCAAGAAGCTCAAAAAGAGGGAGATTGGATGATCATAAAGACATATTAAGTCAACAATTCATGAAATCTTCTGAGATACTTTATATTGGTTGAAAAGCCAATTAAAAGTATTATTTTTCACTGTTCAATCAAAAGCTGAAGCTGATACTACATCAAAACTACTCAACGGATATTTCAGTTTCAGACTTTGCTAGAAAAGAAGATTTCAAGAACAGGCTAATTCAAACTATTGATACAAAGGGGGGGGGGGGAGATTGTTAGGACCATTTATGTTGTATCAAATAGTTAGAGGACTAGAAGTGTAATACTGTAATAGTGTTAATCTAGTCTTAGCCTTAATCTTGATTATTAGTGAGCTAGGTATTTAAGGAAATCCTTCCTTCACTAATTGTAAGCTTTTACACATAACAAAGATTATCATTTCAAAGCAATTATTCCCTCCATCTTTCTCTCTCAACCAAAACACGAAGAACACACACACATACTCACACTAATTTCTTCAATCCTTCTCAAATCAACATGAATTAGCTAGATTTAGATTGCATTTGATCTATCAAATCCTTGTTAGTTTATGCATCTCTTTGGTATTTTGAGCTCTATTTGGGTATCAATGGTGGTTTGGACAACCTACCATGTCATCTTTGGGGAAGATGACCAAACTGTAGTGTAAAACACTCATTGTAGACTTGTAGTCATTGTGTACAAGTTGGATTTGGGTTTTATGGATAAAAATCTTGAACTAGGGTTTGAGATTTCCACCAAGTGGTATGAACTTGGTGGTTGGGAATGTTAAATTGGATAGATTAGTGATTAGTTATGGATAATAACTAGTTGTTGTTTTGATGATGATATTAGGTCAAAAAGACCTTGAGATTGGGAAGTAAGGATTTGTGTTGTTGAGCACAAGTATTGGATAGCATTGCTAAGGTGAGTACATGTGATCTTTTCTGAGGACATAGTAAAATGGTTTTTATGGTTAAAATGATTAAACAAGTTTTTAGTAGTCTTTATTGAATAAATGTTTTAATAAAGAAATAAAGATTGATTAGTTAGTATACGAAATGAATTGTTATTGACTTTCTTGGTTACCACTAGTATGTCGAGATTTATGATTTGGATCATTGGGTCAAGTTGTTGAATTGTTATGTGGTAGCTAAACAATTGGATCCTAGATAACCCACACAAGTTGGGGAGTTAGTGACACCTACTCGGGGCGGTACCACCCTGCGCAAGGGTAGTGTGTCGAGAAATAGATAACCTAAAAATCGGGGGAGTTTGAGATAACCCGGAAAACGGGGGAGAAATAGATAACCGGGAAACGGGGGAGTTTACCTAGTTAACCCATATCGGGGGAGTTGTTTCAGGGAGGCCCGTTACGTATGTGTTGGGCTTATGGCAAGCCTTATAGTATGTTTGACTATGTGCAATTTGATGATTATTTCATTATTATTTTGTTGCAAATGTTTTCTAACCGGGTCTAAAACCCATGTTTCTCACGAGACAATCTTGTCTCACGTACTACGTTTATTTTGGCTATGTACTCAGGTTTGGGAGCTAAGGATTAGGCGGCCCGTAGTTGTAGCATTGGAAGTGATTAGATCGGTGTACCATTTGATTCCCTAAGACTTTAGTTTTGATATTATTATAACACCGATTTTTGGCACTTGTAATCATTCCAAATGTTTTTGTTTAAACCAAGTTTTGGTTATTATGAATTTTGGTTGTTAAACTTTAAATATTTAAAAGTTTAAATTGTTTTGAAAAATTGGTGTACAGATATGAGCAGTGGATTGTCGTGAGTCATGAATAAAACATTAAGTTTACGAACAATCATTTCATTTTCGAACAATTTCTATTTTATGAAACTTTCTATTTTTAGAAAGTGAGACTATTTTTCATTTGTTATTTGCGTGGTTGTTTGTTTACTTAATTTTTACTATGTTGTCATGAACGTTAGACCTCCGTTCTTGCATAAAACATTTTAAATGAAATAAAACTCATTTTTACCTCTGTGAAACTCTTTTATGATAATTCCTGCTGCCGTTCGAAAAGAGAAAATCAAAATTTTGAACTTAATAATGATTTGTTTGATACACTATTTTCTCCGCGACTTCCCACGTCATCTTACCAAACCTAAAAAGAATAAACTAGTCTTCATTGCACCAAATCCAAAATCAGCCAATGGCTTTCCATTTACAAAAGTTAAAAAAAGGGTTCTACCAACTTTGAAATATGTGCCATAGAACGGTTTTTATATTTGGTATTGATCATTGCAAGACCATAATACACACAATATAAAAGTGAAGACGATGTTAATGGGGTCCTCTAGTGCTCAAAAAGACACCTCACCGTATACTATTTGGCATGGATTACCCCTAACCTATTTGTCATAAATTTAAGTCTCTTTATAGACAAAAAAGAAAAAAGAAAAAGAAGTTGTTTAGTTGTCATTCAAAAAATCCATAAAAAAACCTAATATTTTAATTAAATTTTCATACTTTATCATTATATTTATAAAATGATTAACATTTGAAATCCATTAACTTTATTTCCTAATTTTATTATTTGATTTGACTCTTGCAATGATCAAATTAGTAATTATAAAATTAAATATGAATATTCAGTAGAGAGCAAGCAATGTCATCTCGCGTCATAAAATACCCAAGGCTTTCAGCCTAGTGATATTGGTGAAAAAGATAAGGTGTTGCTCATGACCAAAGTCATGGGTTCAAGTCCCGTCGTGGACAAATTGTGGGGTTTATTCCCCATAGGTGGAAGGTTCGAGGAAAGACATAGTACCCCTTCTGGATTTTACTGTTTAGGCTCGAACCACTAACTTACTAAATTGACGTTAAAAGAAAATCATCTCTCATCAAATATGCGTGCCCAAGTGTGTTGTTTCTTGCAATAGAAAACAAACTGTCTCCTCCATCATTTGAATGACGCCTAATTAAACATAAAACTAAGGATATAACTTTATGCAACCTAAGAACAATGTAGAAGTCGACATGCAATAGAGTGAGGATCATAATCATGATTATATTCTTTTCATTTTTATTTTCATTTGGATATTGGTATATTTATATAACTTGTTATGCATGAAAATATGAGAAATTCCTTGGTTAGAATTTTAGTTTCTGAGTTCACATATACTTATTCGGATGTAAAGTAATGATATTTAAACTATCACTTATGCAGGACGAGATTGATTCAAACCAATGTTTTAATTAAATTACTGCGTCATTCAATATTAGTCGATTCAATATGAAAACACATTTTTATAACATTAATTTCTAGCTAAATTTACAATATAATTAAAAGATTTAGAGTACTTCAGCTTTGCATAGGGACTTTTATTTTATTTTTGGAAACGAAAGTTTGAGAAAACAAATGCAGAAAATTTTGAATCCCATCATCACCGAATGAAAAGTGAATATAGGTTGGTGAAATTTTTCTTTTTGGTGGGAGTCCTTAGACTTTTGATCTTATTCTATCCTTATCACTTTAAGCACTTGTGTATAACTTTTTATGTCAATAAGTAGTGTAGCAACGAAGAGGTTGTGAGTTAATGCTTAAATTATATTTACTTCATTTTAATATAAGTTGTACATTTTGCATGTGGGATATTTCAAAATAAGTGATACATTTTAAAAAATTTCTTATTTGATAAAAAAATTGTGAGACCCATACCACTAATTATCTTTTTTTAATAAAGTGAAATAATTCACGTATGTTAACTTTTACTTTTAAACATCATTAAACTCACTTTAATCCTAATATGCGAGACCTATCAATCACTAATTATCTATATTAATCTAATTTAACACTGATTACAATTTTTTACCTTGAATAAAGTGAAACTCAAAGCGTATCATTATTTTGAAACGAATGAAGTATAAATATGTGAATATTTATGGTTCAAAAAAAATACAACTCCATCCGTCCCAAAATAATTATCCACTAGTCAAAAGGCATACAATTTTAAGTAAATGCGATTATTGCATTGTACACCAACAAAATACCCACTTATAATTCATATGATTGGCTGTAATTTAAAATTGATACTTATTTTATGACTAATTAAAATAGTATGGTGAACAATAAAAATGTTTATTGGACGGAGGGAGTAAAAGGATTTCTTATAATAGTAAGAGATAAATTGACATTAAAAAGCTTTGAAAAGATATAAGTACAGAATATAATATTCTTTCAAAATTGAAGTACGTGATTTGGTGGTACGCTGGTAGCAAATTGCCTTGAAAGGTCCACATGGACGTCATTGCGCACGTAAAAATATAAATATATAATAATAATAATAATAATAATAATAATAATAATAATAATAATAATAATAATAATAATAATAATAATAATAATAATGATGATAATAATAATAATAATAATAATAATAATAATAATAATAATAATAATAATAATAATAATAATAATAATAATAATAATAATAATAATAATAATAATAATCATCATAATCATAATAATAAAAACAAATAATAGTAATAAAATACTACCAGTAATAACAATAATACTCATAATCATAATAGTAATAATACTAATAGTAATAACACAAATAATATTTTAGCAAACTGTATCATTTCATCACAAATCGAACCACAAACAACGTACTAGCCACTTTTTAAGGGTGTGTTTGTGAAAAGCTTATTAAGAAAGGTAGTTAATAAGTTTTTGTTTAGGAATTAATTTTGCTACCATATTTTTTTGATTCTTATACCACACTATACAAGTATATAAATAAGTGATCCAATTATTGTTGTAGATGCATTAAAATATGTGCTTCAAACATGACCACATTTTTTGTTAAGAAAAAGCTTTTGAAAGTATTTATATACGAAGTATATAAATTAATTGAATAATGACTAAAAAATAACATTATCTATAAGTTACTAAAAATTCTTAAATAAGCTTATAATTCTTTTTAAAAACAACTTATTTAAAACTCTAACACGGTGTGCTCTATGCGTTTTTTTAGCCTTTAACGACGTTAAACCATATCTCGTGTCCCGCCAAAGGGCATTTCGTCGGTGGCATGATGATATCTAAAACTGAGGTGTTTTTTGTTTTGTTTATTATTTTGTAAATTGTAATTGGTTGAAGGTATTATTTGCGGGTCAATGGGTGTTATAAGAATGTTAAACCACCGAAGATAATTTTGAAGTGAGTGTTAAACTAGGGGTGTGCATGGGGCGGTTTGGGGCGGTTTTAGGCTCAAACCGAACCGAATCCGCTAATTTCGGTTTTAGGATTTTCAAACCCAATGGTTTCGGTTTCTATCGGTTTCGGTTTTAGCGGTTTCTGGGCGTAAAGGGTTCGGTTTCGGTTTTAAAACCGAAACCACATGGTTTTCAACATTAATACATAATTTCGTGCAATAATTCTTATTTTCTAAACATTATGTAAAAATTTAAGCAACAATATCTAATATTTAAGATTAAATTCAGTGTCTAACAATATATTTAAACATTTAATATTATTTTCCGCCAAAAAATCCAAAATTACACGTAATTTGTATCACATAATCATTATATTAAATGGGCCCTAATTGTTTATAGACCCTAAAAGTCAATCGGAATAATAAGTTAATGGACTCTACACTAATTAGACATTTAAATATTTAAATGGATTGACTTATATTTAATATACAAAAGTAAAAAATATATATAATATTAAATATTAGTGGGGCGGATTCTTAATGGGGCGGTTTTAGGTAAAAACCGAAACCAAACCGAAATCATCGGTTTTTTCAAAATTTATAACCGAACCGTCGGTTTTAAAATGATTTCGGTTTTAAGGGTTCGGTTTTGGCGGTTTTAACGGATTGGTTTCGGTTTGATGGTTTTTTTCTCACCCCTATGTTAAACAACCAATAATTCTTGACTTTTATCATCAATTTTAAGTACCTAAAATCATACAAATATACATGAAATACTAGCAGGGTACCCGTGCAATGCGGCGGCAGGTATCCAGAAACCATATTTCGTGGCGAGCAAGTGTTGTTCGTTTACACGGTAATAATTGTTACTAGAAATAAATAATTAAACGGAAATGTGGATTTTGGTAAGAGTTGATAATTTACAGCGTCGTATATTTAATGTTATTGGGTAAAATGGTTTTCGAGTAACAGACTTTTGTTATTAAGTGTGGGTGGTGTTACCAAAGTGTAATGTATAGCAAGTGGTTAACACATAGTGATAAGTTAGGAGAGGTCTTGGGTTCGAATCTTATTAGCCGCGATTTTTTTTAAGGTAGAGAACTAACTAACAAAAGTGGAAAGGTCCTTAAAATCAAGTTTAAGGAGCTCCTTAAACTTGCCTAATGGGGTAGGCCTAAATGCTTTATATAGTAGTAAGATATGAATTTTAGGTTAGAATTGACTATGGAAGCTTACATGATTATTATCGCAGAAGTCCTCCTTTGCTTCTTAAACATGATTTGTGCAAGATCTCTCCATTTTTTGGGCTGTCGGTTAATTTACCATCGACCAAAGCGTGTTTAGAGAATGGGTTTTAGGTTTAGCGAATTGAGTATTTGCGGCTTGTGGGTGTTTTTATTGCTGGGTTGAGTTTATGGGTCGGGTTTTCGGGTATTATTCCGGGTCAACCAACAAAAGACGGAATTTAGCAACTTTTTCGTGGTTCTCCTTATCATTGATGTGTTTTGTTGTGGACTAAGTCATTTAATGTCGTTGTCTCAATCTAAACTTAAAAGCCGCGTAGTTGCAACTTGCATACGCGTAGCATAAAATGGATATGGTCCTTTTTATGGTTTCAAGTGACATGAATATTTATTGTCAAAATAGGAACAAGAATACAAGATTATATCAACAATAACAAAGTAAGAATTGCTTGTGGTTTGAATAGTTGAAGGTAGAAAAAAAAATGGATTTTGTTAATGACAACTTTAAAGATTGTCTTTAATATGTATAAAATATTTGTACATATATTAATGAAGTAGTGATCCTAAAATTCAAAATGCTATCCTTACATTAATTTTATCTTTTTATTGACATTTCTATAGCTGTCATTATCATATTCCAAAAATTCTTTAAACTGTGTTAGTAATGGTAACTGAATTTATCATTTTTATCAACTAACATGCTATTTAGGTAAAGTAAAACCACAAGAAGTCATATTATTTTTATTTTATTATATAAGAGGTTTAAATTGAATTTCCAATTTATGTGAAAATTCTTCAGATATACGTGTTACTGTTATATGTATTTTAATGATATTGATTTATATTGTTGTGTTTAATGTAAATCATTTTATTTAGTTTTTCTTTAACTGTTTTTAATCTTTTATTGTATGGAAATTATATTTATTTTGAGTGGGGAATGGTTAGTGAGAATGACAAGCTAATCCCCATGTCCTAAAAAGAAAGGGACAAAGTGGTAATACACGCGTTGGTCTTCAGAGATATAATGATGATTGGGTAACCGCCCCAATTCATTTCAGAGGGCTTATTGAAAACCAAATATTTTTATAAAATCCTTTTTCTGGGCCCTCAAATATTCTACTATTTGCAAAAATTGTGTCAGCCTTTCGTGTCTCTACATTAGCTATAAAATAATTTAAATATTAATTTATTAATTATCTTTGTCAATATTATTAATATTATCTTTTGATTTTAATATTTATAAATCAAAAGTGCAGAAAAATAGGTAAAAACTTTATATATGAAGGTAATGTAATCTCCGGTCTTACCAACATTATGCTTATACTCATGTTGGAAAATATTGTAGTGAATGAGATATCGAGTATTTGATACAAAATATCAAGTACGAAAAGTTGTTACACATTGAAAAAAATACCATACTAAGTGCTCAGCTCATACCGAGTAGGCGAGTAGCTCGGTTTTTGACGAACTTAGTATGAGAATTCAATATGAGAACTCGGTATGAGACAGATAGTTACGATTTTAGATATTTAAATCTGAATTCGGTTACAATCTCTTGTTAAAGAATTGTAATAAATGAGTTTAATGTTTTCATTAAACAAGAGTTATAATTCATCACTATAGAAAGTAACATTTGATTCATTTTTCGATACACAATTTACACACCAAAATATTACAATACTCTCTATAAACATACAAAATTCAGGTACGTGTCAGGCATTAGATTATATCATGTTATATAAAAATACTCGATTGTTGTACATTTACTGAAATTGATATTAGAATCCTGCAATTCCACCAACCTTTTCTTTTCTTCAATTTATGGATAACGTAGCAACCAACAATATGTTTTAATTATGAAGGGTTTCTTACTAAAAACTGTTGTTTTTATACTAATAATAGTAATAATAATAAACAATATTTCACGTCAGCAACCTGGCATATTATTTGCCCCAATCTCTAAAGATCAGAAAAAGAATATTATGTTAAAATATGAATATATTTGCCAAATCAAACATGGTTTTTAATAATTTAGAAAGTAAAACAAAGTTATTAATCTAATCCATGTGATAATATATTGACCAGAAAGGCAATTGTGTACTTGTTCAGCAGATTGTCATGGCGTATGTCATTGACAATGAAACAATTTTTTTTTATCCATGTCAAGGTTTGTGATCAATGTGGGTCAATATTTCAAGAATTCACATCTAACAATTGTTAAATTAGATTTTTAAAGTGTTCTTTATTAGCATGTGGTTATGTATTTGAGTCTCGTTGTAAATAATATGGCGTGTATTTATGAGTTTAGAGGGTATGTGTGTTATGTTAAAAAAAACAATCATTAAATTAAGTTGACATGTAGTAACCAGTTAACTATACTCTAAAGGTGTTTTTTTGGAAACGGCAATTGATACAACGGAAGCCTATTCATAGTATTCCAGCGATCACCCTGGGTTCGAGCTCCTTTACCAGAAAAAGTTCTCATATTTGGCACCATAAGAGGTGTTTACATAATTTGAACTCTAGACCTCACGCCTCAGATGAGAATAAAACTCCTGCATCATTAATCCAGTTGAACTATATATCATTTGCCCTCTGAAGGTGTTATATCACAAAGAGTGTACATTACTTCGAATTTGTGTGTGAGGTTGCATTTGGCTCTAGTTCTTAATTCTTTAATTGTTAAGTATTTGGAGATTACAAATTATTTCCGTAATTACATTACATAATTTCATAAACAAAAAGAATAAATTAAACGGATAATCTTTATGGTTTGGCCTACATTTCATTTTTAGTCCTGTTCGTTCTGAAATTACACGAATCATTTTTTTTTTGTTCTCCAGAAATATGTGTCTCAATGATCCTTTCCATGAACAAACATTTATCAAAACTGATATATTCTGTTATTGTTTCTGGCCGTTTTTCTTATTTTATATATACATTTTTTGTAATTAGTTTTCTTTGGTTATATCTTTTTCTAAGAAGGAAAGAAAACAATGAAAGAATTCCAAAAGTAATTAAGGTTTTTATCTTTGTTATTTTGTTTTAAACCTCTAGATAAAAGAGTTACAGAACCCGATAACCTTTTAGTTTTTCATAATTTGCAAATCTATCCCAAAAAACTGAGGAAAAAAATAAGAAAAAGGAACAAAAGAGCAAATGGTTCATTAACAAATCACAATAGTTGCTCAAATTTCCAAGTGTCATCATTCATTAGCATTCTTGAATTGTAGCTAAAATCTGGTCGATCACTTTCAACAGTCATGTCAGTTTCATACCGATCATTAATCAACATGTCCAAATTGTTGATGAATTCGTCTTCATCATCATCCCATAATCCAGCCTCAAAGTTGTTGTGATTCATAAAGTTAAGAGATGAAGAACACCAATCAATAGTTGGCAAAAACTCATGTAGTTCCTCTTGTACGAAATTTTGGTTGCAAGCAAAAATGTCGTAGTTTGAAGAGGTAGAAGACGACGAAGATGAAGATAAAGGGGGTAAAATGCAATTATCAGTAGGAAGCAATAGTATCTCATGAGGCTGTATTAAGGGTACTTCGTCAGTGCAAAAGTCAACTACTTGTGACGCGTCCATAATTCTTTTGCTTTCTTCACCATCTTCTTGTTCATTTAAATCAGTGATTGTACTAGATTGAAATGAGATTGTATCGTTAGCTAATTCAAGTGATTTGTTATGTTGATACTCTGTTGTTTCTGATATTGCGGTTGTTTCTTGTGGTGCTTTTTGGACCGATGGTGCAAGTGGTGGTTGTGATAATGATTGGTTGTCAGCCTCGGTGATAGAAGGAGGAAGTGGTTTATGGGTGACAGGGTCAATCCCCATTTTCTTAAGCTTTTTCTTGATGTATGTATTCCAGTGATTTTTGATTTCATTATGTGTTCTTCCCGGAAGATGAGATGCAATCTTTGACCATCTATTAATTAATAAAAAACACAAAAGTTATTATTATATTGAAAAAATATATTCAAATCATTAATAATACAATGGTTGCTGTATTTTAAACGACCTCCCATTTTCAATTATTTTCTTCTAAGTTTAGAAAGAATCTTTTTCATCATTCACTATTGGGCGAGAGCATAGCCCTTTTCTTAAAAAAACAATAAAAAAAACGACAATGCCCATGGACCAAAAACTTTACACCCGGCCAGTAGAATTTGTCATAAATACTTTAATAATCTGGAATTCAGTTACGTTTTATTATATTTTTACAAAGAATACAACAAGTAAACGAAGAGAGATTTTTGTTTTGAGTATCAAGGAAAAGTCGAGTTTTTAACTCTGATTTACGCGCTAATCGGTATTCTGACCGTTTTCAGATTTTTTTGATAGGCCATCATAAAGTGTTACCCAGTGAGTTTTGAAATGCCGTTTATACGGTACACAAAAACCATTTTTTATAACATTATCAACCTTAATTTCCTTTCAAAACCAAAAATCAAATACAACATAAATTAGCACCAAGGTTAGAATCACATGTAGATGCATGACTTGTCTGCCACTCATGATATAGAAAGAGAAATCTCACCTATTGCCAAGCTGAGCATGAAGATCAATAACCATCTTCTCTTCAAATTCAGATAACAAACCTCTTTTTAAATCTGGTCGAAGATAGTTCGTCCATCTCAACCTACAACTTTTTCCGCACCTTAATAGTCCTGAAATTATGAATCAAACAAAGTTGAGAATTAATTCGAGTAATTTTAGACCTCATTACCATGTACGACTAATTAACTATTTTTGTGCACAATAATAGGACTTGAACCCGGAACTTTGTGAGACACCTAAATAACAGATATTGGTGGTCTATAAACCCTTTGGTGAGGGAGTAATCCAATGTACCTGCAAGTTTAGGGACGGCTCTCCAACAACATTGGCCATTAGTGAGAATGAAATTTATGAGCTTCTTATCTTCATCAGCAGTCCATGGCCCTTGTTTCAAACCTACTTTATCACAGCATGGCTGTCTACCCATTTCTCAATATCGATATTAATATTTGTATCTATATTTTGTATATCTAACAAGGTTGAGAGTTGAGAGAAATAAAGAATGCAAAGAGTGTTGTGGTTAGACTAGTAAAGCCTTCATAGGCATTCGGTTATATATAGTGTCAAAGTCTTCAATAGAAAACACGGTTTTATGTTTGCTTTTGTCATGATTTCAGAGTTTCATGATCAATATTTAATATTGTTTTTCGTATTATTTTTGAAGACTTTACAATTTCTTTTCTTATTCATACGCGTGTCATTGGGACATAATATGTGAAGTGATTTGTGTTGGGCTTTTATGATCACCCGGGCCTGTCCCCGGGACAGCGGTGCCGCACCAGTCCCAAAGCTTCAACAGGTTGTCCTGGCCATTACGGTGGTGCCAGCCATTAGACCTTACAATCAGGAGCGTCTCTGAGATTTAAAAATGAGTCCACTAAATACAAGATTTATATAAAAAATGGACTCTTTAATTTTTATTCTATTAAATTATTAAGTTGGTTTAAAAATTTAAGACTATATATAATATACATATAAATTGGGCCCCTACAAAATGTGGGTCATGTGCGGCTGCACCTTCTAAAAGACACCCCTCCTAAAAGACACCCCTGTTTACGATGGTGAAGACCTTTTGTGGTGATACAGCGCAAAAAGTCACAATATGTGAACCCAAAATATGCCAAAAGAATCACCACAACAGGGTCGTCGTAAAAGGCGTCGCCCCAAAAAATTCTACATGTCGCCTAAAAAATAACATGACACCGCAAAAAGGTTGACATGTGTATCACAAGTAGGGTCGTTGGTTGTCGCCACATAAACTAAAAATCGTCGCCGCAAAAAGTTTTTTGGTGTGAGGCTTTTGCGACGCCCTTTTTGCGGCAGTTATCGCCGCAAAAACTCTTTAGAAACGACAAATGTATATTTTGCGGCCTTTTTTTGTCGCTGCAATATCTTATTATTTTTGTAGTGCCACTATACAATCTTTAAATTTTAAATTCTAAAGAAAAACAAGTTAACGCAAATTAGAATCCAATCGATAAATTATTGAATACATATAATAAATGAAATAATTTCTTTTAAACACCAAATTTTAGATATCCCACCATATAATAAATTTTTAATATTACGTTTTATGAAAATACGTATAACCTGAAGATTATATAATCCGAATACATATTCAATTTTAATTCCTTTAAATAATTAATATGATGTGAAATAATTATTTTTGCGTTGCTTTGAGGGGTATATATGATGCTAGTGAGTAGTGTATACGAACATTTGATGTGTGATCATCGTGTTCAACTTAAATTGTAGATGGGTGTGTGGTTATGCTTACCATTTATAATTTCGAAAATCCCTTTGCAACATGGTTTGTACTTTAATGAACACGGAAATCAATGTTGTTGGAAACAGTAAGGAATTTGTAATGTCTCAAATGCCTAAAGTATTCATAAATTATTGGTTTGTTGTCATAAATCATACTAAAGGCCGGAGATCCCTATAAAAGAATGTAGTGGAGAAGCTATAAAATACACACACAACTAGAAAAGAGCTCTCGTCCTTGCTTTGCAGCAAATAGACCGAACTCGTATAAACCTTAAAGTATATGAATCATTTTGTGCGTTATATTTTCATCAAGATTCATGTTAAGAAATTCCATTTTAAGACATGTAAAGAGTTTACATTCTTTATACAGTCACTGATTAATTATGTTGAGTGTGAACAATCACTCCGGCCATGTAGTTGAACTTCACACACATGCGTAGTTTTGCTTTCAATCGACTTGATGCCATTCGTGTTTAAACGTGAAGTTCAACGCAAAGAGTCTTAGATGACAAGTTACTTTAAATGGTATAATATGTTGTAAATTTCTTACTTAAATTGGTGGTTGTATACCAAACCTAAGTTGACAAAGTTGTAGTATAGAAGTATATGATTCAACATCGCTTGTAAATATTCAAAGGAGAGATTACATCATCACTTGAATTAATCTACCTTCATACGATTTTGACATATTGGGATTTCACCTCTATATTGGGAAAACCCTTGTCCATTTCATGAGAATAGGATAGTGAGCATAAAAACCGAAAAACTGAATCGAACCCAAAAAACCCGCCCCGAAAAAATCGAACCATTTGAAAAACCGATGTCAACGGTTTTGACTTTTAGAAAACCCGAATGTTTGGGGCGGTTTTCGGGGGCATATGAAAAACCCGACCAAAACCCCCGCCCCGCCCGGCCATTATATATATCTTTCAAATTTTATAAAAATATTCTTATATTTATAAAAGATTTGACATTTAATTATAATTTTAATAAAAATATTTTATTATTAATCTTATATAAGTTTTGTTAGTTGAATTTTATTATTACATTATATTAAACTTACTAGTTGTTTCTTTATTTATAAAGAAATGTATTAAGGTTTGAGAGTTTGAATCATAATAATTTTTAAGGTAACAAATTGGTAAATTTAAAAGAAAACAAAAAACCGGAAAAACCCCGAAACCGAACCGAAAACCCGAAAAAACCAAAACCGAAACCGAAAAAACCAAAACCGAACAGGGTGTAATTTTTAGAACTCGAACTTTTGGGGCGAGATTTGGTTTTAGTTAAAAGCCGCCCCAAACCGCCCCATGCTCACCCCTACATCAGAACTAGAATTTAGTATATCACAATTAAGATATATTAATCATGTTATCAGACTCCATGTTCAAGTTACCCGTGTAAAGTTGAGCGTTCAATAGGTATATTGGTGTTACATTTGCCACAGTTGCTATAATATACCTATTGTAACGGTATATTAGATGGGCATAATAGTGTTACAAAAGTATTACAATAACACTACTAGTTTTACAGAAGCATTGCAATAGACATATTGTAACGAAATCCAATGTAATGGATAAAATAGTTTTACAATAGACCTATTGTAACGAATTTTGGCCTTTATGTAATGAATTTGGGTGTTACAAAAAGCCCTTTGTTAGTCCCGTAATAAGTGAAACATAACACCTATACGCTTTCACTGACCAATTTAAATTTATGGAGACACTCAACACTTTTTAAACTTTTCTTTATTAATTAATAATTGATACAATAAAGATGCAATCAGTTTGCTGAATAGCTAACAACAAATCCTAACTAAACTGCTTGCATGTGATAGACAACAACATATATTATCTGAGACAAGTTTATGATCAACAAATGATCAAGCACAAGACCAGACACTTTCATTATACAGATTCACTTCTCGAATTAGATAACTTGAGTTAACTGGTGGTTTACACTCTGCTCGAGGGAATAAAGTTCTGGAGTAAATTCAGCAGCGTGTAACCTTGTTGGGTGCACACTGGAATCGATCGTCTAAGTCCTCAATTTATATAATTGGGAAACGTAGAGCCAAAGGAATGACCGATCGATTCCACGTGTAAGGATTCCGTTGGTGCAGAGGATATATCATGGGACGCGCACGACTAACGGAATTCTGACAGTACTTTCTGTCATCTTGTGATCGCTGATATCTTTTAGAAGATTTGCAAGATATTCCCATAATCAGCGATGCACAAACTTGTGCTTTACTTGTGTCTTTCTGTGACGCTGAAACTTTGGGCCTATGTACACTTTTGGCAGCCATGAGATCTCTGATACTCATGCTTCTTCAGATGGCCTTCAGATTCAGCGACTTTCACTAAGAGTTTTTCTTAGAGAAGTATATGTTTGATGGTTCAACGTTTTGTCCAATGCGCTGAACTTGTTACACTGTCTGATCTGTTAACCAGTATCTGATTCCGCCCGGGGAACTGATCGTTTTTCAGATAATGATCAGATAGTGTAACTAGGTAATTGAAATCCGAACTGATCAGATACAGTTACCCACAATCTGAGGAGCTGATCCTCAGATTGTCTTCTAACTATTTGCCTTTTTGTCTTCATTAAATCTCTTCAGTGGGGGATGCTTTTCAGCGACCCAACAATCTCCCCCTATTTGATGTAGACAAATAGTTAGGCAACTCCCCTAAATATGTGAAGGTTTTATATTTAACCTTGAGTATTTTTCACAATTCAAAGGGTCTTCGACGTACCTAGAAAACATTACAATATATGGTGATCTGATAAAATATGATCACGCTACAACTTATAACTCATGTTTTCTTTTTGAGTTTTTTTTAAGTATCTAACAAGCAAGTAAACTCAGGTATGTCAAAATCATCATCATTTACTGATGACATTCATTCATCAGACAGTAGTAGAAAAATACATATAGAGTTTTAGTTAATGACGGAAAGAAACACGAATAGTTGTTCTTCATTATTCTTCTTCTTCTTTTGGAGCAAATGGAAGCAAATCGTTCACCTCCTTTTCTTTTTCTTTCATGAGATCCTTGATCAGTTGTCTGATAGCTTCAAGTGAAGGGGTGAACCTGATTGACTCAGATGATTGAAGTTTGCTCTTTTCAGTTCTGCTATTCTTTGGAACCTCATTTCCTGATGAGCACCTTTAAAGAAGAATCATTCCTCTGGCAGCTGAATGCATTTTCCCTCGATTGGAGCAGCATGGGGAGGTAGTGCAGTATTTATTCCTTCACAGTTTGGCAGTTCCCCTCTATCAATTAGCATTTGAATTTCCTTTGCTGCAGAGGTTCTCTTGGTTCGTTTCCTTGGTAGAAGGCCAGTTTCAGTTGCACCTGATTCTCTATTTTTGGTGCAGTTTTCTTTTACTTCATTGTATTCCGCAATGAGTCTGCGGATTTCTTTTAACACTCTCTGTGATGCGTCAGCTTCAGTGAATTTGTGCTGTGCTAAAATTTCTTTGAGTTCACTTATGCTGAGCCAATTGAGTTTGCAGAACGGTATATAATCCACTTTTTATGGGGATCTCTGACTACTTCCACGCGAGTACCTTGGGCTTTGGAATGATGAGTTTTGAGCTTTAGGATTGGTTCATTCCTAATCCTGGTTTCTTTTAGTCTTAACCATTCAAGAACTTCCTTTTTCTTTTCAGCTAATTGCTGAGCAATTCTTCTTTGGGATAGCTTTTGTGCATTAATGGCAAAGGCCTTGAGATTGTCTTCTATGGCTATCGTCTCAACTTCTCTTGTTCTTTCTTCTCGGTCAATTTCAGAGTACCACGCAAGCAACCTTCCATAGGAAATACCATAGTATTTTATATAGTTTTCCAGAGACATTTGTACGTGTGAGGCAATAATTTTGATGTGTTTGAGCTCATCTGAATATTTTGGCAGTCTTTTAAGTACTTCCATCACGTTACTTGTTTCTAGGGCTTTTGAGATCCCTTCTTTTTCATGTTGCGGAGTTTTTGAACGTGATGCCTCTTCTGCTATTTCTTCTTGAATTCTGAACGCCTTATGAGTTCTTCTTTTCTCAACTAAATCGGGACTTATCACATCAGGTTGTAAGGTGGAGATTCTTGGTGGTCTGACCGGAGGTTTGGGAGCAAAAATAGCTGAATCATTGCTGCTGCTAGTACCAAACAAATTCCTTTCCTCCGCTTGTACGCCCCTGAATTCTGTAAGCAAGAGACCTGCTGCTTGAGATGCACGCAGACGATATTTTTCATCTTTTCCAGGCTCATATTTTATTCCTTTTCCTTTATCACCAGGAGCTAATGAGGGGTTATTTTCTGTTGAGAAGAGGTTTGTTGGAGCAGGTTCACTATTTCCACTAAGTGAAATGATGTTTCTTGAGATTAATCTTGGTCTAATAGGATCAACTGCAACTGTGGTTTCAGATGTGACTATCTTATCATTTTCAGATAACTCAACTGAGTTGATATGTTCAGATATCTGTTCAGATTCCTTTTCTTCTTCGGTTGACATGTTCTTGTTTTCATCAGTTTCTCTGATCATAGATACCACCACGTCTTCAATTTCAATTTCTTCAACTTCTTCTGTATCTTCATGAACAATCTTCCTTCCGACCTCAAAGAGTTTTAGAAGATCTTCAACTGTTATTTGTTGAATTGGTTGAAACTCCGCAATTTGTTTGACAACAGGATCTTCCATGGGTGGGTTGGTGATTCTGAGTATTTTATTAGTCCAAAATCTTTGAAACATTTCTTGAAAGTTGATGACCTCCATATCAGTGCCTTGATCAACATGCACACCTATCTCCCCCTTACGAACTGGGGGAAGGCACCTCCACGATTTCGACAAGTTGGGGGGCAGGTTCATGAATTTGAGTTGGGTGAATAAAAAATGCGAGATTTCGGAGAGGCCCAAGAAATGCTTGCAGTTGTACATTGACACTGCTAAAACCTGCATTCTCTGCACGATTATCTGAGGACGTTTTTGCAATCTCAGCCTTCATATCAGTTACTGCAGTTGTAAGATTGCTGACTCGGTCAATCAACATGTGTTGAGTGGGACAAAGCTCATCATGAGAAGCACTTAATATATAAATACAGTTTGATTGTTTGGAGATTACATCATGAACCTCATCTTGATTTTTGGCCAACACATCCTGACAGGCCATCATCACATGCTGAGATTCATTGATGGCTTTGATGTCATGCAAGATGGACACATTCTGTTCTGCAATGGATTGGTGAATGCTGAACACGTCTTGATTTAGTTCACCCAACACTTGCAGGCTTCCTGAGAAGAGATCAGGAATGGTGGAAAGAGTTTCAACATGTTGTTCCATACGATCAAAAGAGTAGCGAATTATCATCTGATGAAAGTTTTGCTGATGCTGGACGGTGTCCATCTGACTTTAAATTGCAGAGACTGCTCGTTCAATTTGTAGTATTGCCAGATCAACTTCTTCACCCCTGGTTTGCGGGTCTTCTGAAAAATACACTGTAGCAGGCACTGCGTCAGCAATGGGATCCTTCGTAGTAGTTGCTTGCTCAGTTTTGTTTTCACTGATGATTTTATCTGTAAGCAGGCTGAGTGAATCTGATGAGTCATCGATGAGATATTTTTGGTGCAGGGGAGTTGGAGAACGCTCAACATCCTCATCATCATCAGAGCAGTCTGATGGTCTTTCGGATTGAGCAGCATCCTTGTTTAAGTTTTGAATCGGTTGACTTAGGATTCGATTATGTACAGAGAAGTTAAAATCACCATCAACTGGAACTTCACCGAAGCTCTCCTTTGGTTCTTCATATCTGTGTCATAGATGATTTCTGGTGGAACGTTTAATAACTCTTCATAAGATAACTGCAAAAGCTGGTTAGGAACTGGAATAGACTCTAGTGCAGGTGCTTCGGTTTGTGTGTGCATACTGGACTCTTGATGGGTTTGGGATTGACCCTGAACTGTATCAGCAGTCTTTTGAGAGACTGGGATAGGATAAGGTGGAGATCCCATTTTCTCGTCAGATGCCATCTCAGTATCTGATGGGGATTGAGGGGTTGATTATCCTTGGTCATAAGGTTTTTCTTAGATACAAGTCTGGCCCGTTTGGTCCTGGCGTACCCATTTGTGAGGGACACTCCAGTTGGTGGTTTTTCCATAGTGCGAGTTGGAGATTTGTGTGGTGGAGAGACTTGGTCGGAATCTGATGTGTTTTTCAGATTCATGGTCTCTTTTGAGGAAGAGCCGGTAACCGGGGAGTCTGAAGGATGTGCGTGCAAAGCCACATTTTCAGTCCCCGTCTAATCCACGTTAGAGGGACCAGGTCCAGGGATTAAGAAGGTAAAGTTCAACATACCTTGTGGAACAGGCAAAGACCTCTTTGACAGAAATTCTTGAGAAGTTTGTGTCACCCACCATGCCGCAAGAGTATCGTCCATGTTGGCTTATAATTTCGTATTTCTCTTTTCCAATGAAGTGTTCAAAGATCAGAGATAGAAATCTTGGAAAAGGCACAATGAAGTCTCGCTTGACTGATTTTACTTTTGACACTAGTTTGTCAAAAAGCAGTTTTCCAAAATCGACTCTTCGGGTATAGATGAGGGATTCACCCAAGATTAGATCATGTGCAGAAACACAGTCCATACCGCCTATTTTGGTTGTTAGACATTGAGATATCGTCGTGAAGAAAGCGGACCAGATGCTGGACATGCCCTGTCTTTTCATATTTTGCGAAGGGTCTTTATCGTATGAAAATAGGGATAAGATGGATTTCTTTGCTTCCGCTGGAGTTGGTGGAGATTCATAATTGGATTCCTCATCTCCATAGTAGTTCATGCTTGTGATACGTCTGAAGGATTCAAGATTGAAGGAGATGGTGCGTTCTCCGCCTAAGATGGTACCTGATATAAGATCATCACCGTCATTGGTTGTGGAGTGTGCACAAGAATACCAGAATTCAACGAGTAGGTATTTTGATAGAGGGACATCCTGATGAAGAGCCGTTTTCAGGGGATGTTCATTAAAGAGTCGTAAAATGGGCTGGAAATCAGGATGTACTACTCGTGGTTTTACATTACTCCGACGATTGTTTTTTGGTAGCTTGATTGTAGAAGCGGTGAAATCGTCTTGAATGTGTGGAGCTTTGTGAATATTTGCTGAGAGTTGAACTCCATGAGGGTCAATTGACTCTTTCTTTGGAGCCATTTGGATTTTGAGTTTGAGAGAGATATAGGAGATGGAGGTTGAATGAGAGCAATGAATTTGAGAAGGAAGAGTCAGCATAGGGTTTGGGGTTCTTATATGAGATGAGGTGAAATAAGTACGATAGAGATCAACAGATGAGATTTGAATGAATTAATCGAACGGTGTATCCAAAAAAGACAGTTGAGTTGCTAGCCCATGATGAAGTTGTCCAATCAAATCAAACGAAAATGGGGCGGGAGATGACGTTAATGTGTCCGCATTAAGTGCGTACACTGGCATCTTTGCAGAAGGACAGTGGGTCCAATAAAACTGCTCCACCTCATCAGATGCCTGTTTGAGTAATACGACAAGTGTTTTTATCTGATGAGGTTCAATGCTAAAGAATCTAGCTATCTGATGACATTCAGTATCAGATAGGAATAGGCATGTTGTGCTGAAACCAATTTTTTTAAAAATATATATACATATCTGAGCATATGGACTTACAACAGATCTAGAAACATATTTTGAAGAGTTGTCTGCCCTGCTCAGCTGTTTGGAACTTTTAAGTGCATTTAGGCACCCATTGAGGAACGGTGCTGAAGAATTCTTGGTGTATTCTATCTGAGTCTAGTCTTGCTTTGATGTATCTGGTGGGTTTTCAGACTCTGTAGATGAGATTTTCTTGTGAGCTTGATTTGGACAATCTTTGGCTTTATGATTTTTACCGTTACAATGATAACATTTCCTCTTGTGAACTGTAGATGGTGAAAGAGTGATTTTTGGATCCGGTAGATTCTTTACATTTTGAGCCTTTTCTTCTTAGGTCTAAGCTAATGTTTTGATTGGTTTGGTGACCTTGACTCCTTTGTTCTTCATTTTTGGCTCAGTTGTCTTCACTGCTAAAGATTTTTCAGTTACTGAAATTTCGGGTTTAGCTTCAGTTTCTGTCCCTTGAGATGTGTCACGTTTTTGGGATTCTGAAGAACTTACTTCTTCAGGTTTTGAATTTTGGATGTTTTCAATCTTTTCTTCATATTCAGTATTATGGTATTTGGAATTAATTCAGATTCTTTGACGAAGAAGTTTTCTTTGGTGTTTGAAACATGTGATTTGGGAGTGCAATCTCTTGTTGGTCCAAACATGGGATTTTTGTGAATTGAGTTTGGTTTGAATACCTCAGGGAGAACTGCAGCGGTTTTGTAATTCCCCCCAAGAATTGCTTGAACTTGAGCTGGAATTTGTTCTTCTATAATTTGTTTAGACATGTTTGAGGACTTTGACCATGAGTCGCAAATGCTTTGGAGAGTTTCACTTTTTTTATCAGCTCAACGTTATGCTTTCTTAGTGTCATGTTTATCGTCTGAAGTTCAACGATTTTAAGCTTCGACTCTTTTAATTGAGAGGATTCTTGTTTGAGCTTTTCTACTTCATCGGTTAGATTCTTCGTAGTAATTTCAGATTCAGCGTATCGATTATGAGCACATACCAGATTTCGAGTGAGCACTTGAAATAGAGATACCATTTCTTAGAAGACGAAGTTTCTGCCAGTTTAGATTCTTGGGAAACGTTTGATGACAGTTGTATCTCTGATTCTTTGGTTATGGCCATTAGACATTTTATAATTTTGTGATTCTCTGGCTTCATTTCAGATTTTTCTTTTGATGGAGTAAAAACTACTTTATCGTTTAATGTATCTTCATCACTTGATTCTGAGTAGCTTGCCCAGGATTCAATAGTGGCTTTAAAAGCCTTTGCATTTTTCTTAGCTTTTGCCACTTGAGCTTTCAGTTCCTGGTACTTTTTCTCAATATCTTTATACTTCTTCTTATATTTTGAGGGAGAGCTTGAGTGGCACACCCCGCCAAAAATGAGTTTTACTTCATTTAAAATGTTTTGCGGAAGAACGAAGGTGTAACGTTCATGACAACGTAGCAAAAATTAAGTAAACAAACAACCACGCAATAACGAAATCAAAGTAGTTTCAAATTCTAAAAATAGAAAGTTCCCAAAAATAGCAAATTTCCTAAAATAGAAATGGTTTGAAAATGAAATGATTGTTCGTAAACTTAATGTTTTATGGATGGCTCACGACAATCCCACTGCTCATATCCTCCAGTTCCACTGCACCTAATCACCTGGAAAAACATAAATATAAAAGGGTCAACAAATAATGTTGAGTGAATCCACGGGTTAATGTTGTAATAAAAGTAAAGTGTTTGCTACCCAAAATGTTTGTTATGAAAATAAGTTTATGACTGAAAAAGTATAAGGTTCAACACTCATATGATATGAGAAGTAAATATGAAAAGTGAAGTGTAATTGTAAAAGATCTACAACTACTAGTTTTGTTTATGAAAATGTGTTGAACAAGTTATTATGTTTGACATCGCATGACTGTTATCCCCAACAGGTAGCTAGTCTATTGAGCTAATATACCAACCCCTAAGTCCACAATCAACACTTCAACTCCAGTATGTTATCGTTCTTTTATGGATATACACTCCCGAAAGATGTCTTGGATAAACCAAGTAGTGATCAAATAATGTTGGGAGGATGAGTGTCAGCCAATAGTAGTATTTGCATATCCATGGTCTAGATCTACTAGGTAATGATTGCTGGAACCTTAGTACGGTCTAATAATTGTTTGTCATGCCAATGAAATAATGAAAATGTATAGATGTTGTTCTAAAGTCATAGTAAAACAGTAGCATTTAGTTTATGTTTTCCACCTCAAAGTTTATAAAACAGTAAAAGTAGTAAAGGGGTCTGTGGACTCACCTGGGCAAAGCTTAGCAACAGTTAGGACAAAGGATTCCTTCAAAGGCTCCTAACTTCCTAAACGATATAACTTTCTGTAACGAGCGAGATTTTGTAAATAAATAAATTGTACAAAAATATGATAAATAGGGATAATTCATTTCAGAACCATAGGAATTGGTTTCGTGTCATTTGGACACTGTATGAGAAAGTTATGGACGAAACCGGGCCGAGACGAAGACCGAAAAGTGCAGCCCTACTGGCTGGTGGAGTTCGCGACGCGAACTAGTGTTCCCGATCGGGAACATCAAACAGGGATTTGGGGTTTTTGGCGATCGGAGTTCACGACCCATTACCGATCGCGAAGTGTACACGAGGCACAGAGTTAGTGACACGAACTCGAGTTCGCGATCGCGAACTGTTTGGTTCTGTATAAAACGGGTTTAGCCTAGGGTTTTAGGCACCAACAAAACCTACTCACCTACCAGTCGTTTTTAGATAGAGAAAGCTCGTTCTTGGTGTTCTTGGGCTTGAATCTTCATCAATCTTGGTTATCTTGCTTACCTATCTTAGTTTCAAGCTTTTCATGGGCATTAATGGTGGTTTTGGGAACCATCCATACCATCTTTGGGGAAGATGGTCTATCATGAGTGTAAAACACTCATGGTAAGCTTGTAATCAATGTGTACAAGCTAGATTTGGGTTTTTGGATAAGAATCTTGAACTAGGGTTTGAGATTTCCACCAAGTAGTATGAACTTGGTGGTTGGAAGTGTTAAATTAGTTAGATTAGTGGTTAGTTATGTATAATAACTGTGATGATGATGGTGTTAGGTCAAGAAGACCTTGAGATTTTAAGTTTTTCTTTGATTAAGAAGTAAGGATTTGTGTTGATTAACACAAGTGTTGGATAGAATTGCTAAGGTGAGTACATGTGATCTTTTCTGAGTACATAGGAAAACGATTTTTATGATTTAAAATGATTGAAAGAGTCTTTATTGAACAAACATTATTGATAAAGAAATTGATTGACATGATTAAATGCCATGAAATGATTTGTGACATTGACTTGTTCAAATGATGATTGAATTGGAGCTAAGGCTCATATTTGATGACCAATTATATGTTAGTCAAACCATCCGGAAACGATAACCCATTCGTGGGGGAGTTAAGATTACTACTTGGGGTGGTACCTCCCTGCGGAAGGGTAGTATAACTAAGTGAACGATAACCGGATATTCAGGGGACTATGATAACCCGATAAATAGGGGGATTCCGAAAACCCGCGAGACGGGGGAGTGATGATCTCGGTAAGTTTGGGAGAACCCAATTACCCTGCGATCTTAAGATGATAACCCACATCGGGGGAGTTGCTTCGGGATGACCCGTTGCGTATATGTGAGCTTAGGGCAAGCTCGAGATTTTGTTGGACTTATGTGCAATTTGATATTCATATAATTATTATTTAGTTACATTATTTATGACCGGGTCTAAAACCCATGTTTCTCACGAGACAATTTTGTCTTACGTACTACGTTTTCTTTTATGTCTATGTACTCAGGTTCGGGAGCTAAGGATTAGGCGGCCCGTAGTGTTAGCATTGGATGATTAAGCGGTGTACCATTTGATTCCCTAAGACTTAGTTTTGATATTATTGTAACACCGATTTTTGGCACTTGTAATCATTCAAATGTTTTATTCAAACCATAACTTGGTTAATGTGGATTTTTGATCACTAAACTTAATTATTTAAAAGTTTAAATTATTTTGAAAAATTGGTGTGTTACAACTTTGTATCAGAGCTTTAGTCTAAGAGAATTAGGTTGGTTTACCCATCCTAGACTTAGACTTAGCTAAGTGGGACGTTATGTGCCATAAGAGTTAGGTTGACCTTTAAAGATTAGGGTTGACCATTAGGGGAATTATTTTTAATCGAGCTTATCTTATGTTCTATTATGACTATTTAGTCAACTTATTGGATTCTAATTGGATTGACATCTTATTATAGTAAGATGGCTAGAACGAGAAGTGGTCGATTGTTGGATGGGGAACAAGCTTCGAATTTGAATCAAGATGGAAATGGATTGGCCAATTCAGGTATCGGGAATAACCATACGCCGGTAACAATGAAGGCAATTCAATCCATGCTCACTAATATGAGAAACTTTATGCAACAAGATGTTAACTGGATCATAAATGATCGGTTGAACTTAGGTGATGATGATGAAAGGGAGGAAGAGGAACGCCTTTTTGAGGAAGAGAGGGAGGGAAGTGAAGATTCCCCTCAACCCACTAAGACCAAGTCGACGGGAAACACCAACCCGACCGAGAAGTCCTCTAATGGGGAAAGTGGTGAAGAAAGAAAGATTGAACGTGAAGGATGTTCTTACAAAACATTCCTTGCATGCCGACCCGACTTCTATCTCGGGAGTACAGAACCGAAAGTGACGGTTCAATGGAATCGGGAAACGGAACGTGTGCTTAAGAGTAGCAAGTGCAAAGAGGAAGACATGGTGACTTATGCGTCATGATTGTTTAAAGATGATGCTCTTACATGGCGGGACACCGTGTATGAAACTTTGGAAAAGAAAGCCATTTACAAGATGTCGGGGGATGAGGTCACTAGAAGACTCAAAGAGAAGTATTGTCCCGAAAGGGAGTTGGAGGAGTTGTTGGAAGAATTCTTGCACTTCAAGAAAGGCAATTTGACCTTGGATGAGTATACCAAGAAGTTCACGGGATACCTCCCGTTTTGGTCAAGTACCTACCCAACTGAACGTAGACTGCTGGTTCGGTTTGCTAATGGGTTGCCATGGGAGTATGAGCTTGAAGTGAAAAGGGCGACTACCCTTGATGAGGCGATCAATGTCGCCCGAAGTGTTGAGAAGGTTAGTAAGAGAAGAGTTCAAGAGAGGTCGGTGGGAAATGAGAAGAGAAAGTTTGAGGCTTATTCGGGCCCATCAAAGAAAGGGAGATTTACCCCAAGTGGGTCGAAGCAAGGAAGTAGTGGCGGCTTTGCAAAATGTGTAAAGTGTGGCAAGACTCACCATGGAGAATGCAAGCTTGAATCGGGAAGTTGTTTCAAATGTGGGAGGTTTGGCCACAAGGCTAGAGATTGTAAGGCCAAGAGCCTAGATGAAGTTGAATGTTTCTCATGTCATGAGAAGGGGCATTATAGCAATTTTTGCCCGAAGAAAGGGACTAAAACGTTGGTGTCAACCGCTCACAAGAAACCGGAGCCGATGAAAGTCAAAGGTCGTGCCTTCCAACTCACACGTGAAGAAGCCAAGGAGACTCATGATGTCGTCTCGGGTACCTTATTCATAAACTCCATACCCACTTATGTATTGATTGATTCGGGTTCTACTTATTCTTTCGTGTCTCATGAATTTGGTGCTAAGTTTAAGGTTCCACTAGAGTTACTTGATGATTTGTATGAAATAGAAGTAGCCGATGGGAAAACCTCTATGGTTCAACATGTCTATAGAGATTGTGAATTAGAAATCGATAGTAAGAAGTTTAAGGTTGATTTGATGCCTATGGGGATTAAGGCTTTTGATGTGATTATCGGGATGGATTGGTTGGGAATCCACCAAGCCAAGATTTTATGTGGAAAGAAGTTAGTGTCGATCAAGTCTCCCGAGAATGAGAAGGTGTACATTTATGGGGAAAAGAGGCATCATATGCCAAACTTGTTAACTGCCATTAAAGCAAGAAAGTGTTTATCGAAAGGATGTGCATCATTCATAGCTTATGTCTTAGATATGAGAAAAGAGAAGAAGTCAGTTGAGAATGTGAAGATTATTCGGGATTTTCCCGAAGTTTTTCCCGATGATTTACCCGGTTTTCCACCGGAGAGACAAGTCGAGTTTCGAATTGATTTAGTTCCGGGGGCGACGCCGATTGCCCGAGCCCCGTATCGTTTAGCTCCAACCGAAATGAGAGAGTTGATGGCTCAACTTCAAGATTTACTTGATAAAGGTTTTATCCGTCCTAGTTCATCACCATGGGGTGCACCGGTCTTATTTGTGAAAAAGAAAGATGGTTCGATGAGAATGTGTATTGATTACCGAGAGCTCAATAAGATGACGATTAAGAACCGTTATCCTTTACCAAGGATAGATGATTTGTTTGACAACTTCAAGGAGCCGATTACTTCTCCAAAATTGATTTAATATCGGGTTACCACCAAGTTCGTGTCAAAGAAGGTGATACCGAGAAGACGGCCTTTAGAACTCGTTATGGGCATTATGAATTTTTAGTAATGCCATTCGGTCTAACGAATGCCCCGGCGATTTTTATGGATCTCATGAATAGAGTTTGTAAACCATTCCTCAATAAATTCCTCATCGTGTTCATCGATGATATTCTTATCTTTTCGAAAACCGAAGAAGAACATGAAGAATACTTGAAGCAAACTCTAGAAGTTTTGAAACGAGAGAAGTTGTATGCAAAATTCTCAAAGTGTGAATTTTGGTTGCGGGAAGTTCAATTTCTTGTTCCTATAGTATCTAGAAGCGGGATAAAGGTTGACCCGTCTAAGATTGAAGCGGTGAAGAATTGGGAAGCACCAAAGACTCCAACCGAAGTTAGAAGCTTTCTTGGGTTAGCCGGTTATTACCGAAGATTTATTGAAGATTTTTCCCGAGTGGCGGTTCCACTCACTAGGTTAACAAGAAAAGATGTGAAGTTTGATTGGGGGAAAATGTTTAACTTGTGCCAGAGTGAAGGCAGAGAATCAGAAGCCTTCCGGTCTTCTGCAACAGCCAGAGATCCCTGAATGGAAATGGGAAGAAATCTCTATGGATTTCATAACCAAATTGCCTCGAACGTCTAATGGTCATGACACAATTTGGGTAATTGTTGATCGACTGACCAAATCAGCTCATTTCATTCCTATTAAAGAAACTGATCAAATGGAGAAGTTAACGAAACTTTATTTGAAAGAAGTCGTATCTCGGCATGGTGTGCCAGTCGCGATCATCTCTGATCGTGATAGTCGCTTTACATCTCGTTTTTGGCAATCATTGCAAAAATCTATCGGTACTCGCCTCGATATGAGTACTGCCTATCATCCCCAAACCGATGGTCAGACTGAAAGAACAATTCAAACTTTGGAAGACATGCTGAGAGCATGTGTTATTGATTTTGGTGGAAGTTGGGATACTCATCTCCCTTTAGCTGAGTTCTCGTATAATAATAGTTATCATACAACTATTAAGGCCGCGCCGTTTGAAGCCCTCTATGGAAGAAAGTGTCGTTCGCCACTTTGTTGGATTGAAATTGGTGATCGTCAGATTACTGGTCCTGAGATTCTACAAGAAACGATTGACAAGATTTTCAAGATCAAAGATCGTATCAAGGCTGCCAGAGATCGACAAAAGAGTTATGCTGATAATCATCGAAAGCCTTTAGAGTTCGCTGTTGGCGACCACGTGTTGCTAAAAGTAGCACCTTGGAAAGGTGTTGTACGTTTTGACAAGAAAGGAAAGCTCAGTCCTCGTTATGTTGGACCATTCGAGATTCTTGAAAGAATCGGTGCTGTTGCTTATCGCCTTCGTCTTCCTAAAGAGCTCAGCAATGTTCACAACACTTTTCATGTTTCTAATTTGAAGAAGTTTATTCACGATCCTTCGCTTATCGTTCCTGTTGAGGAAATTATCATCGACGACAAACTCCATTTCACCGAGGAACCAATCGAGATATCTGACTGGAAAGTGCAAAAGTTGTGAAGAAGCAAAATCAAAATCGTTAAAGTCAGATGGAACTCCAAAAGAGGTCCTGAATTCACGTGGGAACGTGAGGACCAGATGTGAAAGAAATATCCTCATCTATTTCTCGTTGTCTCTCCTGTTCGTGCTTCATCTTAAATTTCGGGACGAAATTTCTTCAACCAGGGGAGAATGTGACAACTCGATATTTCCGGTATGTAACTTCATTTCATTTCTAGAACTTTCCTTATTTAGAAAGTTTCTATTTTTAGACATTTCTATTTCTGGCATCCTAATACACAACACACTTATATATTTTTACACCATACATTAGTGTTTGACTATTTTAGTCAACACAACATTTTTATTTACTTATGGTGACACTTATGAGCTTAAAACATTTCTAAAACAATAACTTTCTCGATTAAGCAATAAACGTAACGATTTAACTTAAATGTGACTCGAATTGAACAAACGATTTAAACCCGATACCGAGCTAGACCGACCACCTATGTGGCCGGCCACACCCTCTCATTCGGATCCCATCATGGCCAAACACCCTATGGGGTTATAGCCTTCTTGTTTGACCTTATCCTTACACTTTGATCCTTATCTTCATCTATGACTTGAAAGTGTCCTAGTACAACTCAAACACCTATTCCTAACCCTAATTTCGTCCATATATAAACACCACAACCACATTCATTTGTACTTTGTTGATTTCGGCCGTTCCTAACCCTAGAGCAAGTCCCGAGTTCGAGTTGAAGCCGTCCCATTCGATCTTGTTCTTTCTCATCCAAATCTCGGTTGCTAGGTATGATATCCGATCCTTGCATTGTTATTTCTGCTTTGTTCTTGGTAGATTCGAACCCGAGACCATGGCCCTAGGCCATGTGGTCTCGGTTAGCTTCCAAATCCGTAGCTACATGCATGCATGCGTACGGTTGTGTGCGATTGTGTGTGTATGTGATGAGCTTGATCATGATCTTGTTGTATGATTCGTCTAGCCTTAGATTCGAACCATAGGTCTACCATAGTTATGACCGTATACATAGATCAAGCTAAACAAATCGCTAAACACAAACCCTAGAACCGATCTAGCCGAATCTAGCCACAAACCCGAAGGGTTTTGGCCTTCGGCCAACCCTAGACCGAACCCTAGCCGAACCCTAAATTGGATGTTTGACTTGTTGACCTAGAGTAGCTAGATTTGACTTTTGTTGACCAAATGTTGTGCTAGATTGAACCCTAGAACCGGATACCCAACCCTAGTCGAAATCTAGTGGATCAATGTTGACTTGTGTTGACTATTGTGACCTATGTTGACTTTTAGAATTGACCAATGTTGACTCAAAAGTCAAACCGGGTCAAGGCCGGATCTTGACCCAAACCGTGGACCCAAACGCGAATACCCAATCGGGCCAAGGCCCGTACTTGGCCCATCTCGATCTATCTTAGTCCATCGGGCCCAAACCTTAGTTGGCCCATTAGTATCCAAGCCCATTTGGACCAAAGCCCAAACCTTTGGCCCATGCATAACCAAACCGAACCCAATTGGGCCAAGCCCAACCCATGGCCCAATCTAATTAGACCTACGCCCAATAAGAGGCCTAAGTGGCCTAACCTAGTGGCCCATTGAGCCCATTTAGGCCCATTACGCCCAATAGGCCCAATCTAGGCCCAATAAGCCTAACCCAAGCCCATTTCATTTCATTTCGAAGCCCATTTCATTTCATTTCATTTCGAAGCCCATTTCATTTCATTTCATTTCATTTCGGCCCATTAAGGCCCAATTATCCAAGTTCATTCGATGTCACAAAACATAAAACATAACATTAATTGCATATCATTTAACTTATATCATATCTACAATCGCATGTGTAAGCTTAGTCTAATTATTAGTTATATCGTTTAGGAAGCTAGGAGTCTCTGAAGGATTTCTCCGTCCTATTATTGTCGCTAAGCTTTGCCAGGTGAGTCCACATATCCCTTTTACTCTTTTAACTGTTTTATAAACTTTGGGGTGGAAAACATAAACACAAACTGCTACTGCATGTTTTACTATGACTGTACAACATTTACATTTTCATTATCGCGTTGACATGACAAAAAATTATTATACCGGACTAAGGTTTGCCAGCAATCATTAACTAGTGGATCTAGACCATGGATATGCAGATAGTACTATTTGCTGACACTCATCCTCCCACTACTAGAAAAAGGCCCCTGTTCCTAGGAGGTAATCCCTAGGAAATCCCTCGGAAACGGGTGTTTCCGAGGGATTTCCGAGGAAATTACTTCCCTCGGAAAAAGGCTTGTCGGAAAATTTTTGCGAGGGAATTCCGAGGAAACTTCCGAGGGAATTCCGAGGGAACATCTTTTGTAGGAAATACCGAGAAATTTCCTAGAAAGTCACCTGGCCTAACATTTCCGAGACATTTCCGAGGGGAAAAACTTCCAAGGGATTTACGACGGGAATGTTTCCAAGGGATTTCCTAGGGAATTATTTGCTAGGGATTTCCTAGGGAAATATTTCCAAGGGATTTCCTAGGAAATTATTTACTAGGGATTTCCTAGGGAATTTATTACCGAGGAATTTCCAAGGGAAGTGATAACAATTCATTTTACAAGGTTTCCTAGGGATTTCCTAGGAAAATTAGAGCTGTAAAAAATTAAAAAATGCATTAAAATATCCTATATTTTCTGCTCAAAATGCATAAAAACAAAAATACAAATATAAAAAATTAATCCATAATAAGCATAAGCCTTAAAACAATATAACATGAGTTTAAACAATAATCATCCTCTTAGAACCGTCTAAACAAAAAATCAACTTAGGTTAGCGGAATTGTTTCATAACTTCGGCCAATTATGCTTCCATTTTGTTTGTCTTTTCAGCATTTGAGATTGTCGTTAGACCATTTCACCTTCTTTATCTTTGAATTTCCAAACCTAAAAAAATGTTTAAACAAACTTTAAATATTATTACCAAGATCAACATATTCTAAATATTGTAAAAGTTAATAGCAACGCACTTTTGAATAGTATTAGTAAACATACTTTAATAGTAGCAATAACAAACATAATAGCAATGTTTTTCTAAACGTCACCAAAAAATCACAATATGCTTTTTATTATGCGACACTTTTAATCTATAACTAATATTCCACATTCTGTAAATAAACTAACATTTATCATATTTAGCAATCTCACAATTCAACGAACAACTTAACAATTCACAATAATCTAACAATCGAACAATTCAGCTAGTTAAAAATTTAACACATTCCTTCATTGTTTTCTAAGTTTGAAAATGACAAACTTATTTGTTTATTATTTTACTATTTGAAGCTTAATTTTTTTGATAAATAATAATATGAGATAAGATAGTAATCATGCTTCATACGTCCAAACAAGGAAAATATTCATGATACCTAATCAGCAAGATTCAAAGATGCAGTTCCGATTACAGGAAATTTATTTTCACCCCTAGGCTTAATCCCTGAATTAAAAAAAAATTATTCAAATTTGTAGTGAAGACATATGTAATATGAAATAAATAGTATTTTAATAAATTAAAGGATCGAGATTCATCAAGAACAATCATAAGTGGGAAACAATTAGGTGAGTACATAAATCCACAATCGCAATTCCATCACAATTTCAATTCGACACAAATCCACAATAAAGTCAATTTCAATTAAACACATAAATGGGAAACAATTACCATAATAAAACAACAAGAACAGTGACCGGCCAACAAGAGTAGTCGCCGGCGAACAAGAGAAGCGGGCGGCAAACAAGAACGGTCAACAAGTGGTCGATTAGTCGGTATCATTCGCCGGTATCGATTCGTCAGCCAACAGCCTCAAATACAAGAACAGTCGCCGGCCATCATCGATTTTTACCCTCAAATATTCAAATACAAATAATACAAACTCAAATACAAATACCTGTGGAAGAAGAGCAGATCGATTCGTTGGCCAACAGCTGTTATCAGCGGCGTCTCCGGGGTCGCGAGGAAGAACCATCGAAGGTGGGACAAAGCTGTCGGCGTTCTAATATGGGGTAATGAAAAAGGCAGTTATATAATAATCAAATGAACTAAAATAAAAAAGTCCTAATTTCCCTAGGAAATCCCTAGCAACCTAATATTTTCAAGGAATTTGATAATGACAGCCCTAAGGGCTGTTACTAAGACGTCAAGACACGCATCAAATGTGATTTCCTCGGAAAGTACAAACGATTTATGCACGTAACCACCTCTTATTGACAGCCCTAAGGGCTGTCATTAACGAAACCCTATTTTCAAAAGTCCATGGGAAAAAATATATTAAAAAGGCAACATATATATGGAAAGCGGGAAAAGCATAAAATTTAGAATTTTTGAAATTTTCCTCGGAAATCCCTAGCAACTATGAAAATGAAATTTTCCCCTGAAAATAGAAAAAGAAATATTAATCCCTAGGAAATCCCTCGGAACTTCCTACACATTTCCTAGGGATTCGAAATTCCCTAGGAGATCCCTCGGAACTTCCTACACATTTCCTACGAATTTATAATAAATAGAAATAGTTTTTCGTTTTTGAAGGGTTTATATAACATTTTCTTGTTCCAAACTTTTTACAACATCATTATCATGTAGGACATTTCTTTTATCATGTTACAAGTTATATATAATTACGTGCATACTTATCCATTGTTGAAAAACAAAATCTAACCGTGTTTCTCTCATTCTAATATAAATCAATGCATACATATATGTATATTATATAATTGTACACATGTATAAGTTGGCGGTATAAAACAATTTAGTACGTCACTAAGTTTACAAAATATTGAACGATAAAAATAAAAAATTTCCATTGAAAAGAAAAAGAAATATTAATCCCTAGGAAATCCCTCGGAAATTCCTACACATTTCCTAGGGATTTTAAATGTCCCTCGGAAATCCCTCGGAACTTCCTACACATTTCCTAGGGATTTGAAATTCCCTAGGAGATCCCTCGGAACTACCTACACATTTCCTACGAATTTCTAATAAATAGAAATAGTTTTTCGTTTTTGAAGGGTTTATATACCATTTTCTTGTTCCAAACTTTTTACAACATCATTATTCATGTAGGACATTTCTTTTATCATGTTACAAGTTAAATATATTACGTGCATACTTATCCATTGTTGAAAAACAAAGTCTAACCGTGTTTATCTCATTCTAATATAAATCAATGCATACGTATATGTATATTATATAATTGTACACATGTATAAGTTGGCGGTATAAAACAATTTAGTACGTCACTAAGTTTACAAAATATTGAACGATAAAAATAAAAAATTTCCATTGAAAAGAAAAAGAAATATTAATCCCTAGGAAATCCCTCGGAAATTCCTACACATTTCCTAGGGATTTTAAATGTCCCTCGGAAATCCCTCGGAACTTCCTACACATTTCCTAGGGATTCGAAATTCCCTAGGAGATCCCTCGGAACTACCTACACATTTCCTACGAATTTCTAATAAATAGAAATAGTTTTTCGTTTTTGAAGGGTTTATATACCATTTTCTTGTTCCAAACTTTTTACAACATCATTATTCATGTAGGACATTTCTTTTATCATGTTACAAGTTAAATATATTACGTGCATACTTATCCATTGTTGAAAAACAAAGTCTAACCGTGTTTATCTCATTCTAATATAAATCAATGCATACGTATATGTATATTATATAAGCAATGTCCAAACACCCTTTAAAATCAAAATTTTAAAAGTACTTCAGCCAAGTTTCGAACCCAAGACGTGATGGAGTTCAAGCAACGATCTAACCACTCGGCCATTTGGTTTTTGTTATCCTTTTGATGCTTAACGACCTTATACCATTATCGTTCGTTTTAATATTCGCGATCTTTAAATAACCCATTTAATGTTAGACCGTTTCATTTTTTCCTCTTTCCTTTACACTAAATGAATTCAGAATATATATGTTAAAGCATTTTTTCCTCTATCTCAGCATCGTTTTGAATGGTTGCCGTTTCGATTGCCGCTTTCAATCCTTGAGGTTTCAGTTCCTCAATGCTTTTAATGGGCGTTTCTATTCCATCAATGCTTGCCGTTTTCAATGCACGCAGACATTATATATTTGGAGTGATCTATTCAACCATTTAGGCTTTAGGGTTTCACTTTTCAAGCGGCAGACATTAACCAGAATACCTCACAAACCGAAGACCTCCGTCTTCCGGCCCTCCAGAACTCCTATCTCCGACAATCATCCTTTGACCTCCGTCTTCTCAGCGCAATTTCTCAGGTCTTCAATCTCGAATAAGAGGCGTATGAATTGAGATTTAAATGTTTTATGTCATGATGTGAGTTATAAATCACTTTCTGTAGTCTTAATTTCGATCTATATTCTCTTCAATTTATGATATCTTTAATTCAGTTAGTATCATAATATTAATCATATTCACCATTTCAAATTTACTCATTGTTTGATCTATTTCCATTTTAATATACTAAATTTCTACAACTGCAATACAATGCTTAAAGAGAATTGTATATTATGCACATCGACTTGAGCAATATGGCAGTTTTCAATTGCGTATTCATGATCAGGTGTTGTACCTTTTGTATCTTGTAAAAACTTTTGGAGAATGATTAGGTTGAATTTTCACAACACATTATAAGCTCGGAATGGTTACCATCACCATACTGAAATGAACAAGAATATTTACAAGTTAGTTAATTGACATATATTATTAAAACTTTCAAATTTTAATTACATTTATTTGGCTTAAAGTTATGTGTGTCTGAATATAGGTTTGTATGATCTGTTTAAAAAGAGTTGCTACACGTCTGAAAGATTCTCAGAATGAGTTTGCTTTGCTGACTATATTCAATGAAGTTGACATCTAAGTTCCAATTTAACCTTCTAAGCAGGCTGTCTTGCACTTCAAAAAATTTTATTTTTAATTTTATTATATGGTTTTATATACAAGACTAATTTAATGAAACTTCGTTCTGAGTACAAGGACGACTTCTTTGAGAAGCATTGAGCTAAATAAGGACTGATGTTTGGATTTGTTAAGGTATGAAAGATATTATCATATCTATATTATTTTTATTTATTTAATCATTTTTTTTTAATTTCAGGCTGTTGTAAGTGGCCTCCAAAATCAACCTAGCTTGTTAATGCAGTTAGCCAGTTATCGATGTAGATGACATCATATACCGAGATTATATTGACATCAGCATTGTTGTTGGTACTCCAAAGGTAACCTAAAATTATCTCTATCTTGTCTAATTTCAGCATATTAAATTTTGGCAAAATATCTGTTTTTTAGGGACTTGTTGTGCCAGTTATCCGTAATGCTGAAAAGATGAACTTTGTTGAGATAGCGAAACAGATAAACACTATTGCTAAAAAGGCGGTTAATGGGACCATTTCCATTGATGAGATGGCAGGAGGCTTGTTTCAATCTTTAATAGTGATGTTTATGGAAGTCTTTTGAGCACTCCCATCTTTAATCCACCTCATGTATTCATTTTTTTAATTTTGGCCTATTTTAAGGTAAATGCAATTTATCTTTTTTCGTAGGAAAGTGATTTCACTAATTAATGTATGTATTAAATTACATTCATCAATTTTGGGTATGCATTCAATTGTTAACAAACCAATGGTTGTTGCAGGCGACATAGTAGCAAGACGGATGATGTACATTGTTTAGATGTATGACCATATGCTAATCAACAGCAGAGAGACTGTGTTTTTCTTGCGCGGGATTAACTATGTGGTTGAGGATCCAAGGAGGTTGCTTCTGGACATTTAAAGTCGCCAGAATAAATACTAAAATTTTGTAGGCTTTTTCTGTTATGTTATATCACAGCCAGCCATATTTGCATTTCATACTGAAATTGACTGGTTTTTTAGTTTGTAGCAAAGGAAGGGGTTACAGTTGAACCAGGTACAAAAGTTGCTACAATTTCAAAGTCTACACAAGGTGCGGTGGTTTTTCCAACCAGAAGAGACTGTTGACAAGGTTAAGGAGAAACCAAATCGAAAAGATGAAACTACCCCTGTAATTTAGAAGCCTAAGCCAACTTCTCCACTACCACCACCTCCTTCTAGAACCTCAAGTTCCTCCTAAAGAAAGAGAAAGATGCGTGAGTGTCATATTATATATAATCCTTGCACTTGTTGAATTTATAATCACACGTGTCTTGTTTATTTGGGTTGAAGTTATGTAATGCGGGTTCATATTACCCGTTTAAGAAAGCGAGTTGCTACATGTCTGAAAGATTAGCAGAACGTGTTACTGACCGCATCAAATGAAGTTGGCGTGTAAGTTCCAATAACCAATTGTACCTTTTTGTTATAAACAAAATTAAATTCTTGGATAGCATTTTGGTGAAATTTTAACCCATTTACTCATAAATTAGTCATTTTGGGTTATGTTTCATCTTATAAATTAATTATGTTGCATTATCATTGATTTTGCATTTGTTAGAAAAGTTGACCTTAAAGTGTCTCTGGGCAACACAACCCATTGCGACCTGTACATTTATGGACACTTTGGGTCACAAATGATCCAAAAGAAAGTACTTTGATATATCAAAACATGTAATCGAACAATATTTCAACGCCAATGCTAATTATTGCCTTTTTCCTCTATTTTATATAGGGCTGTAAATGAGCCGAGCTCGAGCTCGATTAGGTTCGAGCTCGGCTCGTTTAATTTTACCGAGCTCAAGTTCTCGGCTCGTTTCGAGCTTTATGTGTAAAGCTCGAGCTCGGCTCATTTAGGTTTTTTCAGGCTCGGGCTCGGCTCGATTAAGCTCATTTAAGCTTCCATATATACGAAATATATGATTAATTTAATTAATCATAATATTTAATATATGATGTAAATCTTTTTTTATATATATTATTTTATATATGTATATGTATAATATATATACACATAATTAGATAAATACGTAATATGTATTTATATTTTTTTTTATAATAATTAACTATTTTAGCTCGTTTAGGCTCGCGAGCCTAAATGAGCTCTTAGTATGAAGCTCGGGCTCGGACTCGTTTATCAAACGAGCTCTAAGTTAAGCTCGAGCTCGGCTCGAACTCGTTTAACTCGAGATTTTATCGATCTTTTAACGAGCCGAGCTCGAGTAGCTCACAAACAGCTCGGCTCATTTACACCCCTACTTATGTATAGTATTCGTTATAAAAATATGTAACCAATGGATTTTTAATCACCAGAAATATGTAGTTCGCAGCCCGCCGCATCGCGCGGGTTTTAACCTAGTATCCAAAAATACGGTTTAACAAAAACCTTAAAACATTTATCAGAGTTATAAAATTCGGTGTTACAAAAGAATATCATAACCATAGGATAATGGGGTCTACCTATAAGCTCCTGAACTAAACATCTCTAGGCCACCTCTATCGCGACCTTCTAATCCTTCAATCTCAAACCTGAGTACATAGCAAAAAACAAAGTAGTATGTGAGACAAAATAGTCTCGTGAGATACATGGGTTTTCGACCCATTCTCAAATATAATAAAAGTCATATTCATTACTTTTCTTTATTCATTTATTATTTATTATTTATTAACTAGTGATCTTATCACTTTTATACATATATACTAGTAAGCTAACCATAAGCTTACTCTCATCAAAATCACATACTTGTAAGCTAACCTGTGCTTACACATACTTTATCACATACGCTACGGACCTCTCCGAAGCAAACTCCCCCGATGTGGGTTATCTAGGTAAACTCCCCCGTTTCCGGGTTATCTATTGCTCCCCCGATTTCCGGGTTATCTGAAACTCCCCCGCATTCCGGGTTATCTATTTCTCGACACACTACCCTTGCGCAAGGTGGTACCGCCCCAAGTAGGTGTCACTAACTCCCCCAACTTGTGTGGGTTATCTATGATCCGGATCCTTTTCTCAACACATATTGAAATCATCAAATACGGGCCTATGCCCCAATAATACATACTCAAACATAAATTAGAATACATCTATTCTAATTATCATATGATTCTTGTTTCTTATTCAATTTCATTATTGACTTTACCAAGTCCTTTAATAAATAAAACATATTTATTATTTATCAAAATTATATTACTTTAACTTCTCTTTGACTAGAATACAAATCTATTTCTAGTCATTTTAAAATTATTCTCCTAGCAATTCAATCACCACTTTTATTAGTATAATATACTAATCAATACTTGATACTTGAAAATCATTGTTGTTAGCTTTATTAATACATATTATTAATAAGCCACATATCTTACTTTCTTAATCATTACTCTTAGTCAAATATCATATTAATAAAGAATTATTAATTACTTTTCATTATCATAATCTCTTTCAAAAATCATTAGTCATATAGACAAACTTAAATGGTCTATTACTTGCAGTCTCTTATCCTTTTAATCATATCTTTATTAAAAACATTTATTAATAAAGACTCATAAAAGATCATAGTTTTCAAAAATCATTTGCTATGTACTCAGTAAAAGTCTCATGTACTCACTTTAGACAAGCTAACTCCAAATCGTGTCTAATAACACGAATCCTTGCTTTCCAACTTGTGAAATATCACCAAACTTTAGGTCTTCTTGACCTACCATCAATATCATCACAATAACTAGTTATTATCCATAACTAATCACTAATCAATCCATATTAACATTCCTAACCACCAAGTTCATCCAACTTGGTGGAATCTCAAACCCTAGTTCAAGATTTCCATCAATAAACCCAAATCCAACTTGTACACATCGATTACAAGCTTACAATGAGTGTTCTACACCCATGTTTAGTCATCTTCCCCAAAGATGACATGGTTGGTTCCCCAATCCACCATTTTTACCCATAAAAAGCTCACAATCAAGGTAGATAAGAAGAATAATCAAGAATACTTACCCTTGATGTTTCAATCCTTCAAGATGGTGAAGATCTGAGCTCTTGAGCTCCAAAATCTTCCAAGAATGCTCCCAAATCGGCTGCACTATGTGTAGGGTTGAAGGTGAAATGAAACCCTAGGCTACAAACAAATTTATATAGTCCAGACGCTCCTCGCGCCCCGCTCGCGCCCACCTCGCGCCGCGAGGTGACGCGGCTTTGCCCGCTGGTTGTCGCTCGAAGACCAGCCTCGCGCCCCGCTCGCGCCTGGCTCGCGCCGCGAGCTCAACGCGAGCTCGGCGCGAGCTTTTCGCGTCTCGCCTCTGAAGTTTCTGTTTCGACTCGCGCCTGCCTCGCGCCTTCCGCATGCCGCGAGGGCTGTTTGGGTCAGTTTCTTGCCTTTTAAACTTGTTTCCATCCAAGTCTTGACCCATACTTGGTTACACCAAGTCCCAAACATCCAAGCACTCGATAAAACACAACGTAGACTTGATTAAATATTTTTCCACCTTTATTCCCCAATACTTCCATTTAATTCATTAACCGAAAATTTCGATCGTTACACTCCCCCGGTTGAAGAAATTTCGTCCCGAAATTTAAGACGAAGAGCGAACAGGAGAGACAACGAGAAAACTATGAGGATATTTCCTTCGCATTTGGTCCTCACGTTCCCATGTGAATTCAGGACCTCTTTTGGTGTTCCATCTGACCTTAACGATTTTGATCTTGCTTCTTCTTAACTTTTGCTCTTTCCAGTCAGAGATTTCGGTTGGTTCCTCAGTGAAATTGAGTTTATGGTTGATAATAACTTCCTCAGCAGGAAAAATGAGCGAGGGATCATGAATAAACTTCTTCAAATTCGACACATGAAAAGTGTTATGAACATTGCTGAGCTCTTTAGGAAAACGAAGACGATAGGCAACATTCCGATTCTTTCAATAATTTCGAATGGTCCAACATAACGAGGTCTGAGCTTTCCCTTCTTGCCAAAGCGTACAACACCTTTCCAAGGTGCTACCTTTAGCAACACATGGTCACCAACAGCGAACTCTAGAGGCTTTCGACGATTATCAGCATAACTCTTTTGTCGATCTCTTGCAGCCTTGATACGATCTTTGATCTTGAAGATCTTGTCAGTTGTTTCTTGTAAAATCTCAGGACCAGTAGTCTGACGATCACCAACATCAATCCAACAAAGTGGCGAACGACACTTTCTTCCATACAGGGCTTCGAATGGTGCTGCTTTAATAGTTGTGTACTTGTGTGATAACTATTATTGTACGAGAACTCAGCTAGAGGGATATGAGAATCCCAACTTCCACCAAAGTCAATAGTACAAGCTCTCAGCATGTCTTCCAAAGTTTGGATTGTTCTTTTAGTCTGACCATCGGTTTGGGGATGATAAGCAGTACTCATATCGAGGCGAGTACCGAGAGATTTTTGCAATGATTGCCAAAAACGAGATGTTAAGCGACTATCACGATCAGATATGATCGCGACTGGAACACCATGCCGAGATACAACTTCTTTTAGATAGATTCTCGTTAACTTCTCCATTTGGTCAGTTTCCTTAATAAGAATGAAATGAGCTGATTTGGTCAATCGATCAACAATTACCCAAATTGTATCATGACCACTAGAAGTTCATGTTAGGTCACAACAACCCTGTATTGTTTGTTTAATTGATAGATTAATTAGGCTTAAGACAATTAAAGTGATTAACACAATATTAGAGTCAAATGTTTAATTCCACTAAGTGTGGCTTGTTGCGGAAAAACAAGACCACTAATCAATTACAAAGTATGGAAGTGAAAACGTAACTTGGTGAGTACTCCTTTGCCAAGTGATCTCTATTTATAATGTCATAGAGATCTTACAAGATGGGCAAAGGAGTAGTGGAAGGACTGAATTAAGGAAAGAGACCGAGATCAAGGGATTTCATCTGGTCAGTTACATTTGAGAATGTAACTCAATCCTTCCACTCAGTATTGGATTTCCAATACTGAGTTCTGATACTAAGTGGCCAATACTGACTACTCAGTATCACACCCAGACTTAGTTAATTTAATCTACATACTAATCTAAGCTAGTCTAGGTTGTCTTATTATCCTAAGATCCTAATGGGGTAAGGCTTTTTGCCTTAACAATCTCCCCGTATCTAATGATAACAAGAAAATAATACAAAAGAGAAGGAATAAAACAAATCAAGGAAAAAAATACATAAGAAGACCGCAGAGTCTTCTTCTTCATCTAAACAGCTGAATCTTTTTCTTCATCTGATGTTGATGGACTCCTGCTCATAGAAGACCTCTTGCTTGATGTGGATGAATTCCTATCTTTTCTTCAGTTCATCCTTTCTGTTGTTGAGCACAACAATGAACTTCTTTCTAAACCAAGAGTCGTCCTTCTTGGTTATCATCCATTTCAGTCCCACTAGATGACTGATATGGGCCCTTGGCAGATCTGTTTCAGAGATGAAGCACTCCCTATCCTCTGAGTTAGTATACATATATCCATAGGTTGGATATATGACACTCTTTTGATCCTGAAATACAAGGTTAGGAGGAAGAGGATACTTCTGGAAAAACTTGTATGTATGAAGGCACTTTGGTCTGTTGTTCGAATATGCCTTAGTCATCACACTGAGTGCCCTATACTCCACTTCATAGAGTAGCCCCTTCTCATAGTATACAGCAGATACTGCACAAATCTCATCCAAGACTATCTGAGAAATTGTTGATCTTGTTGGAAGCTCCTTGATCAGTCTTGTGATCTTGACCCAGTCTTGAAGACCAATTTTCTGAATATCATGAAGGGAGATCTTCATGGGAGGACTGATTAAACCAGTGCAGGTGATAACAATTCTTCCTTCTTTGGAGTGCACTTTCACCTTATTGACATCAAGGTTTAACCAGTGTATTCCCCTCACATTGGGAAATGCCTTGGTCTTCAAGAACTCCTTCATGTTCTCCTTATACTGAGTGCGTGTAGCAACCATATTCCAGTAATATTGAATATGGTCTGGACCCTTTCTTGTAACTCTGTGAGATGGACCAGGAGTATCAGTTTCTGGGTTGGTATTTGGTTCTTCTTTAACCCCCGACTCTTGTTCATATAAAAATCTTTCTTGTTCTTCAACAAGTTGTTGGCGAGTCAATCTTGGGACTTGCTCAGTATCACTATCCACAGTATGGACAGGTCTTCTTGGTCTTGTAATTAAAGGAGCAGGTTCCTCACTTGATTTAGAAGAAGAGAGGACCACATTTATAAGTCTTCTTGTGGGTGGTCTTCTTCTTCTTCTTCTTCTTCTGGTAACCAGATAGTCTTGAGGCTCTTCTGGCTCTTCATCATCAGAGGATGATGATGAAGAGCTTTCTTGTTCTACCATATCCAGTGCATAGTTGAGGAAGTTTTGATTTGGCACTGGATTTGGCTCTTCATCCTCATCATCAACAATAGGCCAGACAAAAGGCATGTAGACTACTATCTGCAAGTTGTTCTCTTCTAGAGCAGGTGGCTCAGTATCAACTTGCTGAGATTGGTCAGTGTTAGTCTCCGCCAAAGTAGATGGCTCAGAGAGTTCTTCAAGTTGTTGCAGGACTGACCTTCCTCTTTGTCTTCTTCTCTCATACTAGATCCAAAGAGGTTCAGTATGAGTGACTTGCTGAGATGGTTGCTGTTGATGTTGAGGTTGATCTTCATGTAGTTTTTTTCTTTTCTCCCCCTGAGCAGATCGCTCAGATTGATCAACCTCACCTTCTCTTTGTCTCTTCTCCCCATTATTGTTATCATTTGATGGGGAAGGAAGAGGTTCAGTATCACCACCTATGTCCCCTTCTGGATCATCATGAGTAGGGGAGGGCATAGGCTCGGTGGCAGCATCAGTATCACCCTCAGGATCAGCATTGGAGGGTGATTTCCTTGGCTCGGTATCATCTCCACCTTCATCTTTGTTGTCTCCACCATGTTGATGTTGGTGGAGGTTGATGTTGGTGCATCAGTATAACCCTCAGGAGTCGGTGGAGGTTGATGTTGTTCTTGGAGTAGTGCCACTGACTGTTTTAGTGAGTCACTTTCACTACTCATAGTATCCATCCTGGCCAGAATTGTGTTCTGAGTGTTCTACATGGCTAGGATATGCTGCATGATTGTTTGCAGAGATACTTGTTCCTCTGGAGCCTGTACTGCCTGATTACCCTGCACAGATGGTGCTAAAGAAACAAAAAATAGAAAACTGGTTAGTAATGAAAGGTTTATCAAATAGAATTGTGTTGTCGTTTAACTCTATAATCATTTATCAAATAGAATTGTGCAAAGCATGTGTAAGAAATTTTCAGAAAAAAGTGAGTGTGAATTGAGTAGCTCAGTGTAGGATAAGTCACGTTTTCTGAAAAGGTTATGGGCTTGGGAATTTGAAGTCTGAGATGTGCTTCTTTTTATTTTCAATTTTTATCACTCGGTATTAGAGTGATTACAGAAATGTGGTTAAAACCCCATGGAAAATATTTGGCTATTGTGGCTTAAGGGTTTGTGATCACTTCTTAAATCATGTGAACCAACTCAAAAGTAAGTTGGACATGATTCAAGCAGCACCAGTGGGTGTCAGTGTGACATCAAGCACCATTGTCTCTTGAAATGTTGAGACAACTGTAGACTGACAGTGACAATTTAAGTGTTCAGTGTATGAATTTTGCATAGCAGTAGTGGGCTAACTATGTTGGCCATAAAAGAGTATATATTTGAAAGTTCGTGTGAGTCTTTGGTCAGTATTGAGTTGGTACTGGCCAATACTTAGTCTCTATGGGTGAATGTTTATATATATATATATATATATATATATATATATATATATATATATATATATATATATATATATATATATATAAGTTTAAGGATTTTATAGAAATTCATACCTGAGGCTTTGTTGGATTCCCTTCTTACATCTGCAGAGGTTGGTGCTGGATCACCAGTGTGGTGATTTGAACCTCCAGCACCCTCTGTTTCTCTAGACTGAGCACCTTCCAAATTATGTTGCTCATAAGCTATCTCCACATCAAGAGGAACATGAGGTTCCTCAATTTGTTGAGCAATGGGTTCTGGTTCAGGACCGGGAAGTGCTGCAGTTGCAGCTATCACATTCTGCTCTTCAAGAGAAGCAGTCAAAGATGGAATATGAGTGTGTTGCACTTCTTCTGATGACAGAGTCCCCATGATGACTGGAGTCAAACTCCTCCTTCTTCTTCTTCCAGCAAACAAAGGTTGTGGAATTGACTCAGTATAGGACTCAGTATTTGTAGCTGATGCAGTATGAGGAGCATCAGGAGCTTGTGCAGGTTGTGGAATGATTGGGTGCTCTGGTTCTTGTTCTAGTTGAGCATCCACCATCTCAACATCTTGATTAGCATTCCCACCACCATTATCATCATCATTATCATCATCACCCTCTTCATTTGATTGAGTATCAAAATCAACTTCATCATCATCTTCTTCATCATTTATGTGAGCTTGTACAATAGCCCACATGGACGGACTCAACAAGGGTTCTCCTTCCATTGGTCTGTGAAAGAAGATCTTCTCATTTTAAGGGGGAAGATCAACTCTAGGACTGTTGACTCATCATAATTTTGTGCACTCATAGAGTTCAGGAAGATAAGAGATAGAAATCTGCAGAAAGGTACATTGAACTCTCTGGTTTGAGCCCTAACCAGAGCGGCTAACTCATTGAATATCAGTCTTGCATAGTCAATATCTTGACCATGGTACATAGCATGTACTATCTGCATCCCAAAATCATTGGTTTGGTCCAGGGCTCCAGTCTTGTGGGTCATACATCGAATGATTGTGGAAATGAGAACACCCCACATTGGACCAAATTCGTTTCTCTTTATTATACCAGTGGTACCTCTTCGAACAATGAAAGGCAACACTGATCTGGCTTCTGTTCTATCAACAAACGGTTCACACCGAGCGTGAGCGGGAAGGCGGAGTGTCTCCCGGATTATAGCAGTAGACACGAAAACTCTTCTTGATCACGAATAACCCAGCATGTGATCATATCAGGAGAGTCGAGTTTTGCAGAGTACCAGAACTCACACAACATTTCTGGAAATATAGCCCGAGGAGAGAGTTACAGGGCTCGGGCAATTGGGCTATTCTTCATGTATGTAAAGATGTGTGTGAATTCAGGGCAGGCCCAGGCTTGAGGAATATTAAAGTTTGCAGTGATATTATTCCTTGCGAACCTAGGTAATTCATCATTTCTAAATCGTGACGCCGGAGCCGCATCAAGTGCGACATAGTGATAATTCGCCATTTTCTGTGATTACGATCGAAAATTTGCTTGCAATATGAAAGTAAAATCGTTAAACGCAGAGAAAATTGAGAGAGGAAAGAATGAAATAACTGTTAAAAGAGTTTAAATAATGAGAAAACAGTTATTTATATGGAAGAAGGCAATAATCACGGTATTGGGAAGTAAAAACGGCTGAAATGACAGCCTTATCATGTTCCAACGGTAACTTTCTAATTAAGAATGGTTACCATTGGGGAGTATGAGGGTTATAATCAGTTTTAACACTCCAGGACTCCCAATATCGACTTTAAAAAAATTAAATTAAAAAAAATTAAAATTATAAAAACATTTAATTTAATCTGAAATTAATAAAAAATTAAAATTATTTAATTTTGATAAACCATACGAGTGATACTGAGCTGGTCAGTATTAAAACTAATACTGAGCAGACAGTATCAGAAATTTTGAGAAGATTTAAGGGTTCAGCATGCCCAATTGCCCTAGTAGATACATAAACCTTTCTTCAGAGAGAGGTTTAGTAAACACATCAGCCAATTGGTCCTCTGTGGGACGAAATCTACCCCAACCTTACCCTTTTCCACATTATCTCGGATAAAGTGGTGTCTGATATCAATGTGCTTTGTTCTTGAGTGATGAAATGGGTTCTCAGTGATAGCAATAGCACTCTTGTTATCACAATGAATGGGTGTCTTCTGAAAGTTGAACCCATAGTCCATAAGTTGATACTGCATCCATAAGAGTTGAGCACAACAACTTCCTGCAGCAACATATTCTGCTTCTGTTGTGGAAGTTGCTACTGAATTTTGCTTCTTGGATGGCCAACCACGTAATCTCCCACCAAGGAATTGGCATCCTCCACTTGTACTTCTCCTGTCCAACCTGCAACCTGCAAAATCTGCATCTGTATACCCTTCAAGGTCAAAGTCTGAGTCTTTGGGATACCAAAGACCCATGTTAGGAGTACCTGAAAGATATCTAAAGATACGCTTAACAGCTTTCATATGTGATTCCTTTGGATCACCCTGATACCGAGAACACAAACATGTTGCAAACATGATATCAGGCCTGCTAGCTGTTAAGTAAAGTAAGGAACCAATCATACCTCGGTATGTGGATTGACATACTGGCTTACTAGTCTCATCGTTACTTATCTTGTCCTGAGTACCCATAGGAGTGTGCATAGAAGATAAGTTTTTAAAGTTGTATTTCTTCAGCATGTCATGCACATACTTACTTTGGTTTATAAAAGTGCCATCAGGCTTTTGATCAACTTGTAAACCAAGAAAATAAGTAAGTTCTCCCATCATACTCATCTGATACTGAGATGACATTATCTTAGCAAAACAATCACACATGGATTTATCAGTGGAGCCAAAGATAATATCATCAATATATATCTGAATGAGTAAGATGTCAGACCCTTTCCTTTTTGAAAATATAGTTTTATCAGTTTTACCTCTAGTAAATATATTTTCAATTAGGTACTCAGACAGGGTATCATACCAGGCACTTGGAGCTTGTTTGAGCCCATATAAAGCTTTATCAAGCTTGAAAACATAATTAGGAAATTTAGGATCAACAAAACCTGGGGGTTGTTTAACATAAACTTCCTCTTGTAGTTTTCCATTGAGGAAGGCACTCTTGACATCCATCTGATAAACCTTGAAGTTCTTGAAAGCTGCATATGCAAGATACAGCCGAATAGCTTCATTTCTTGCAACTGGTGCAAAAGTTTAATCATAGTCAATTCCTTCGTCTTGCATGTAACCCTGAGCAACCAGTCTTGCTTTGTTTCTGATTACAACACCATCTTTGTCCATTTTGTTTCTGAACACCCACTTAGTACCAATAATAGTACCAATAATAGTTTCAAGTTCTGTAAGCTCTTCTTGCATAGCTTCTACCCAGTCTTCATCTAATAAAGCTTCATCAGCTTTCTTTGGTTCCATGGTAGAAAGAAAACTTGAGAAGAAACAGAAGTTGGCAGTGGCTTGCGGTTCAAAAGCTAACTTTCTTCTTGTTTGGACACCTTGTTCAATTGGACCAATGATATTTGAGTGTGGACGATCTCTGTGTTCCCTTAGATTGTTTCCTAAAGGAGCATTTGAAGCAAGGTCAACAATATCTTGTTGGACTAGGGTGTTGTCTGTCTGATACTGATCTGAATTTTGTTCAGTATTAGACAGTTCAGGTTGTTGTTCTTCTTCAATTTTCAGATTTGCGGTGGATTCTTGGGATGTGTTAGATGTTTCACCTTCTTCATATGTGGAGTTGTTCAAATCAATATTTCAGAACTCAGTATTGGGGTTCTTAGAAATGGGAACCTCAGTATTTGTCGCAGTTTGATTATTTTGAGTTCTAGCTTGATCACTGTCACTCATACCATGCTCAACATAGTATGAGTGAAACTTGGGCTGGTCAGCATTGGAGTTTTCTGGATTACATAAGGTTTCTATACCACTTATGTCCTCTTGTGCTAAATCAGAATGCACATCCGGATTTTCATCAAAAGTAACATGGATGGATTCTTCAATCACCTTTGTTGATATAACAAACACTCTGAAGGCCTTGGAGTGTGGTGAATAGCCCATGAACACACCTTCATTTGCTTTGGGAGCAAACTTGTTGAGATTTTGTTTAGTACTGAGTACAAAACATTTACTCCTAAAGATGTGGAAATATCCCACATTAGGAACCCTGCCATGATATAACTCATAAGGAGTCTTGTGGTGTCTCTGGACTATGGTAGCTCTGTTCTGTGTAAAGTTTGCACAGTTTATAGCTTCAGCCCAGAAGCTCATTGGCAGTCCAGCATGGCATAACAAAGTTCTTGCAGCTTCAATCAGTGTTCTATTTTTCCTTTCTACAACACCATTTTGTTGTGGTGTGTAGGCTGCAGAGAAGTTTTGTATGATTCCCTTGTCTTCACAGAAATCTACTAATACTGAGTTCTTAAACTCAGTACCATGGTCACTTCTTAGTTGTTTGACCTTGTTGAATTTCTGAACTTCTTCTCTTTTGATGAAGGCAATAATTTCTGTGGTTGCATCTGATTTGGTGTTAAGGAAGATGACCCAAGTGTATCTTGAGTATTCATCAACCAGGACGAATGTCTATATCTTTTTTCCTAGAGATGGTGTACTGATAGGGCCAAAAAGATCCATATGTATCATAGTAAGAGGTCCATTAATAGAGTGGTTGACTTTTGATTGAAATGAACTCTTCTTCTGCTTGCCCATTTCACATGTTGTAGACAACTTATCTTTAGAATAAGTAATTGTGGGCAACCCTCTCACCAACTTCTTCATACTGGGCTCGTTGATGTTTCTGAAGTTGATGTGAGAGAGTTTCTTGTGGCACATCCAGTTCAGTTCTGGATTGACGTTAGAAAGCAGGGAAACTCTTATAGTAGGGTCTAGTTCAGACAAGTTGACCACATAGACATCTTTCTCTCTTCGAGCAATGAGTACAGGTTGCCCCTTATCATTGTAGATGATTCCTGCAGTCTTTCTGAACTGAGCTTCATTGTCATCACACATCTGGCTAGTACTGAGCACATTGTGTTTTAGACCCTCTACATAGGCAACTCTTTTGAAAGTTATGTTTCCTGCCTTGATCACTCCATATCCTCTTGTCTTTCCTACTGAATCATCCCCAAACTTGACAGAAGGACCCTTCTCTGGTGTATAATTTAGAAGGTACTCCATATTGCCAGTCATGTGCCTTGAGCAGTCACTATCCAAGTACCATTTTCTATCATCCTGCACAAGACACAAAATAAGGATTAGTTCTTTTTAGGAACCAATTTTTGAATGGGACCTTTGGTAGGAGAAACAGGTTTAGACTTGATCTCTTTAGATGGAGAGGTCAGTATCACTTCAGGAGAAACCTTGGAGGTTTTATTTGGTGATACTGACTTGTTTTCTCTCTTCTTCTTTGGTACTGAGTACCTAGGATTTGGTACTGAGTACCTTGGAGGTTTTCTTTGGTGATACTGACTTGATCAGTATGAGTTAATTTTGCAAACTTTTGACTTAAAAATATAATCTGATCACCAATGGATTTTAAAATGCTATTCTTGTCATTTTTAATAAGTGGAGATGAGTCTGGTTTCTTCTTTTTATTTGGCAAAGAAGCCTTATTTTGCTTAGACTTCTTGTTTTTTCCACTTGAAGATCCTGTTGAAGTTGATTTTTGTTTATCATGTTTTAAAATAACAATTTTAAGAGGCTCTTTTGGTTCTTCAGTACATTAATCATTTGTTCCTGCAACCTCAGTATCAGTTAAATACTCGATGTAGAAGTTGTTTCATTTTCATTATATTTTTCAAATGTAGTGGTATTAAATAATAATTCAAATGGTGGAAAAGCAGAAGTGTCATACTGCACTACATCGGGTTCAGTATCAGAAATTTCGCTTTCAAAAAATTCAATACTGAGCTCTTGTAGTTCAGTATAGCACTTTGAAAAGATAGAGGGGCCAATGGATTTTTCAAAAATGATTTTGTCCTCATCATCTGACTCAGTTTGACATCCAACTTCACAAAATGTTTTAGACTTGACAAACTGAATTGGATTCATATCTGAAAATTCTTCAAATAAATCAGGAAAATTGTTTCTACTTTTTAACTGAGGATCAACACCAACTGCAGCCCTCACATTTTCTAGAAATTGTTGATTTAAACATTTATTTAATTTAATAGAAGCATTCCCCCAAGATTTAAACTGTTTTGCATATTTTTCTTTTTCCAGTTTGTGTAAATGAGCTTTATCAGCTAATCTTTGGTTCATGTCTTGTAAGTTCAAAAAGTTTAATTCTAAATCTTTAAATTTTGCTAATTTATCTAAATTTTCATTATTTACCCTTTCAAGTTCAAGAGTAGTTAATTTTAAAGCTTTTTCTTTCTGTACAAAAGTTTTAAGATCGACAATCATGTACTAAAAAATCTTTTCTTTTTCATTCACTGAATAAGTTTGAAAGGAACTCACCTTGAACAATTGAGTGGAATCCCAATCAGTATGAACACTCTTCCTCTCAGCTTCTTTGATATCCTTCTCAAAGGAGCTCTTCAAATCCTCTTCGGTGAAAGCCATAAAGGCTTTGTTTTCAACTTCATCCTCATCATCACTGAGCTCTTCATCCATCCAAGCTTCAGAGTATAGTGCCTGATGAGGTGCTCCATTCCCAGCTGCTCCCTTGCCCTTGCTCCAGTTCTTCAACTTGACATACTTGTCCCTATACCGTTTAGCTCCATATGTAATCTTATCATTCTGATCAGTTTCAGATGACTTTTTATGACAGTTGGCAGCAATGTGTCCAGGCTTTCCACACCTGTAGCATAGACTTGATCTTGGATCAGTATTAGAAGAGCTAACACCCATCCTCTTCTTCTTCAACTTATCCAGCTTCATAGACTTGAGAGCCATTTGAGTTTCAAGCTCTTCTGTCTCAGCATTATCAAGATCAACTTCTGGCTCTTCAGGCTCTGTGACAGTATAGGCCTGTTGTACAACTAAAGCCATGCCAGTGGAAGTCTTTTTAGTCTTCTTCCAGTTGATCAGTCTAGCAGCAATGTTCTCTTCATGATTCAACATTAAACCATACAACGTTTGAAGAGTGTATGTTTCAATATTGTTAGCAGCATTGACAGAATTAGTCATGTCAAGGAATTGTTGAGGAAGACTGTCTAGAAATTTTTGACAGAGTTCTCCTTCTTCCTTCACAATCCCAACACTGATAAGATCATGAATAACAGTATTGAACCTGTTGTAGAGAGAGGTGATGTCTTCATTAAGATTTGAGAAGAAGTTTTCATATTTTCTTCTCATGTTGCTTTTTCTTTGCAACTTCACCTTTGTTGTGCCTTCATAGGTGATGGATAAGCTATCCCACATAGCTTTTGCAGTTGGTAACTTCATGATTGCATTCAATATTTCTTTGGTAACTACATTACCAATCACCCCTTTGGCTCTTGAGTCAAGACTGTACAACTGACATCAGTATCAGTCCATGTATGCTTCAGCTTTGGTATGGTTCTTGTTCCTGCAGGAGCATCATCAGTGGCTGCAACGGGTTCCACAGTTTGTGGAATGATGGGACCATTAGTCAGCACTGTGAGCATTTCATGGTGAATGGATTCAAGATACCATTGTGCCTTCAACTTCCACTGATGAAAGTCTTTGCCATCAAAGATTGGCACTCCCTTTCTAGACATAACTGGTGCAATAATGGAAGACATTTTGGATTTTGTAGGTTGGGAAGGGTATGTAGCCTGCTCTGATACTAGGGTAATAGATCGACTAAATAAGAGTATATTTAGCCTGCTCTGATACCAGTTGTTAGGTCACAAAAACCCTGGATTGTTTGTTTAATTGATAGATTAATTAGACTTAAGACAATTAAAGTGATTGACACAATATTAAAGTCAGATGTATAATTCCACTAAGTTTGGCTTGTTGCGGAAAAACAAGACCACTGATCAATTACAAAGTATAGAAGTGAAAACGTAACTTGGTGAGTACTCCTTTGCCAAGTGATCTCTATTTATAATGTCAAAGAGATCTTACAAGATGGGCAAAGGAGTAGTGAAAGTCTTTGATCTGGTCAGTTACATTTGCGAATGTAACTCAGTCCTTCCACTAAGTATTGGATTTCCAATACTGAGTTCTGATACTGAGTGGCCAATACTGCCTACTCAGTATCACACCCAGACTTAGCTAATTTATTCTACATACTAATCTAAGCTAGTCTAGGTTGTCTTGTTATCCTAAGATCCTAATGGGGTAAGGCTTTTTACCTTAACAGTTCGAGGCAGCTTGGTTATGAAATCCATAGAGATTCTTCCCATTTCCATTCAGGGATCTCTGGTTGTTGTAGAAGACCGGACGGCTTCTGATTCTCTGCTTTCACTTTGGCACAAGTTAAACATTTACTGATGTACATTGTGATCTTCTTCTTCATATTCGGCCACCAATACAATTCTTTGACATCTTTGTACATCTTATCAGCACCAGGATGAATAGAATAATTGGATCTATGAGCTTCATTCAATATGACGTCGCGAACACTTCCATGATTAGGAACCCATAAACGATCCATGAAATAAAGGGTTCCATCCACCTTTGTTTCTAACTGCTTTTGCATACCACGCAAAGCTTCACTTTTGATGTTATCTACCTTCAAGGCTTTAGTTTGGAATTCATGAACTTGGGAAGATAGATTAGAACGAACAGAAATTGGAAGGGCTCGAACACGACGAGGTTTAGGCTGCTCTTTTCGACTTAAGGCATCAGCCACCACATTAGCTTTACCAGGATGACACTTGATCTCACAGTCGTACTCATTCATCAATTCTACCCATCTGCACTGTCTCATGTTGAGCTCTTTCTGATTGAAGATATGTTGCAAGCTCTTGTGATCGGTAAATATTGTGCACTTGGTACTGTAGAGATAATGTCTCCAAATCTTTAATGCGAACACAATTGAACCCAACTCGAGATCATGAGTTGTATAATTCTTCTCGTGGTTCTTCAGTTGTCGAGAGGCGTAGGCAATCACTTTGTCATGTTGCATCAATACACAACCTAACCCTTGGTGCGAAGCATCACAGTACACCACGAAATTGTCAATTCCTTCAGGAAGAGATATAATAGGAGTAGAACATAATTTAGATTTAAGAGATTGGAAGGCTGATTCTTGCTTTTCGCCCCATACAAATTTCTCATCCTTATGTGTTAACACCGTTAAATCCTTTGCAGTCTTAGAGAAATTTTCTATTAACCTTCTGTAGTAACCAGCAAGACGAAGGAATTGTCTCACTTCAGTTGGGGTCTTCGGAGCTTCCCAATTCTTTATAGCTTCTATCTTCGCAGGATCAACAT